>CM060305.1:167115235-167117735 GCA_030674185.1 Monoplex corrugatus
AACTTGGCAAGACGAGAAGTGTAGATTTACGCATGTTTGTTTTGTTACACTGAACATATTTTCCGTTGGTGATTGCGCTCAATATATTTTCTAATGGTGGTTGTATTGAATACAGATAGTTTTTATTGGTGATTGTACTGAATGTATTTTCTGATGGTGGTTGTATTGAATACAGATAGTTTTTATTGGTGATTGTACTGAATGTATTTTCTGATGGTGGTTGTATTGAATACAGATAGTTTTTATTGGTGATTGTACTGAATGTATTTTCTGATGGTGGTTGTATTGAATACAGATAGTTTTTATTGGTGATTGTACTGAATGTATTTTCTGATGGTGACTGTATTGAATACAGATAGTTTTTATTGGTGACTGTACTGAATGTATTTTCTAATGGTGATTGTATTGAATACAGATAGTTTTTATTGGTGACTGTACTGAATGTATTTTCTAATGGTGATTGTATTGAATACAGATAGTTTTTATTGGTGATTGTACTGAATGTATTTTCTGATGGTGACTGTATTGAATTTACTTTATAATATATTGGTGATTGTACTGAATGTATTTTCTGATGGTGACTGTATTGAATTTACATTATAATATATTGGTGATTGTACTGAATCTATTTTCTGATGGTGACTGTATTGAATTTACTTTATATTGGTGATTGTACTGAATCTATTTTCTGATGGTGACTGTATTGAATTTACTTTATATTGGTGATTGTACTGAATTGTATTTTCTGATGGTGACTGTATTGGATTTACTTTATATTGGTGATTGTACTGAATCTATTTTCTGATGGTGATTGTATTGAATTTACTTTATATTGATGATTGTACTGAATCTATTTTCTGATGGTGACTGTATTGAATTTACTTTATATTGGTGATTGTACTGAATTGTATTTTCTGATGGTGATTGTATTGAATTTACTTTATATTGGTGATTGTACTGAATCTATTTTCTGATGGTGACTGTATTGAATTTACTTTATATTGGTGATTGTACTGAATCTATTTTCTGATGGTGACTGTATTGAATTTACTTTTATATTGGTGATTGTACTGAATCTATTTTCTGATGGTGACTGTATTGAATTTACTTTATATTGGTGATTGTACTGAATCTATTTTCTGATGGTGGTGTATTGGATTTACTTTATATTGGTGATTGTACTGAATTATTTTCTGATGGTGCTGTATTGAATTTACTTTATGTTGGTGATTGTACTGAATTGTATTTTCTGATGGTGACTGTATTGGGATTTACTTTATGTTGGTGATTGTACTGAATGTATTTTCTGATGGTGACTGTATTGGATTTACTTTATATGTGGTGATTGTACTGAATGTATTTTCTGATGGTGGCTTGTATTGGATTTACTTTATATTGGTGATTGTACTGAATCTATTTTCTGATGGTGACTGTATTGAATTTACTTTATGTTGGTGATTGTACTGAATGTATTTTCTGATGGTGGACTGTATTGGAATTTACTTTATGTTGGTGATTGTACTGAATGTATTTTCTGATGGTGACTGTATTGAATTTACTTTATATTGGTGATTGTACTGAATGTATTTTCTGATGGTGACTGTATTGAATTTACTTTATATTGGTGATTGTACTGAATCTATTTTCTGATGGTGACTGTATTGATTTACTTTATATTGGTGATTGTACTGAATTGTATTTTCTGATGGTGGTTGTATTGAATTTACTTTATATTGGTGATTGTACTGAATCTATTTCCTAATGATGAATAAACTACCCCTGTGGGGATGCCGGGGTCTCTTTCAGTATAAATAGTATCCTCTCCTTCTGGAACTTCTGTGCAAGAAATTTTCTTTTCTGTCACTCTGCTTTGATTCTGCCTTGTTCCTTTGCTGCTTTTCATTTCTTCCTATCATTTTCTGCCTTGCTGGTCCATGTCTTTCATAAAGTCTTAATTACTTTCTCTTAGGATTGACACTTGAGTAAATATATCAAGTGCATTTTCGGCTCTAGGGAAATGAGATATGCGGAAGCAATTTCAGGTAATTTATGCCCGTTTTTTTATATATGTTTAACTTTAAGTGTCTTCAGTTATGTTTCAATTTGTATTCGGGTTTTTTTTTTAATCCCCTGTGTGATAAATTGGATGGAGTAGTCAGCGCCAGGGGCGTCTCCTTAAATTATGTGCGCAAATGCAATGATATGTTTACGTAATTTTCTTTTTCTTTTCTTCCTGATGAAGTGTTGCACGTGTTGAAACGGTTGTAGTCCTGATAACGGCCTTATGCAGTCAGTGGGCTGTGAACAAAAATAACAATAACAATATTGGTGACGGTACGGCATATAGTTTTTACTGGCGACTCCACAGAATATATTTTCTAGTAGTGACTGTCCTGGATACAATCTACTTTCTATTGATGATTGCACTAAATGTCTTTTCTATTGGTAACTGTGCTGACTTACTAAACGTATTTTTTAACGTATACATTTCTTAGGAACC
>CM060305.1:167130235-167137735 GCA_030674185.1 Monoplex corrugatus
GTGACATAAAATGACTGTCCACAGTGACATAAAATACTGTCCACAGTGCATAATGCTGTCCACAATGACATAAAATGACTGTCCACAATGACATAAAATGACTGTCCACAGTGACATAAAATGACTGTCCACAGTGACATAAAATGACTGTCCACAATGACATAAAATGACTGTCCACAATGACATAAAATGACTGTCCACAGTGACATAAAATGACTGTCCACAATGACATAAAATGACTGTCCACAATGACATAAAATGACTGTCCACAATGACATAAAATGACTGTCCACAATGACATAAAATGACTGTCCACAATGACATAAAATGACTGTCCACAATGACATAAAAATGACTGTCCACAATGACATAAAATGACTGTCCACAGTGACATAAAATGACTGTCCACAATGACATAAAATGACTGTCCACAATGACATAAAATGACTGTCCACAATGACATAAAATGACTGTTTACTGACCATATTGACATAAAAATTGTTTATTTTGTCCAAAGTGACATAGAGTAACTGTATTGTCCATAATGAAATAAAATGACATTGATCATAGTGACGTAAAAACCTTTTATTGCCCATAGTGACATAAAATGACTGTTCATTGTCCATAGTGACATAAAATGACTGTTCATTGTCCATAGTGACATAAAATGACTGTTCATTGTCCATAGTGACATAAAATGACTGTTTATTGTCCATAGTGACATAAAATGACTGTTTATTGTCCATAGTGACAGAAAATTACCCTTCATTGTCCATAGTGATATGAAATAACTGTTTATTGTCCATGATGGCATAAAATAGTGTTTATTGTCCATACTGATTTAAACTGACTGTTAACTGTCCATACTGACACAAATTACTTTATTGTCCATAGTGACATAAAATGACTGTTTACATGTATTGTCCACAGTGATATAAAATGACTGTTTAGTGTCCAAAGTGACATAAAATGACTGTTTATTATCCATAATGACACGCAGGACATATAGCATGTGGTAGCCATTCCAGCCTCCCCAACCCCCCTTTGATCCTCCCCCCCCTCTATCATATTCATGTGAAGTAAAGAGCAATCTAAACAACAGAATCATCATCAGCGATTAGATGACAATATAATAACAGTTTTTACACAAACACACAAAGGTACACATTCATAGGCACACACACAAAGACACACACAAAGGCACACACACACACACGCACGCATACACACACAAAGGCACACACACACACACAAAGGCACACACACACACAAAGGCACACAACACACAAAGACACACACACACACACACAAGTGCACACACACACACACACACACACACACACACAGAGTTTGCGGCGAACAGCTATATCGTGTACGTATTTGAGATCTTTTCCACGGGTTTTAGACAATTTTCGGGGTCGTGTTGGTCTTGAGTTTAGATTTACATAAGACAGTAATAATATATTTTTTTTTTATGGTTCGCAGACAAATTTCACCGTTGATCCGTAAATACGTCGGCAGCCTAGCTGTGAACTACTTTGCTCTAGACATCATTATATTTTAGATGCAGCCTAAAATTAAGTAAGTCTGAGATCGTAAACGTGATTGCGCGTATTCATTCCACACACACACAGACAAACAGAGAGAGACAGACAGACAAACAGAGAGAGAGAGAGAGAGAGAGACAGAGACACAGAAAGAGAGTGAGTGTCACATACATAACAGCAGTAATTTAAGCTATTCTCCCTGCTTTATCCAAGTTTGTCATAGGTTCGATATCTGATGTGTCGAGTTCAATCCCAACCCTTAACCGACAGTATTTAAGAACCGGCCTGTTTGTTGCTCATCTTTAAGCTGAAATCATTCTGGTGTTGTCAATTAAGCGTTTTATAGGTTCTCCCCCCCCCCCCCCCACACACACACACATCCCTATTTCAAAACGTTGCCTGTGAATAGGGTTTGGGTAGAGAGCACATGGAAAATCGCTTGACTTAGATGAATTGCTCGTGGGCAAACTCCAAGTTCCAAACCATCTCGCATCTTTAATAATTTAACTCTTTGACTCCCGCACTTTGTCCACCAGCATCCTGCGCTGTTAACCATGTTGGCAAAGAAAAAAACGTAACCCTTTTGACTCCCTCACCCTGTCCAGGAAGCTGGTGGATAGGGTGAGGGAGTCAAAGGGTTAATTTTTTTGCAGTTGGTGGATAGGGTGAGGGGGTCAAAGGGTTAATTTTTTTTGCAGTTGGTGGATAGGGTGAGGGAGTCAAAGGGTTAATTTTTTTGCAGTTGGTGGATAGGGTGTGTGGGAGTCAAAGGGTTAAGAGATGGGGGGGGGGGGGGGGGGGAGCAAAAACTGTGTGTGCTTGTGGTGTGCGGCATGCCGACTTCGCCAGCTCTAATCAGGCCTCTTTGTGGCTCGTGCCGTCACCAGGTGTTTCTAAGGCACGCAATTAAGGCGCGTGCGGGCCACGTGCACACGCGCTATCACCATAAAGCGCCCTCTTTGTGTGCCTCCGCCTGTCCGCGAAGCAAGCAGGGGGCTGGGGTGTGGCGGAGTGGTGGTGATGGTGGCGGTGGTGTCCCGGATCGAAGTCAGGGGAGAGCATCGCACACATCAACACACGCGCGGCGCGTTCATCATTGTTCGGAGCAGGTGGGACGGAGCCTCCAGATGGCAAAAGGTTTGTTGCTGAACCGGAAAAAAAAATCGATTCACAGCACCGAAGGGGAGGGACGGAGAGAGACGGAGGGAGAAGGGGGCTGAGTGGGTAGGGTAGGGTAGGGTCGGGTGGGGAGAGGGATGAAGGGAGGGCAGAGGTTCAATGTTCCCTTGCCGGGTGTGCTGACATTGAGAGAGAGATAATTATAATAATGGAGCGACAGATTGTTCACGACTGATGGAGGCAGCTTGGTTGTGGCATCGGTGGGCGCTTGCTCCTTTGGTTTTGTCACAGCTTTACTGGCGGAGGTCGCTGTAACAGTAATTATGAAGCATCTAACCTTACACCCCCGACACGCGTGTAACCGAACTGGTTGTTTAGTTGTAAATAAAATAATCATGAGGGTATCGTGAAATAACTGCCATTTACATACAATATTCATATATGTTTCTTTTTTCCTGTTTTGTCTTTTTTTTTTCTTCGTTCTTTCTCTCTGTGTGTTGGGGGAGGGGGGTGTTTGGAGGGATGAGGAGAGACAGAAAAAGAATTGGTTACTTTTTCCTTGGGATCAACGTGGGAAGGATGAGAGAGAGAGAGAACGAGAGAGAGAGGGGGGAGAAAGATAGAGACAGAGAGAGAGACAGAGAGAGAGATAGACAGAGAGTGACAGAGGAGAGATAGAAAGAGAAGAGGGAGAAAGAGAAGAGAGAGAGAGACAGAGAAAGAGACAGAAAAAGAGAGAGAGAGATACAGAGACAGAGAAAGAGAGAAACAGATACAGAGAGAGACAGACAGAGAGAGAGACAGAGAGACAGAGACAGAAAGAGAGAGAAAAAGAGAAAGAGAGAGAGAGAAGAGAAAGACAATGACAATGACAATGATGCTTTATTTTCCAACGGTAAAAGCTATTGGCTAGAAGCAATTTTTCAAACTTGCCGTTGCTATTCTATACACATGACATTTGTTTACAGTAACAAGTACAGCTTAAGGAAAATACCTGTTGAATACTAAAATTAAGATAACAGACAGACAGACAGAGAGCGACACAGAGAAAAAGAGAAGGAAAGAGAGGGTGAGCGAGCGAGCGCGCGCGCGCGAGAGAGAATCAAGTGGAAAAAAGTCTGCCCTCCAATCGGAAGATCCTAGATTTGATCCGCCTAGATACCTCTGTTTAGTTGGTAAAGGGTTAAAGATTTTTCCCATCTCCCAAAGCAACATGTGTACAGACCTGTCAACGCCTAATCCCCCTCCCCCCCACTATATGCATACAGAACATCAAATATGCACGTTAAAGATCCCGTAAGCCATGTCAGTGTCTAGTGGCTGATGGAAACATGAAAAGACCCAGCATACACACCCATCAAAAATGGAGTATGCAGACTGTGCAGCAAAATACTAACTGCATAGTGTGGACAAAACAGCGCGCATACACGCATCAGAGAAAACATGGATAATCACAACAACAGATAAACCATTATAATAAGAGCACCGTCTAAATGCTTATGGTGTACATTTACACATACATTTAAAAAAATAATACCACCGACAAACGATAGAATTACGCACAAACAGTACATATTTTTGAGATTACACTTTGAATGAAAATTATGTAAATCGCTGACATCTCGAGATCAAGTCACGGACAGTTTTAGATATATGTTCAATCGTTTGATACTGTAACTCCGTACTACCTTTCCATAAGGTCTAAACACCGGTATGATTTGGATGGAAAGTGGATATTCTTGCTGTATATGCATTATAAAGAATCTTGGCAAAACAGGACACACACACAGTATGGATCATTCAGCAGGTGATGAGATCATTAACCCTTTGACTCCTTCACCCTATCCACCAGCTTCCTGATACAGTCTATATATATGTATACACATATATGTATATACATATATATATATATATAACATATACATATATATATATATATATATATATATATATATATACATACACACACAATATATATATATATATATATATATATATATATATATATATATTTTTTAACTAAGGGGGGAATTCGAGCCCACGGTCAACGGTCTGTTGTGCTAGCCACTTCACCATGTTAACTGCTTACCTTCTTGATTACTGTCAGACTAACCCGAATACCAGAGCGCGTATGGCAAATCAGGATTCAGATGCTACTTTAAAGTTATAAATTCTTCATTTCGCGAGCTGGTTGATTCTTCTGATAGAGCTGTGGACTCCATATCTGAAATGTCGAGTTCAATCCAAGCCTGCAACATTAAAAACACTGGTCTGTTCACTGCCCATTTTATTGTTTCCTTCCTTCTAATGTCAGTCTAGCATTTCGTAGGTTCCTTTCTCCCCCTTCCCCACTTCAAGATCTTGCCAGCGCCTAGGATTTAACGAAGGCTCAGGAAGTCTGCCAGATAATTGTTATCAGATATTGGTGGAGGGTGTATGGAATTGTCCGAGTTGTTCAATAAATCTCTCTGGGGGGAAAAAGCATTTCAAATTCAGTTTTAAGTCACAACTAGCTGGGTCATGCTTAACACTGCCCACTAACACTTAAAAGTCTCAACATGAACTATCCTCGACCTCTGCCATTTCGTTTGCAAACAGAAAATAAATCGGAATGTCTGGAGGGATAACAATCCAGCCCTTACTGAAAGTGGTACGCAAATGGACGAAAAACAACAAAATAACCCCCCCCCCCCCCCCCTCAAAAAAAAAAAAAAAAAAAAAAAGAAAAGAAAAAAGAAAAAACTCATAATTTTGCGTGTCATCAGCCGAAGTGACTAAATTTGGAAGCACTGGTCTCATGAAAGTGCAGTCCTTTAAGTATGATTAAAGTCAACAGCAAGTTATTATACTGTAAAAAATATATACTTCTCTGCGAAACAGACTGCGCCAGAAATGGACTGGATCAGAATCAGTCTGGTCACAGCGTTAATAACTGCCCACGGAACATTTGACATTTCAGCTGAACAGTAGT
The DNA here is from genome assembly GCA_030674185.1 of Monoplex corrugatus. Taxonomy (NCBI): domain Eukaryota; kingdom Metazoa; phylum Mollusca; class Gastropoda; order Littorinimorpha; family Ranellidae; genus Monoplex; species Monoplex corrugatus. The sequence goes on from CM060305.1 coordinate 167,135,873, forward strand.
TGCTCACGTTTTTCCCATTTGTTTTACAAAAGTTCTGGATCGTTGTTAAGGGAATAAGGGAATGACAATGAGAAAAAAAAAAATCACTGTTCCAGAAAAGCGACTGTATTATTATGAGTAAGGTTGCTATTACACTGTTATCACGATGATAGTTTTTACACTATTACTCGTATTAAAACTGAAATTGATTAGACGGGCGAGGTGGTCAAGTGGGTAAAATGTCGAATTTAGAAAAAGGAAGCTCTCGGGTTTGATCCTGCCTGGGAACCTCTCGCCCGGTGAGTAAACAGTGGAGGTTTTCCTGATCTCCCAATGCAACATGTGTGAAGACTTGCCAAGTATCTAAACCCCGACGACACGGACAACGAGATACAAAGATAGTTTCATACCCAAAGCCATATTATCTTTTAACAACGCTTATACTCGTAATTTTATTTGAAATCTTTGTGCTTAACCTGCACTCTATTTTTACTATTTTAATGTTTATTGTGATAATTGGCACTTGGTCTGTGTGAGAGCAGCGCGCTGTGATATGCGAGAGTATGTGATATTATAATGTATGTGATAATATTAATTGTTTGTTTTTAATGCCTTTATAATTTATAATGTATAATTTTATGTCTAATTTGTAATGTGATTGGCAACGTAATTTCCTTCGGGACAAATAAACTATCTTGTATGTATAGCACAACATCATAATGCAGGTTAAAGATCCTGTAAGCTATGTCAGTGGCTGGCTTATGGTAACATGAAAACATCCAGCATGCACGCCCACCAAAGATGCAGACTGTGCAACAAAATAATGATATGTAGTCAGCTCTTCTGACGGCTTGAGTGGTCAACAATGTCTGATCATGTGTAAAGTGCAGTGAGTCCAGGTGTGTGTGGAACACAGCTCTATACAACAACAAGAATTTACATTTGTATCGTTGTTTGAGGAATGACTTGGATTGACTTGATTACAGTGAATGGGACGTACATTCAAAATTCACACTTCCCCACAAACGCTGAAGTGATAGGTGTGTATTTGTGTGTGTTCGTTCGTTCGTTGCTTGATTTAACGTCTTTTCACTATAAGTGATATTAGACGATATTTGTGTGTGTGTTTGCGTGTGTGTGTGTGTCTGTGTGTGTGTGTGTGTGTGTGTGTGTGTGTTGTGTCTGTGTGTGTGTGCGCGTGTTACTCTGTGTGTGTGTGTCTCTCTCTCTCTGTCACTCTCTCTCTCTGTATGTGACACTGTGTGTGTGTGTGTGTGTGTTGTGTGTGTGCGTGCGTGTGTATGTGTATGTGCGCGCGCGTGTGTGCACATGTTTGTGTGTGTATGTTTGTGTTTATCTATGCACGCTTTCTTCCTCGCATGCGTGCATGTGACTGTGAATATATGAGTATGCACGTGTGTGTTGTGTGTGTGTTGTGTGTGTGTTGTGTGTGTGTGTGTGTGGTGTTGTGTGTGTGTGTGTGTGTATATATATATAAGTGCGTACGCGTCTGTCTGCCGTTTCTATGAGTGCGTGTGTGAACGCACTTACTTATACGCACAGCTGTATTTATACATCTTTTGTCATAAATGCACTCATCTTTGACATCTGTTTGAAAAAAAAACGGAGGTGTGAGGGATGGAGAGAAAAGCAAAAAAAAGAAGGAAGAAATAAGGAGTCTGACTGTGGCACGACAAACCAAGCATATATTATTATGTTCCAAGTGTGACACGACGACCCACACAGTGTGTGTGCTAAACTCAGACAGTGAACGTGGTGCTGTCTTCAGCAGACAGAAAACCTCATCACTGCTAATTGATGGTCAACCACACCGACATAAAGCATAGACTTAAAGGTCATACACACACTGTTTCTGTGTCGCTG
>CM060305.1:167150235-167152735 GCA_030674185.1 Monoplex corrugatus
AAAACAAGGCAGGGTGGTCAAACCATTCTACAACTCTCATCTTTTATAAAAAAAAAATCCTCAGAAAAGTCAAAATTTTGTACTTCAAGGTCACTGCGAACTTGAAGAAGTATCATACAGTCCCCAGGCCTGACCTAAACTGTTACTCTATGGCCATACACGGGAGCTGAAGGGTTGACTGACATGCTGCCATACCCTGGCTGGTTCTCACTTTATTTTTGTTTTTCTGCCTTGCTGGTCCATTCACCTGTATGTGTTCGATGAAGTCTTGTGTACTTTCTCTTAGGATTGATAACTGGGTACATGCATTAAGTGCATTTTTGGCTCTAGGGAAATGTGATATGCAGAAGCAATTTTCAAATAATTTAAGCTCGTTTTTATGCATGTTTCAGTGTCCTTAGTTGTGCTGAAACTTGTATTCAGGTTTTTTTTTAATTCCCTGTGTGATAAACTGGACAGAATGGTCAACGTCAATGCCATCTCTTTAGATTACGTGCGCGAATGCATTGATATGTGTACCTAATTTTCTTTTCCTTTTTTTTTTCCTGTTGAAGTATTGTGTATGTTTTGAAACGGTTATAACTCTGATATGGCTCCACGCAGTCGGCTGGGCTTTAAACAAAAAGAACAAAAACAAGAACAATGATAAGTTTTGTTTTCATTCCAGAAACGGGAGTCTCAAAACCACAATGGTCTCCTGTTAAAGGGAGAGAACAAGGCAGTGAAGTGATCGCTCTTTCCATGAAACAGACAATTGTCCTTTGTTTATCGGCATTGTTTGTGACACTGGTGTGCTGGTGGTGGTGTTGGTGGTGGTGAACTGTGTTTGTGCGTGCGTGTGTGTATGTGTGTTTGTGTATGTATGTGTGTGTGTGTGCGTGTGTGTGTGCATGTACGCAAGTACACGCATGCGAATACATGAATGTATAGGTATCATGTGCATGATTGCTTTATGTGTGTGTGTGTGCATGCACATGCACGTGTTTACGCGAGTGTGTATGCACTAGGTGTATATGTGTTTCTGTGTGCTTGTGCGTTATGTGTGCTTGTGTGTGGTGCTTGTGTGTGTTCGTGTCGAGTGTCCCAGAGAAAGAGAGAGAGAGAGAGTAAGGGATAGAGAGTCAGAGAGACAGTGTGTGTGTGTGTGTGTGTGTGTGTGTGTGTGTGTGTGTGTGTGTGTGTGTGTGTGTGTGTGCAGTGTTTGTGTCTGTATATGTGTTTGTGTGTGTGTGTGTATGTATGTGTGAGTGTATGTATGTGTGTGTGTTTATGTATATGTGTGTGCAGTATCTGTGTGAGCAGTATATGTGTGTATGTGTTAGGGTGCATGCATACAAGAACGCACAGGGGTCTTCATATCTATATCTTGACTTGATCTTTACAATTTTCTTCACCAACATCAAAGGACTGACAGACCGTATGTGATACAGGAAATAACTATACACAGGTATACTCCATGTAAGTGTGGTACCACGACCCAGACATCCGTAAGCTTGAGAGAGACTTCCAGTGCCGTGATTTCGACTGCAGACGGACGGCATCGCTGGCAGAAAGTCTGATAAAATGTAGAAGCTGGTGGACTGATGATGATGATGATGGTGATGACGTTATGATGATGATGATGATGACGACGACGATGATGATGACGACGACGACGATGATGATGGCGACTAGGATCATGATGATGGTGATGACGATGACGATGACGACCGACGATGAAGATGCTGCTGCTGATGATGATAATGACGACAACGACGATGATGATGATCATGAACCACACACACACAACCGTCATAAACCACTGACTCAAAGGTCACATACACTCCCTGTGTCGCTGATTGTTTTGTTTGTGGCTGCTGCTGCTACTGTATATTTTCTCTTCTACTAAGTTGTTGACGAGAAGAGAGAGAGAGAGAGAGAGAGAGAGAAGTCAAGAGAGAGGTCACAGAGAGAGGGGGTGAGTCAGAGAGATAGTGTCAGAGAGAATCGGATTAAGAGAGAGAGAGAGAGCAGACAGAGAGATGTGTGTCAGAGAGAATCGGATGGGGGGAGGAGAGAGAGAGAGTCAGAGAGAGAGAGAGAGAGAGACAGAGTGTGTGTCAGAGAGAATCGGATGGGGGGGGGGGGAGAGAGAGAGGAGAGAGAGAGACAGAGAGAGAAAGAGAGTCAGAGAGAGTCAGAATCGGATGGGGAGAGAGAGTGTGAGTGAGACAGAGAGTCAGGGGGTGAGAAAGACAAGTCAGAGACAGAGGAACGGAGGGAGAGGGAGAGAGAGAGAGAGAGAGAGAGAGAAAGAAGAGAAGAGACAACAGAAGAAGAGAGATAGAATCAGACGGAGAGAGAGAGAGACAGACAGACAGACAGACAGACAGACAGACAGAGAGAATAGTGAGTGAGAGTGCGATAGAAAAAAAAAGAGAGAGAGAATGAGTGAGAAATGAACGACACAGAGAGAAAGTGAGTGAGAGAGAGAGAGAGAGAGAGAGAGAGAGGAGAGTAG
>CM060305.1:167160235-167180235 GCA_030674185.1 Monoplex corrugatus
AAAGAAAAAGAAGGAAAAAGGAAACAGAAAGAGGGGAGAAAGAAAGAAAGAAAAAGAAAGAAAAAGGAAACAGAAAGAGGGGAGAAAGAAAGAAAAAGAAGAAAAAGGAAACAGAAAGAGGGGAGAAAGAAAGAAAAAGAAAGAAAAAGGAAACAGAAAGAGGGGAGAAAGAAAGAAAAAGAAAACAGAAAGAGGGGAGAAAGAAAGAAAGAAAAAGAAGGAAACAGAAAGAGGGGAGAGAAGAAAGAACAGAAGGAAAAAGGAAACAGAAAAAGGGGAGAAAAAAGAACAGAAGGAAAAAGGAAACAGAAAGAGGGAAGAAAGAAAAGAAGGAAAAAGGAAAGAGAAAGAGGGAAGAAAGAAAAGAAGGAAAAAGGAAACAGAAAGAGGGGAGAAAGAAAGAAGACAGAAGGAAGAAAGGATAGAGAAAGAGGGGAGAAAGACAGAAAAAGAAGGAAAAAGGAAAGAGAAAGAGGGGAGAAAGACAGAAAAAGAAGGAAGAAAGGAAAGAGAAAGATGGGAGAAAGACAGAAAAAGAAGGAAGAAAGGAAAGAGAAAGAGGGGAGAAAGAAAGAAAAAGAAGGAAAAAGGAAACAGAAAGAGGGGAGAAAGACAGAAAAGAAGGAAAAAGGAAAGAGAAAGAGGGGAGAAAGACAGAAAAAGAAGGAAAAAGGAAACAGAAAGAGGGGAGAAAGAAAAAGACAGAAGGAAGAAAGGAAAGAGAAAGAGGGGAGAAAGAAAGAAAAAGAAGGAAAAAGAAAGAGAAAGAGGGGAGAAAGACAGAAAAAGAAGGAAAGAGAAAGAGGGAAGAAAGAGAGAAAAAGAAGGAAGAAAGGAAAGAGAAAGATGGGAGAAAGAAAGAAAAAGAAGGAAGAAAGGAAACAGAAAGATGGGAGAAAGAAAGAAAAGAAGGAAAAAGGAAACAGAAAGAGGGGAGAAAGAAAGAAAGAAAAAGAAAGAAAAAGGAAAGAGAAAGAGGGGAGAAAGAAAGAAAGAAAAAGAAGGAAAAAGGAAAGAGAAAGAGGGGAGAAAGAAAGAAAGAAAAAGAAAGAAAAAGGAAACAGACAGATGGGAGAAAGAAAGAAAAAGAAAGAAAAAGGAAACGAAAGAGGGGAGAAAGAAAGAAAAAGAAGGAAAAAGGAAACAGAAAGAGGGGAGAAAGAAAGAAAAAGAAGGAAAAAGGAAAGAGAAAGAGGGAGAAAGAAAGAAAAAGAAGGAAAAAGGAAAGAGAAAGAGGGAAGAAAGACAGAAAAAGAAGGAAGAAAGGAAAGAGAAAGAGGGAGAAAGACAGAAAAAGAAGGAAAAAGGAAACAGAAAGAGGGGAGAAAGAAGACAGAAGGAAAAAGGAAACAGAAAGAGGGGAGAAAGAAGACAGAAGGAAAAAGGAAACAGAAAGAGGGGAGAAAGAAAGAAAAAGAAGGAAGAAAGGAAAGAGAAAGAGGGGAGAAAGACAGAAAAAGAAGGAAAAAGGAAACAGAAAGAGGGGAGAAAGAAAGAAAAAGAAGGAAGAAAGGAAAGAGAAAGAGGGGAGAAAGACAGAAAAAGAAGGAAACAGAAAGAGGGGTGAAAGACAGAAAAAGAAGGAAAAAGGAGACACAAACCTCGTTGAAACAGACAAGAAAACAAAGAAAGGATGCCGTATGAAGACAGGGAGAGAAAAGAAAGAAAAGACAGAGCGAGAACAGGAGGAGAACGGCTAATGAAAGGTTCCTCTTCTTATTCTACCTGTCCGCCTGCACCATCATGGCTGTCCATAGGGAGAGAGAACCGACAGTCAGCTGTAAGGATCTAGAAGTCCTGAAGTGGAGAAATGCTGTGCGATGTCAAGGACTCTTTCAGGCCATTAATACGGGTCTTCCTTGGTCTGCCTCTCGCTTCAAATCCAGATATTTTGCCCCCTGAAGTCCAGCCCCTTACCATTGTGGCGGAAGATGGAAACAAGACAGTCTGTCTAACAGGACTCTGGGAAAACAGCAGAGGACCTAGCAAGTCCGTGGTGGATTATATAATCACTGAAGAAACTAAAAGGTAATGGGAAGAAATAGAAGACAAGAGTCTAAAAAGTAACAAACAGAATGAACTAAAACGAAAACAAAAACAATATTATAAAAAAAAATTTAAAAAAAGAACTAAAATGAAATAGAATAAAATAGACTGAAATAAAATAAGTAAAATGAAATAAAACAAAACAGAATAGAACAAAACAAAACAAAGTAAAATAGGTATAAAAAAGAAAATAGAATAAAATAAACATAAAAGAAAACGAACAAAATCAAACATATGAGGAGAGAGAGAGAGAGAGAGAGAGAGAGAGAGAGAGAGGAGAGAGAGAGAGAGAGAGAGAGAGAGAGAGAGAGAGAGAGAGAGAAGAACAAAACAAGAATAACAGAAAAGGAAATAAGATGAAATACAATATGAAATTTAAAAAAAAATAAAAAAATAAAAATCATGTCAAAATTAAGGGAAGAAAGGAGAAGAAGAAATAAAAAAAAAAGGGGGGAGGGGGTGTGAGGTGTGGGGGTGTGGGAGGGAATGTTGAGGTCAGGGCAGAAATACTGGCGTGTAAGCCCAGACGATGAACGGTATCGATCGGGACAGATGGTGTCAGCGGTAACCGGAGGGGCAGGCTGGTCCTTGCAGCAGGCCGGAGGACACTTGACAATCCCTGGGCCTGACCTGAAGTGTCGGTGCCAGACGTAAAGTGTTACTGCCTGAAAGGGTCACTGGCCTTCTTGAGGGGGGGGGGGGGGGGGGGGCAGGTGTGTGTGTGTGTGTGGTGTGTGTGTGTGTGTGTGTGTTTGTGTTTGTGTGTGTGCGCGTGTGTATGTGTATGTGTGTGTGCGCGTGTGTATGTGTATGTGTCTGTGTGTGTTTGTATGTGTGTACGTTTGTCTGTGTATATTTCAACCGTCTTATATACGAATTTCCACCTCTCAGAGTGAGCTCCTGATCATGGGAGACTTCAACTTCCATTGTGACAGTCTGACATGCCCCAGTGTCAGTCGACTGAAGACACTTCTCCATGACAACAGTCTGCACCAGGTCATCAGCAAGCCGACACATCGCCATGGTCATATTCTGGACTGGCTTGTGTGCACGAACATCAACCTCTCCTGCAATCCAATGTAACAGACTTGGCTTTGGGTGACCATTTTGCCATTCTCTGCTGTCTGCCTTTTCAGTACAATAAGCGACCCAAAAGAACTATTTCATCAAGAAATGTTAAAAAAATCAATATTGAACAGCTTCGCTCTGACATCTCTGCCTTTGCTGCTGTAGCAAATAAAACTGATCCCCCTGACACGACTGTGTATAATGATTGTTTGAAACAGATCTTCTATTAGCATGCGCCACTCATCACCCGCTGTGTTCCTGATCGTCCCTCTGTGCCATGGATGACAGACGAACTCAAAAAGGGGAAGTGCAAACTGCGCAAAGTTAATAATAATAATAATATATTTTATTTATATAGCGCAAAATCTTGATAAAATCAAATCTAAGCGCTGAGCGTATACATGCATACATACCTACATACATATGAGCGTATACATGCATACATACATACTTACATACATAAATCTAAGCTGAGCGTATACATGCATACATACATACATACATAAATCTAAGCGTAATACATACATACATACATACGTACGCACATGCATACATAATAATTACAATATTTATATAGCGCAAAATCTCGACAAAATCAAATCCAAGCGCATAAAAGACACACACGCACGCACGCACACACACACACACACACACGCATGGCCACAAATGGGGAGAAAGAATAAAAGCAATAAAAGCAAGAATAAAACCAATGGAAAACCACAGAGAGCACATCATATACAATTATATATTAAAACAAAGTGATTCCCCTCCGAGCGGAGACAGGCTGCAGAGGGGGGTTGAGTGAGGTTAGGATTTTATGCAGAGGAGAAAAGGTGAGTTTTGAGAGCGGACTTGAAGGAGGCAAAAGTAGGTTGCTGACGGACTGAGAGAGGAAGTTTGTTCCAGGAGAGTGGACCAGAAACAGAGAAGGCTCGTGGACCATAGGTATTGAGCTTAGTGCGTGGAAAGCGAAAAGTCAGAGGATCGGAGGCAGAGCGGAGGGTACGTGAGGGAAGATAGATCTCAAGTAGGCTTGACAGGTAATCGGGGGCTGCGTTATTGAGGCTTTTGTAGCACATGGTGTCTAGTTTGTACTGTATGCGCTTTGATACAGGGAGCCAGTGAAGTTGTGCCAGGAGAGGAGATATGTGGTCAGCTTTTTTCTTTTTGAGTACAAGGCGTACAGCATTGTTTTGAATGCGCTGTAGGATGTGAATGGTGGAGGCAGGAAGACCAGACAGGAGTGAATTGCAATAGTCAATGCGAGACATTATGAAGGAGAGAACGAGTTTTGCAGTTGTTTCGACAGAGAGATACTTCCTGATCAGGCTTATACGATGGAGATGATAGTAGCAAGATCTGGCAGTTTGAGAAACAAAGTTGTTCATGGACAGGGTAGAGTCAATGCAGACACCAAGGTTTTTAGCTGAATCAGAAATTGGGACTGATGTGTTACATAATGGGAGAGAAAGAGGAGGCAGCTGGGAAAGTTTCTGACGGGTGCCAATGAGGATACCTTCTGTCTTGTCGTCATTAAGCTGAAGTCTATTGTGTGTCATCCAGTTCTAAATGTCCGAGTAACACTCAGTGGTGCGAGTCAACAGGCGCTGTATATTATCAGGTGAGTCACTGTCTTGAAGTTGGGTGTCATCAGCATAGAAGTGGTGTTTTATAGAGTGGGAGTTGATGATGGTGGACAGGGGGGAGGTATAAAGAGTGAAAAGAACAGGGCCAAGGACAGATCCTTGTGGAACACCACAGGTCAGGTATGCAGGTTGAGAGTAAGTGCCATTGATGAGAACAGTTTGTTTTCTGTTTGATAAATACGAAGTGAAAAAGGAGAGAGCAATGTCAGAGATGCCAAAAGTATGATGAAGTCTAGAAAGGAGAATACCATGGTCAATGGTATCGAAGGCTGCAGACAGATCAAGGAGTGTGAGGAGAGAGACTTTGCCAGTATCAGTTGCAAGGAGGAGATTGTTGAGAATGTGTAGTAGGGCAGTTTCAGTGCTATGGCACTGGCGTAGGCTGACTGGAAAGGATTGAGGAGATTGTTGGCAGACAGGTGAGAGTTCAGCTGGTTGAGGACGACTTTTTCAAGGAGTTTTGACAAGAAAGAGAGATTAGAGATTGGCCTGTAATTTTCAGTTCATTTGGGTCTAAATTGTGTTTCTTGAGGAGAGGGTGAACAATAGCAGACTTGAAAGAATCTGGGACAGTTCCAGTTTGAAAAGAAGTGTTGATGATGTCAGTGATGAATGGGAGGAGAGTAGGGAGACAGTCGGAGTAGAGAGAACCTGGAAGAGGATCCAGTTCGCAGGTTTTGAACGACATGGATCTGATTGTGTTGAAAATTTCTTCTTGTGAGACTGGGTAAAAGTAGTGAGAGGTGTGCCAGAGAAGGAAGGGTCAGGTGGGCATGGTTGACAGGGTGTCCTGTCAAGCCTGTCACGAAGAGTTTGTATTTTGGTGGTGAAATACTTGGAGAATACAGATGGGAGTTCTTTATTTGTATGTTTTGTTGGGAGAGGTAAGTCTTTTCGTGTACCAAGGAGATGATTCATGGTTGTAAAGAGTTCTTTTGAAGAAGAGGCATTCAGATTTTGGTTTGGAAATAGCTTGTTTTTGCAGATGCAATGAGGGTGGATACTTTTGTTTTAGAGGCTTGGAAAAGTTGCCTGTGTACAGTGAGTTTGGATTTGCGCCAGCGGCGCTCTGCTCTGCGGCGGGCACGTTTTGCACAGGCAATCTCATGAGTGAGCCAGGGGGTAGGGGGGCGGTCAGGTAAAAGACGGGTTGTGGCTGGAGCATGAGTGTCCAGAAGATGGTGGAGAGTAGTATAGAATTCATCGGCAAGGTTATGTGACTTTCCAGAAAGGAGACGGGAGGCATCAGATGAAAATGTGGAGAGGTCGATAGATTTGAGATTACGTCGAGTCACTGTGCGCATGGTACGGGAAGGAGGAGAAATGTCGAAGAGAACAGAGAATTGCAGAGTGGTCAGATGGAAGGGCTGAAGTTAGACGGGTAGAAAGAACTAAGCAGTTGTCAGTAGCTGAATTGTGGTGATCACGAGAAATGATCCAGTCAAGAATGTGACCTTTTTGATGGGTTGGTTCAGAAATGTGTTGAGTCATATTGTGATTGGACAGAGAGTTGATGATATGTCTTGTGTCATAACGGTGAGTGTTGTCATAGTCCACCAAGTTGCCTGTGGACGTATGATCTATGTGACAGAGCGAAATGCTTTGCTTACTTTGCAGAAAGAGGCCAAGAGAAAGTATTTCAGTTCGGAAATTTCAAACAGTTCTTCCTGCAAACAACTCTTTGCTGTCTCTGATAAACTAATAGGAAAATCAAAATCTTTTGTTCTTCCAACCAACATGCCCCAGTCCCTTCTTCCTGATACCTTCTGTACTTTCTTCTCTGAAAAGATTTTAAAGATAAGGCAAGATCTGGATCATTTTCCTACAGATACTTCCCACAAGCCATTTCATGGTTCTCTCTTGGCTAGGTTTGAGGCAGTTTCTCCTGAAGAAATCAGAAAACTCCTAGAGCAGTCCCCAAATAAAACCTGTTCTTTGATCCCATACCAACAGAATTTGTCAAACTGTGCAAAAATGATCTTCTCACCCTCATCACCAATCACAGTCTTCTCACTGGTAAGGTTGACAATTCTCTCCAGCATTTATTGTCATTCCTCTTCTTCAAAAGAGTAATCTTGATCCAAACTCTCTCCAAAACTACAGACCAGTTTCCAACCTTCCACTTATCTCAAAACTGTTGGAAAAGGTTGTTCTGTCACAGCTTCTAAAGCATCTGAATGAAAATGGTCTGCTGGAGACAAACCAATCGGCTTACCGCATGTATCACAGTACTGAAACTGCGTGTGTGTATTTGTGTTTGTGTTTGTGTGTGTGGTGTGTGTGTGTGTGTGTGTGTGTGTGTGTGTGTGTGTGTGTGTGTGTGTGTGTGTGTGTTGTGTGTGTGTGTGTGTGTGTGCGTTTCATTAAATCTAGAGATGATTAACTCAGCAGAATAGCTGGTGCATCCATCACAGCATAAATGTAGATTTTGTGTTTGTGGGTTTCGTGAAGTACTTAAATCTTTCAACGGTGTGATGTTTCATATATTGCGATAAGGACACAGTTTCATGTTTTAAGGAGAATAGACTTGTCTGATTTTTGCGACGTTTTCATAATCTTGAAATCCTGGCGCCATCACCAACCTGCTTCTGCGTTCAACTGGACTAAAACGCCGGACACATATACTACAGCGATACCATCTCTATCAAGCGGAGCGACAGGCGACATGGCCGGTAACTCCTCTGACTCATCATCATCATCATCATCACAGCAGCAGGCAGCAGCAGCATCATCATGTGCCCTGCCGCATGGCTTTGGCGATCATGGCCTTTATATGTATCTATCCCTTGTTGCCAAAAGCACATCTTCCACCTTCTCTGTCCTCTGCCACCTGCAAGTCCATCCAATATTTTTTCCGGGGTCTACCTGGTGGTCTCTTTCCCACCAGGTTTCCTGTTGTGACCAGGTGCTCTAATTCTCATTTCCTCATAAAATGGCCTATAAATGTTGCCTGTCTTTTCCTAATCTTCTTTAAGATTAATCTTCTTGTGTCTGCCTTCATCAAGACTGTCTCGTTTGTTTTCTTTGCTGTCCATGGAACTCTCAACATTCTTCTTAGAAACCACATCTCGGCTGCCTCAATTTTATTCTGGCTTTGCTTGTTGACTGTCCACACGTCACAATTGTAAAACATTATCGGTTCTATATAACATTCAAGAACTCTCTTCCTGATGTTAATTGATAGGCCTTTGTTGGTAAGAATGCTTTTCATCTTCTTGAATGTTGTTTTGGCTTGGTCGATTCTGCTGGATATTCCTGATGTGCATCTGCCGTCTGGTGAAATGATCGTTCCCAGATATTTAAACTCATCAACCTGTCTCGAGATTATGCTGTTTGCTGTTATTTTGCATGAGGGGATTTCAAGTTTTTTACAATCCTCTCTGTGGAAACCGGCAGAAATAGAGAAAACAGCCGCGTTCATCATCAGCTGTGGTGTGATCATGTAAACGGCGAACGTCACAAGAAGAAGAAAAAAGAAAGAAGAGACGGAGAGAAAAGGGAGGAGAGAAGAAGAAGAAGAAGACGAGGAGGAGAAGAAGAAGAAGAAGAAAAGAAGAAGAGAAGAAGAAGAAGAAGAAGAAGAAAGGAAGAAGAAGAAAAGAAGAAGAAAGAAAGAAGAAGAAGAAGAAGAAGAAGAAAGAGAAAGAAGAAGAAGAGAAGAAGAAGAAGAAGAAGAGAAGAAGAAAGAAGAAAGAAGAAGAAGAAGAAGAAGAAGAAGAAGAAGAAGAGAAGAAGAAGAAAGAAAGAAGAAAGAAGAAGAAGAAGAAGAAGAAGAAGAAAGAAGAAGAAGAAGAAGAAGAAGAGGAAGAAGAAGAAGAGAAGGAAGGAAGAAGAAGAAGAAGAAGAAGAGAGGAGGAGGAGGAGAAGAAGGAGAGAAGAGAAGAAGAAGAAGAAGAAGAAGAAGAAGAAGAAGAAAACACCTGAGTTATAATCAAACACGTGGCATTACGTGCTCACAGTTTCGCTGACTGATGTGAAATCGTTCTTCAGATCTGGTCTTAACGCTCATCTTTTTCAATTGTAATCAGTGTGGTGTGTGTGTGTGTGTGTGTGTGTGTGTGTGTGTGTGTGTGTGTGTGTGTGTGTGTCTGCGTGCGTATGTGTGTGTGTGCGCGCGCGCGCGCGTGTGTGTGTGTGCGTGCGTGTGTGTGTGTGTGTGTTTCTGTCTGTCTTCTTCTCTCCTTCGATCAATCCCTGTCTCTCTCTCTCTCGATCTCTTTCCCACCTACCCACCCTCCTCTCTCTCCGTTGAAGGACAATCTCTACAGACTGACCATACTCAACGTAATTGTACATCACTAAATATTCAAGACTCAAAACTGTTTCAGAATTGTGACATCCACACAAGGCGATCAGTGACAGTGAGTGTATGACCTGGTATAGTTCAGTATGGTGGCTATATGACCTGGTATAGTTCAGTATGGTTGGCTATATGACCTGGTATAGTTCAGTATGGTTGGCTTAATGACCTGGTATAGTTCAGTATGGTTGGCTATATGACCTGGTATCAGTTCAGTCTGGTTGGCTATATGACCTGGTATAGTTCAGTATGGTTGGCTATATGACCTGGTATAGTTCAGTATGGTTGGCTATATGACCTGGTACAGTTCAGTATGGTTGGCTATATGACCTGGTATAGTTAAGTATGGTTGGCTATATGACCTGTAAGTTCAGTATGGTGGCTTATGACCTGGAAAGTTCAGTAGGTTGGCTATATGACCTGGTAAGTTCAGTATGGTTGGCTATATGACCTGGTATAGTTCAGTATGGTTAGCTATCACCAAGATCATTGTAGTACTTGCTGGATGTGGAGCTGTCTGTGTCTACTGAAGCTGGGACAGCGCACCATTAGAAGTCTCAGTTTAGCAATGTCTGGGTCGTTGTGTCAGACGTGTAAAATACATAAGCGGCGTTTATATGTGTAAAGGAAATGGCAAAGGTATGGATCGATTACGCATAGGGAAACACACACACGCACGCACGCACCCACACACACACCACTCTCTCTCTCACACACATACAACACAGCACACCACACACACACACACAAACACACACTCACTCACACAGACAAAGACACACACACACACATAACCCTGCACGAACATTTTTCTCGGGCCTTTTGCCACGTGAACAATGCTGCATGTGCACAATCAGGCCAAATTCCAGAATTTGAACACAACGATAGACAACAGAACAGAACAGCAATAACAATAACAATACTAATAAAAATAACGAAACAATTGCTTGCTGGACATTATATCTCCACAGGTGTAAAATAAAACCTGACCACCGGTCATGTGTCTTTAAAAAGCAATGACAATTAAAGTGTCTAAAAGAAGAATTTAATGCAGAGCTCAGCTTTAATCCTGTGAGTTGATATCGCGCCAGCAAGCAGCAAAAAGTGTGTGTGGTGTTTTTACAGTGATTTTATCGAGGTTCTATTTGATTTTATGCATTGAATTTTATATCAGTTTGTTCCTTTTGAATCTCGATGTGTGGTGATGTGGATACTTTTTCGGAATTTTGAGTGTTTTACCAGATACTCTGACTTTGGAGTTTTAGATACCTACTTTTCATCATTTTGGTTCAGCCGCACGGGTCTGACATTTTATCTGTGAACTGTGTTTACATTTTTGGCCTATTGTGTTGGCCCCAACACTACAGCTCCTAAACCTTAGCCGACTGTCGTTTGTGCATGAACAATTCTCCTGTTGCTTGTAAGTTTGCCGTATGCATAGACTGCACTGAATTTTCTTCTTGTCTCTCTGAATCAAGTGTATCGTGAACTGACCAACCCACACACCAACCTACAAATATCTTCCTTTTCCGACAGGCTTGCAACAATGGACGCGTCCCGCATTAGAAAAATTGGACTGTCACTTCTTAAACACAGCAAGTGCTATCTCGGTGGAGACGGTTACCTACGCATACGCGAGTTGGGGCTGTGTTGTAAGCCCCGCACTGCGCGATCCTGTCGTGCTGGACGTCTCCACCGTCTCTGGCACAACCTGCCTCCAGCTAACCTCCACTGCCCCTGCCCTCGACCTTGCTGCTGCAGACCTCGCCTTCTCCTCTGTCATCTTCACCTTCACCTTCTGTCCTGATGGTGCCGCCTTCACTTTCTCTCCCGCTGGTGCCGCCTTCGTCTTCTGTCTCGTCGATGCCGCCTTTGTCTCTGTCTCGTCGATGCCGCCTTCTCTTCTGTCTCGTCGATGCCGCCTTCATCTTCTGTCTCGTCGATGCCGCCTTCATCTTCTGTCTCGTCGATGCCGCCTTCATCTTCAGTCCTGCTGGTGTCGTCTTCATCTTCTATCCCGCTGGTGCCGCCTTCATCTTCTGTCTCGTCGATGCCGCCTTCATCTTCTGTCCCGCTGGTGCTGCCTTCATCTTCTGTCCCGTCAGTACTGCCTTCATCTTCTGTCCCGCTGGTGCTGCCTTCATCTTCTGTCTCGTCGGTACCGCCTTCATCTCCACCTCTGCCACCGCCATGTGACTGTGATAAATTGAAATTATGTCTGTTTAATGCTCAGTCAGTGTGCAAAGACGGCAAAGCCGATGTCATTGCTGACTTCATCACAGACAAGCATATTGACATTGTATTTATCACCGAAACTTGGCTTAACCCCCTTGGTCACGAACCCATACATGCGAATCTCACTCCGAGTGGATATAGGCTTGCTTCTTTCCATCACCCATCCCGAGGTGGTGGTATCGCCATCCTCTACAACGACTCACTCCATTCCCGCCTATCTTTCTCGCAGTCTCTGCCTTTCTCCCATTCTTCTTTTGAGCACGTTGAAGTATCCTTCCAATCCACCCCTCACCCCATCACCTTCTCCTGTGTCTATCGACCTCCACCTAGCTCTGCCAACAAGCTCACCACATCCATGTTTCTCTCTGACTTTGACCAACTAATTGATTACTACTGCCTCTTACCTGGAAATCTCATCATTCTAGGTGACATCAATGTCCACTACGACAACACTCACCATTATGACACAAGACATATCATCAACTCTCTGTCCAATCACAATATGACACAACATATTTCTGAACCAACCCATAAAAAATGTCACATTCTTGACTGGATCATTTCTCGTGATCACCACAATTCAGCTACTGACAACTGCTTAGTTCTTTCTACCCGTCTAACTTCAGCCCTTCCATCTGACCACTCTGCAATTCTCTGTTCTCTCGACATTTCTCCTCCTTCCCGTACCATGCGCACAGTGACTCGACGCAATCTCAAATCTATCGACCTCTCCACATTTTCATCTGATGCCTCCCGTCTCCTTTCTGAAAAGTCACATAACCTTGCCGATGAATTCTATACTACTCTCCACCATCTTCTGGACACTCATGCTCCAGCCACAACCCGTCTTTTACCTGACCGCCCCCCTAACCCCTGGCTCACTCATGAGATTGCCTGTGCAAAACGTGCCCGCCGCAGAGCAGAGCGCCGTTGGCGCAAATCCAAACTCACTGTACACAGGCAACTTTTCCAAGCCTCTAAAACAAAAGTATCCACCCTCATTGCATCAGCAAAAACAAGCTATTTCCAAACCAAAATCCTGAATGCCTCTTCTTCAAAAGAACTCTTTACAACCATGAATCATCTCCTTGGTACACGAAAAGATTTACCTCTCCCAACAAAACATACAAATGAAGAACTCCCATCTGTATTCTCCAAGTATTTCACCACCAAAATACAAACTCTTCGTGACAGGCTTGACAGGACACCCTGTCAACCATGCCCACCTGACCCTTCCTTCTCTGGCACACCTCTTACTACTTTTACCCCAGTCTCACAAGAAGAAATTTTCAACACAATCAGATCCATGTCGTTCAAAACCTGCGAACTGGATCCTCTTCCAGGTTCTCTCTACTCTGACTGTCTCCCTACTCTCCTCCCATTCATCACTGACATCATCAACACTTCTCTTCAAACTGGAACTGTCCCAGATTCTTTCAAGTCTGCTATTGTTCACCCTCTCCTCAAGAAACACAATTTAGACCCAAATGAACTGAAAAATTACCGGCCTATCTCTAATCTCTTTTTCTTGTCAAAACTCCTTGAAAAAGTCGTCCTCAACCAGCTGAATTCTCACCTGTCTGCCAACAATCTCCTCAATCCTTTCCAGTCAGCCTACCACCAGTGCCATAGCACTGAAACTGCCCTACTACACATTCTCAACAATCTCCTCTTGCAACTGATACTGGCAAAGTCTCTCTCCTCACACTCCTTGATCTGTCTGCAGCCTTCGATACCATTGACCATGGTATTCTCCTTTCTAGACTTCATCATACTTTTGGCATCTCTGACATTGCTCTCTCCTTTTTCACTTCGTATTTATCAAACAGAAAACAAACTGTTCTCATCAATGGCACTTACTCTCAACCTGCATACCTGACCTGTGGTGTTCCACAAGGATCTGTCCTTGGCCCTGTTCTTTTCACTCTTTATACCTCCCCCCTGTCCACCATCATCAACTCCCACTCTATAAAACACCACTTCTATGCTGATGACACCCAACTTCAAGACAGTGACTCACCTGATAATATACAGCGCCTGTTGACTCGCACCACTGAGTGTTATTCGGACATTAAGAACTGGATGACGTTCAACAAACTTCAGCTTAATGACGACAAGACAGAAGCTATCCTCATTGGCACCTGTCAGAAACTTTCTCAGCTGCCTCCTCTTTCTCTCCCATTATGTAACACATCAGTCCCAATTTCTGATTCAGCTAAAAACCTTGGTGTCTGCATTGACTCTACCCTGTCCATGAACAACTTTGTTTCTCAAACTGCCAGATCTTGCTACTATCATCTCCATCGTATAAAGCTGATCAGGAAGTATCTCTCTGTCGAAACAACTGCAAAACTCGTTCTCTCCTTCATAATGTCTCGCATTGACTATTGCAATTCACTCCTGTCTGGTCTTCCTGCCTCCACCATTCACATCCTACAGCGCATTCAAAACAATGCTGTACGCCTTGTACTCAAAAAGAAAAAAGCTGACCACATATCTCCTCTCTTGGCACAACTTCACTGGCTCCCTGTATCAAAGCGCATACAGTACAAACTAGACACCATGTACTACAAAAGCCTCAATAACGCAGCCCCCGATTACCTGTCAAGCCTACTTGAGATCTATCTTCCCTCACGTACCCTCCGCTCTGCCTCCGATCCTCTGACTTTTCGCTTTCCACGCACTAAGCTCAATACCTATGGTCCACGAGCCTTCTCTGTTTCTGGTCCACTCTCCTGGAACAAACTTCCTCTCTCAGTCCGTCAGCAACCTACTTTTGTCTCCTTCAAGTCCGCTCTCAAAACTCACCTTTTCTCCTCCGCATAAAATCCTAACCTCACTCAACCCCCCCCCCCCCCTCTGCAGCCTGTCTCCACTCGGAGGGGAATCACATGGTTATAATATATAATTGTATATGCTATGCTCTCTGTGGTTTTCCATTGCTTTTATTGCTTTTGTTCTTTCTCCCCATTTGTAGCCATGCGTGTGTGTTGTGTGTGTGTGCGTGTGTGTGCGTGCGTGTGTGTGCGTGCGTGCGTGTGTGTCTGCTTCAGCGCTTAGATTTGATTTTATCAAGATTTTGCGCTATATAAATATTGTAATTATTATTAGTAGTAGTACGCTTGTCTGTTAAGAGGCATTATAACTTATTTGCGATGAAAATGAAGGTTGGATATTTCCGTGATTTGCTCTTGTTTACGTCTTCTGTTTTTACAGTTCAGTGAACTTTTATTAATTTAATAATGCTGTATATGAATTATAGACGCGGTAGTCATTTAGGTAGACCCAAAGGTCGAATTTCCAACCACAAGGTCCTAAGTCTGTTCAGCCTAGACACTTCTTAGAGGACAAAGGATGGAGATTTTTCCGATCTCCCAGGTCAACGTGTGTGTAGACATGCCAGTGCCTAAACCCCCTATATGTGTATACGCATACAGAATATCAACTATGCACGTTAAAGATCCTGTAAGTCGTGTCAGTCTCTGGTTTATAGAAACATGACACATCACCATGCACGCCCACCAAAGATGCAGACTGTGCAACAACACAGTGGAATGCAGTCAGCTGGCGTAAGAACTTGTGTTTTCTGTGCTCCCATAAACAAAGTATGAATATGTATGTTGCGCCATGAGTCCTAATTTTGGAGAATAGCACTTTGGGAGAAGAAATGTATAATAATTCATAATGCTGGGTGTTCTGTTCTGGCGATGACTGTTTTTTGTTTTTGTTTTTTGTTGTTTTTTTTTTTTTGGTATGCTATAATCTGCAAGTTAGCTTTGCGTGTCGTTGATATGGCTGATGTTTGTGTTTTGGCCATAACGTAATAATAATAATAATAACAATAATAATAATGCATTGACTCTACCCTCTCCATGAACAACTTTGTTTCTCAAACTGCCAGATCCTGCTACTATCATCTCCATCGTATAAGGCTGATCAGGAAGTATCTCTCTGTCGAAACAACTGCAAAACTCGTTCTCTCCTTCATAATGTCTCGCATTGACTATTGCAATTCACTCCTGTCTGGTCTTCCTGCCTCCACCATTCACATCCTACAGCGCATTCAAAACAATGCTGTACGCCTTGTACTCAAAAAGAAAAAAGCTGACCACATATCTCCTCTCCTGGCACAACTTCACTGGCTCCCTGTATCAAAGCGCATACAGTACAAACTAGACACCATGTGCTACAAAAGCCTCAATAACGCAGCCCCCGATTACCTGTCAAGCCTACTTGAGATCTATCTTCCCTCACGTACCCTCCACTCTGCCTCCGATCCTCTGACTTTTCGCTTTCCACGCACTAAGCTCAATACCTATGGTCCACGAGCCTTCTCTGTTTCTGGTCCACTCTCCTGGAACAAACTTCCTCTCTCAGTCCGTCAGCAACCTACTTTTGTCTCCTTCAAGTCCGCTCTCAAAACTCACCTTTTCTCCTCCGCA
Organism: Monoplex corrugatus; assembly: GCA_030674185.1. NCBI lineage: Eukaryota > Metazoa > Mollusca > Gastropoda > Littorinimorpha > Ranellidae > Monoplex > Monoplex corrugatus. The sequence goes on from CM060305.1 coordinate 167,175,973, forward strand.
TAAAATCCTAACCCCCCTCTGCAGCCTGTCTCCGCTCGGAGGGGAATCACATGGCTATAATATATAATTGTATATGCTATGCTCTCTATAATTTTCCATTGGTTTTATTCTTGCTTTTATTGCTTTTATTCTTTCTCCCCATTTATAGCCATGCGTGTGTGTGTGTGTGTGTATGTGTGTGTGTGTGTGCGTGCGTGTGTGTGCGTGCGTGCGTGCGTGCGTGCTTGCGTGTGTGTATGCTTCAGCGCTTAGATTTGATTTTATCAAGATTTTGCGCTATATAAATATTGTAATTATTATTATTATTATTATTATAATAATAAAACAATAACAAGAAAAGGAGCAACAACAATATTACTACTGCTGCTACTGATGATGATGATGATGATGATGATGATGATGATGATGATACTTCTACTACAACAACTATTACTACTACTACAACAACATTAATGATAATGATGGTGATGGTGATGGTGATGATGATGATGATGATACTTCTACTACAACAACTATTACTACTACTATAACAACATTAATGATAATGATGGTGATGGTGATGATAATGATACTACTACTACTACAACAACATTAATGATAATGATGGTGATGGTGATGATAATGATACTACTACTACTACAACAACATTAATGATAATGATGGTGATGGTGATGATAATGATACTACTACTACTACAACAACATTAATGATAATGATGTGATGATGATGATGATGATGATGATGATAACTATGTACAGTCTCTCATCCCACAAGAGCTGAAAGCGCTACACAAACTGATGAGTGACAGAGACAGACACACGTAAGGCAAACATATGTCCACCCCTACTGCTGTGATCAGTACAGACAAACTGTAAAACACAAGATGTAAAAAGAAGCAATTAGAATTAATGAAAATAACATATTTACTTCCATGTGTCATTCGGTCTTGCAAGTACGATAGGGTGAAAAGCATTGTCTACATCGCTGTCTCTCATAAACACACACACACACACACACACACACACACACACACACACACACACACACACACACGACACACACACACATTCACACACACACACACACATTCACACACATACACACACACACTCATACACATACACACACACACACACACAAACACACACATACATGTTTGCACACACACACACACACACACCACAGAAACGCATGTGCACATATGTATGAACATAGCACAAACGTAGGCTACAAACTGAAATACTCGGTCATCCAAACACAGATAACAATCATACACACAGACAACACACACACACACACACACACACACACACACACACACACACACACACACATACATACATGTTTGCACACACACACACCACAGAAACGCATGTGCATATATGTATGAACATAGCACAAACGTACAAACTGAAATACCCGTCATCCAAACACAGATAACAATCATACACACAGACAACACACACACACACAACAACAACAACAACAATAATAATAATAATAATAAAAAATAATAAAAATAATAATAATGATAATGATAATGATAATAATAAATAGCTTTTGTATAGCGCTATTCTCGGTTCGACTCACTGCGCTGTTACATAAACAAATAATCTCACTCACATACCAGTAACATCATTTTTCAATCACACACACACGCACACGCACACGCACACACAAAGGAGGGGGGCTATACTTATGAAAATGCCTGCAGAAACAAATGTGTTTTGAGTCTTTTTTTTGAAAGCTTGAAGGGTTGGAACATCTCTAAGACTGGCCGGCAACTCATTCCATGCAGACGACGCGGTGTATCCAAACGAACGGTCTCCTGCAGTCTTTAGATCAAACCTTGGGGGTACTAGGCGTTTCTCCTGCGACGAGCGGAGTGTGCGTGACGGCCGATAAGTACACAGTGTGTCAGACAGGTAGGGAGGCAATGAGCCACCAAAATGACGGTAAGCCAACACAGATTTTGTACTGGCAACGACACACACACACACACACACACACACACACACACACACACACACACACACACACACACACACACACACAAAAAAGTTTAAATTTCATAAAAATAGTTCGCAAACAGACATGGGGTCAAGATTCATCAACACTTGTTCATCTTTGTAAATCGCTTGTTAGATCTAAATTAACCTATGCTCAAGAAATCTTCTTCAGTGCACCGAAACACTTACTAAAAAAACTGCAGAGCATAGATTGTAAAGGTTTCAAACTTGCACTGGGTCTTCCAATGCATGCTTCCTGTCTTCGGACATATAATGAAATCAAACTGTTGCCACTTGATGAGCAAAGGAAAGTCGCTTCTACTAAATTTTTGTTAAGAAACACTACCGTAGAAAACATCTCAGAAACTGAAATTAAACTGAGATCAGATACCGACTTTCCAAAACGAGCTAAATCAATATCTTCACAGGTCACACTTGCAACATACACATCTGACGTCATGAAAGGCTCAGGAATTGATCTAGACGTAGATCCTGTATCTATACGACCTTCCTTTTCGCCAGTACCCAGTTGGGAACTCCAAAGAGCACGATTTGACGTACACCACACTAATTTAAAAAAAGGAGACAATATAAACTTACTGGCAAGTCAGGTTAAATGTCATATAAACGACGTATATTCTGATCATTTGAAAATTTACACTGATGGGTCAGTAATTGAAAGAAAAGCAGGCTCAGCGTTTTTAATACCTGCTCTCAAAATTGAAAAATCTTTCTACATAGGACTTGATAAATCTATCTTTACAGCTGAACTCTTTGCAATATTAATGGCTTTAAACTTTCTGATAAGTCTTCCTAGGACAATTTTTCAGATACTTCTTTGCGTTGATTCAAAATCAGTACTTCAGGCTCTTGAATTATCAAAATTACAAACAAGATCAGAAATGATTCTGGAAATAAGTCACTTGATTCATAATTTATCTTTAAGAGGCACTGATATTACTTTCTGCTGGATACCTTCTCATAGTTCTTTTAGTTATAATAATAAAGTTGACAGGGCTGCCAAACGGGGAGCTAATAACTCACCAGATTCAAACAATATCCAGCTTTCTCTCTCGTTGCACGAGAATTACACTTTAGTAGACAACTACGTCTGGAAGCAGTTCCAATTAAAACAGAAAAAGTATGATAAATGTCACATGAACTTTGAAGTTAGCAAAATACTTAAGCAGCTTCATGCCAGCAGAACTATACAGTCCCTTATGTACAGATGGAAACTTGATGCATTCAAAACAAAATATACCAATAACATAGTGTGTCTGTGTGGAAAGAAGATAACACATAGTCATATTCTTTCTTGCGTTAGGGTAAAACGACATATTCCAACACTATCTGTGAGTACAGTTTCTGACATATTTGCCTCATCATCATTACTGTATGAATTTTTTGTTAGCCTGTCAAAAAGTCCTATAGCGAATTACCTTTAAAATGTTATTTGACTTGTTCATTGTTGTGGTTAGTCAATTATTAGTTTTACTTTTTATTCATTTCTTCCGGATATTTACTAATTTTGTTTGTCAGTTTGTTTGTTTAAATCGATAATTATGGTAACATTATTTGTTAGTTTTACCTTCCCCTCTTCAAAACAGTTGTTTTCTGGATCATCTTTTCTCAAATTCAAAATTGACAATTTTCAAATATCTTCTTCACTCCTCCTCTATCACTCCCCCCCCCCCCCTTTTTTTTTTTTTTTTTTTTTTTGTGTGTCTAAAATCACTTTAGTGAATAGACATTAAATCAAAGACCACCACCACACACACACGCTTAGATTTGATTTTATCAAGATTTTGCGCTATATAAATATTGTAATTATTATTATTATTATACACACACACACAAAACACACACATACACACACAAACAAACAAACAACACACACAAACACACACAGATCACAAACAAACAAATAGAAAAACAGACATAAAAAGAACCAACAGAATTCTTTCATCACGTCATAAAGTCAGGCACACGTGCTGGTGGTGCACCTGAGGACAGACAGAGACAGAGACAGACAGAGAGAGAGAGAGAGAGAGAGAGAGAGAGAGACAGAGACAGAGAGAGAGAGAGAGAGAGAAAGAGAGGTAGAGAGAGATAGAGATAGAGAGAGAGACAGACAGAGACAGCGAGAGAGAGAGAGAGACAGAGACAGAGAAAGGGAGAGAGCGAGACAGAGACAGAGAAAGGGAGAGAGCGAGACAGAGACACAGAGACAGAAAAACAGAGAGAGACAGAGACA
>CM060305.1:167185235-167190235 GCA_030674185.1 Monoplex corrugatus
ATTAACCCTTTGACTCCCGCACCCTGTCCACCAGCATCCTGCATTGCCAACCATGCTAGCAAAGCAAAAACCTGACCCACTGACTCCCTCACCCTATCCATCAGCTTCACGAAGAAGCTGGTGGACAGGGTGAGGGAGTCAAAGGGTTGAGATTTTGCAGTTTGTGGATAGAGTGTGGGAGTCAAAGGGTTAAAGGTGATCTGGATGGAGTCGTAGAAGAAATGTACAGACGCATTTTGCCTTCTTCAGTGGTCTTTATCACTTGATAGCAGACATGTCGGTTAGATAACAGCGAAAGAAGAAAACGATTTCATGAAACCGGAAATGGGTGTGTCCACTGTCAGAAATCTCTCTAACACTGTGAAACTTCTCTGCCAATTAGCATTGGGTGAAGACGGCATGATACTTCTGATAAGTTCCTTCTCGAGTTTAACGACAATGATAAAGCAGTCTCTCTCTCTCTCTCTTTCTCTCTCTCATGTCATGAAGCCAGCCCTCTCTCCCTGTTCCTTTGTGAAATGGTCTACAGGCCTAACGCATTAAATCGTATTCGTATTTTCTCTCTTTCTCTCTCTTTCTTTCTCTCTCATGTCATGAAACCAAAACTCTCTTCCTGTTCCATTGTGAAAAGGTCTAACGGCCTAAGGCATTAAATCGTATTCTCTCTCTCTCTCTCTCTCTCTCTCTCTCTCTCCATCCCTTCCTCTCTCTCCCCCTCCCCCATCTCTCTCTCTCGTTCTCTTCCTTAATATCTGCTTCAACATTTTGATGCAGTGTACGAACAGAGCTTACAAACTTGCTGAACTGTGGAGATCAACATTCTTGGCCTCAGTCTCAATCGGAATATGGACCTCCACAGCATCATCACCATCATCCCCGTTCTCTCACCATCATAGCATTGCGAAAACTTGTCACAGATTCTGTGGCCCTTCATGCACTGGTCTCAGAGTGATCTGAGTTTTGGTGAGTTTGGAAGTGTGTTGGAGGGTCGACAGGAGCGGCGACAGGGAGGGTTGGGTGGGTGGTCACTGGGTAGTGCAGGAGTGGAGGAAAAGATAAGGTGCCATAAAAAAACACACAACAACAATGCTTGGCTTAGACCTTTTGTTCTTGTGGCCATATCTTGCCACATGAGATTTCTATGTGAAAACCGAACTCTTTGTACGAAAAGAAAGAAAGAAAGAAAGAAAGAAACAAACAAACAAAAAACAAAACAAAACAAAACAAAACGAACACAAATACGGATGCGCGCCTGCACGCACGCACACACGCACGCACACACACACACACATACGGAATATGTTGTTTTCTAAATTACACACACGCACACACCACGCGCGCACACACACACACACAATCACAAGCGCGCGCACACACACAAACGCACACACAGACATACAACCACACACACACAACACACACACAAACAAACACACGTACACACACACACACACACACACACACACACACACACACACACACACACACACAGACGTGGAATGTGTGGTTTTCGTAAATAACACACACACACACACGCACGCACACACACACACATGCACACACACACACACACACACACACAAGCGCACACACACACACACACACGTGGAATGTGTGGTTTTCGTAAATAACACACACACACACACACACACACACACACACACACACACACACGCACACACACACACACACACACACACACACACACACACACACTCAGGGGGTTAGTGACAGATCGTGACAGCAGTGTTGACCTGAATGTGTGTGATGACAGTGACAGGGTGTGGTGGATGACTGTTATGGTGGGTGGCTCTATGCACATGCTCTTTATGACGACTGATGGGTGTTTGTACTGTTTGTCTACTACCCCCGTGGGGATGCCGGGGACTCTCACTATAAACAGTATCCCGTGTGGGGATGCCGGAGACTCTCACTATAAACAGTATCCCGTGTGGGGATGCCGGAGACTCTCACTATAAACAGTATCCCGTGTGGGGATGCCGGGGACTCTCACTATAAACAGTATTCCGTGTGGGGATGCCGGGGACTCTCACTATAAACAGCATCCCGTGTGGGGATGCCGGGGACTCTCACTATAAACAGTATCCCCAGTTTGTACTGTTTGTCTACACCCCCCGTGGGGATGCCAGGGACTCTCACTATAAACAGTATCCCCAGTTTGTACTGTTTGTCCACTATCCCCGTGGGGATGCCAGGGACTCCAACTATAAACAGTATCCCCATCTTCTGGATATTTTGTGCTAGAAATGTCCTCTTTTCAATCACTCTGTTTTTGCCTCGTTCCTTTGCTTTCTGTCATCGCTTCGTATCATTTTCTGTCTTGCTGATCCATTCATCTGTATATTATGTTCTGTGAAGTCTTACATGCTTTCTCTTAGGATTGATAATTAGGTAAATGTGTTCAGTGCATTTTTGGCTCTTAGGAAATGTGATGTGCAGAAGCAGTTTTGGGTATTTCAGGCTCGTTTTTATGTTTTAGTGTCCTTAGTTTGTTTGAATTTGTAATCTGGTTTTACCCTCCCACCCCTCGCCCCCCGGGTGACAACTTGGACTGAGTAATCAACTCCGAGGAGGATATCATTAGACTGTGTACGCAAACACACACACACACACACACAAAATATATATATATATACAGAGGGGTGCAAAAGCCTTAATCCCTCAGATACTCTAACTGCTTGCCGTCGGTATTCACACACTCCTCTAATCGAGAGCGGAATTAAGCATTATAATAATGATGTGATACTTACTGAATACCTACTTTTGCACCCCCCTGTATATATATATGTATATATATAATATATAATATTATATATATATATATATATTGATATATATATTGTAGATACACCAAAGAAACAAGACAACAAACTAGAGTTTTGAGCCCAGTACTTCGGCAGTGGCCTTCCTCAGGGGACTGTTTATTCAGGAATGAACACACACACACACAATATATATATATTGTGTTGTGTGTGTGTGTGTAGTGTGTGTGTGTGTGTGTGTGTGTGGTGTGTTGTGTGTGTGTGTGTGTGTGTTGTGTGTGTATGTGTATTGTGTGTGTGTGTGTGTGTGTTGTGTGTGTGTGTGTGTGTGTGTGTGTTGTGTGTGTGTGTGGTTGTGTGTGTGTTGTGTGTGTGTGGTGGTGTGTGTTGTGTGTATGTGTTGTGTGTGTGTGATGTGTATGTGTGTGTATACTTTTCTTTTCCAGTTTATTGGACGGTGAATTATTGTGTATGTTTTGAGATGGTTATAGCCCTGAAATGGCCCTACCCAGTCGGCTGGGCTTTAAACAACAACGACAACAACAACTCTTTCTGCCTACAGGCTCTACTCACACATTCCGCAGGCACTACCGGGACGATATGCTGCAATGGACTGAGGTTGAGATTAATTCGAGTGTTCAGGCGGGCCTTAACCCTTTGTTTCCTGCACCCTGTCCACCAGCATCCTGCATTGCCAACCATGCCAGCAAAGCAACAACTTAACCCTTTCATTCTCTCACCCTATCCACCAGCTTACTGCAGGAAGCTGGTGGATAGGGTGAGGGAGTCAAAGGATTAAGTTTTTGCAGTTAGTGGATAGGGTGTGGGAGTCAAAGGGTTAATAGCTCAGTTGGTTGAGAGTTTGGATTCACATGTTAAAGGTTGTGAGTTCAAACCACGGGCTGCGCTACATTAACCCTATGATCCCCGCAACCTATCAACCAACTACAAAAACTTTAACCCTTTGACTCCCTCACCCTATCCACAGCTTCCCACAGAAAGCTGGTGGATACGGCGAAGGAGTCAAAGGTTAAGTTTTTGCTTCGCTAGCATGGTTGACAATGCAGGATGCTGGTGGACAAGACGCGGGAGTCAAAGGGTTAAAACTGGCCTTCTTACTGCCCATCTCAACATAATCGTTATTCTGATGATGCCGGTATAGGATATAATGTAAGTTTCCCCATTCCCCACTTTCCTGCCATAGTTATTTTTGTTTATGTGACTATCATATCACGTGAGGTGGGTGCTGACGTAAAAACCAAATCAATTTTCAATGTGTGTGGTTGGTGCTGGGTTACTCGTAGGTAGAGAGAGAACGTGTTTGTATGTAGCAGAGGGTAAACAAGCAATCGTTTAGGTACGGGTGTATCAATGTTTAAGCAGTGCATGTATGCATAAGAGAGTGAGTGAGTGAGTGAGTGAGTGAGTGAGAGAGAGAGAGACAGAGAGAGTGCGTGTCTGTAATGTTGTGTGTGTGTGTGTGTGTGTGTGTGTGTGTACATGCGTGCGTGCCTGTGCCCATATTCTACACGCACGGTACAGGTATATGTGCAAATTCTGTCTTTCCATCCTCTCTCTGTCTCTCTCTCTCCCTCTCTCTCTCTCGTACACCATCTCTCTCCCATCACACACGCGCGTGTGTGTGTCATTTGTGAAAGTATTAATTAAATTGATTTCATTTTGAGAGATAAAGATAATAAATAATGTCCAACACGTCTCTGTCTGTCTGTCTGTCCTTCCTGTCCTGTCTATCTATCTGTCTGTCTGTCTATCTATTATCTATCTATCTATCTATCTATCTATCCATCTATTCCTCTCTCTCTCTCCCTTCCTCTCCTGTCGTTTCACCTCTCTGTCCCTTTGCGTTGGCACATGTATGCGTCACTTGTGAAAGAAAGTATTGATTAAATGACTGGTTTTTAATTTGTAGGCAAAGATAAGTAAATAATGTTGCATGTCTCTCTCTCCCTCTCTCCCCTTCTCTGTCTGTCTGTCTTGTCTCTCTCTCTCTGTTTCTGTCTGTGTGTTTGTCTCTCTCGCTCTGCCTCTCTCTCTCTTGTTTCTGTCTGTGTATCTGTCTGTCTGCGCTGCTCTCTCTGTTTCTGTCTGTTTTTTGTATCTGTCTATGTATCTCTCTCTCCCTCCCTCTGTCTCTTTCTCTCTCTCTCTGTTTCTGTCTGTGTGTCTGTCTCTCTGTCTCTCTTTTCTCTCCTTCTC
>CM060305.1:167192735-167197735 GCA_030674185.1 Monoplex corrugatus
TATTAATATCATTATCATCATCATCATCATTGTTGTTATTATTATCATCATCATCATCATCATCATTGTTGTTGTTGTTATTATTGTGTTGTTGTTGTTATGCTTTTCCTTCTCTAACTTTCCGCTTTCCATCCTTCCCTCCCATTACGCGGGCCGGTTGGTTGTTTTGACAGAGCCGCGGACTCAAGATCTGATACCTCGGGTTCAAGCCTAACCCGCAACTTTACATGATACTGCAACTGTTACAGACACTCAGTTAAAGGCAGTTTAGTGGTGGTGAGGGTAGGGCAGAAGGCCATTTATCTATCTGATACACACGCTAAATTAAGACTGCACGTAACAGTCCCACAGTTACATATACTGAAATCATTAAAAGAGATCATAGTAGCCACTCATTAGCATTGTGCTGTAAATGTGAGACCACGGGGGAAAAACTGACATGTAAATGCCTGATTGACAAGATTGATATTGAAACAACAACAACAATAATAATAATAGAAATAGTAGTAGTAATAATGATAATAATAATGATAATAATAACAATAATGATGATAACAATAATAATAATAATAACAAGAGGAAGAAGATTAACAATAATAATGCTGATAACAACAACGACAGTAATAATAATAATAATAATAATGTAATAATAGTAATAATGATAATAATATGATAATAATAATAATAACAATAATATATAATAATAATAACAACAATAATAATTAAAATAATAATAATAGAACATAACCTTTCAATCTGGCGTATTTTTAGGCATCAAATTAGATCATCAGACTGCTTAATAAAAATATTTCTTGCACTACATAGGCTAGTTTCTATACATGAAAAGTTAACTCACAAATTCTATTCAGTCAATATATTTACTCTGTTTTGTTAAAAAAAAAAAGAGAGAGAGAGAGAAAGAGAGAGGGAGAAGAAGAAGAAGGAGGAGGAGGAGAGAGAGAGAGAGGAGAGAGAGAGAGAGAGAGAGAGAGAGAGAGAGAGAGAGAGAGATCATCATCATCATCAGGTGCCCTGCCGCATGGCGTTGGCGATCATGGACTTCCAACCATCTCTATCTCTCGTTGCCCCTACCATCTCCCCCACCCTCCTCGTCCCCAGCCACTCTGCAAGTCCGTCCAGCATTTTCTCCCTGGGTCTACCCGGTGCTTTCTTTCCCTCCAGCTTTCCCGTTGTGACCAGGTGCTCCAAATCCCCCTTCCTCATAAAATGGCCTATAAATGTTGCCTGTCTTTTCCTGATCTTCCTTATGAGTGATCTACTTGTGTCTGCCTCAGAGAGAGGAGGAGGAGGAGGAGAAGAAGAAGAAGAAGAAGAAGAAGAAGAAGATGAAGAAGAAGAAGAAGAAGAAGAAGAAGAAGAAGAAGAAGAAGAAGAAGAAGAAGAAAGAAGAAAGGATATGGATTTTCCAAGGAAAGAGCCCATGCGATCCGAGGAAATCGATTTTTTTCCTTTTCTGAGTGTGGAAATGTGCCGATCCGTGGAGAATTCCCACCCCTGAGTAATGATAATAATTACTTGTACATCGCCTCATCTAACATTATCAGTGGTGTGTGTGTGTGTGTGTGTGTGTGTGTGTGTGTGGTGCGTGCGTGCGTGCGTGCGTGCGTGCGTGCGTGCGTGCGTGTGTATGTGTCTATATGTGTGTGTGTGTGCGTGTGTAGGTGTGAGTGTTTGTGTGTGTGTGGTGTGTGGTGTGTGTGTGTGTGTGTGTGTGTGTGTGTGTGTGTGTGTGGTGTGTGTGTGTGTTTAAAGCCCAGCCAACTGTGCTGAGCCATATCAGATATTACCATATCAAAACTGCATAATAACTGAGGGGAAAAACTGGAAAAGAAAATCAAGTACACATATCAATGCATTCGGGCACATAATCTAAGGACATGCCCCTGGCGTTGACCACTCTGTCAGGTCTATCATAAGGGTATAAAGAAACAAACCTAATACAAATTTAATCATAATTAAAGACACTAAAACATATATGAAAACAGGTCTACATTTCCTGAAATTGCTTCGACACATCATATTCCCTTAGAGCCAAAAATGCACTTAATATAATCACACGAATAACGCCTAAGAAAAAGTACGTAAGACTTTATAGAACACGTACAAGTGAACGGAGCAGCAAGGCAGGAAATGATAGGAAGAGACAGCAGAAAGCAAAGGAGAAAGGCAAGAAAGAGAGTGACAGAAGAAAGGAAATTTTTAGCAAAGAATTTCCAAATGGTGGGGATAGTACTTATACTGAAAAAAAAACGACATCCCCATGGGGGACTCTCCCCACACAAGCTCCAAGTACTTTACAAAACATGACAGACAAGGACAGACGTACTTAAAGCTGGTATTGTTGAAAAATCAGACCAAGTACAGTAAAACTTGACAAGTAAATGCTTGATTGACAAGACTGATACTGAAACAGTAGAGGAGAAGGCCATTTATCCATCTGTTACACACACAAAATTAAGACTACATGTAACAGTCCCACAATTATATCAAAATAACTACCTGGGTATGTCCAGCTTGAGGGCTAAATAATCAGCTACTACTGTCTACATTTACTTGTCAATGTTTTGTTTTTTAATTTTACTGTGCTTGGTCTCATTTTTCAACCCTTTCAGCTTAAAGTACGTCTGCCTTTGTCTGTCATGAATTGTGAAGTACTTAGAGCTTATGTGGGAAGAGTCCCCCGTAGGGATACCGGGAGCTTTTTCAGTGTAAGTAGTATCCCCACCATTTGGAAATTCTGTGCTAAAAATTTCTTCTTTTCTGTCACTCTCTTTATCTCTGCCTTTCTCCTTTGCTTTCTGCTGTCACTTCCTATCATTTCCTGCCTTGCTGCTCCGTTCACTTGGAAAGGTAATTTATGCCCGTTTTTACATGTTTTGGTGTCCTTAGGTAGGCTTAAATTTGTATTCAGGTGTTTTTTTTTTTAATCCCCTGTGCGATAAATTGGACGGAATGGTCAACGCGAGGGGCATGTCCTTAGATTATGTGCGCGAATGCACTGATATGTGTACTTAATTTTCTTTTCTCCTTCTTTTTTTTTCCTGTTGAAGTTTTGTATGTTTTGAGGCGGTTATAGCCCTGATATGGCTCTACGCAGTCGGCTGGGCTTTAAACAACAATAACAATAACCCCGAGTTGAACATTATGAAGACTGGGACCACACAGCTGAGTCTTATCCTCTTCAGGCATGCGTCAAGGAAAGCTCGGAATTCATGATCAACACCGCAAGTGTCTGTAAAACTCGGGCCTGGTTTACGTTAAGATATATTATGAAAAGAAGCATATTATACCGACTTGTCACGTAGTCTCATTCCAGAGTGGAACTCCATAGACAGTGCTTATTATCTATCCCTCATTGTCATCATCATCATCATCATCATCATAGCTTTAAGGAAAATTGTCTGTGTGTTGTAGTCTGGGTCAGAGTGAACAACACTGCATTCTCTTGGTCCTTGGTCAGACAGTGCAACATCTGCCATATCTGTTGCCGATAGAGATCACAGGGAACGGACACAGCAGATGTTTCCCCCGTCTGACCAGGGATTGCAGTGTTGTTCTATCTGACCCAGACTGCAACACATTACTACAAGCAAGGAGAAGTTGAAAGGGAAATGCACTGAGAAAAGTAGACAGCAGACAGACAGATGAACAGACAGACAGCAGACAAACAAACAGACAGCAGACAGACAGATAAACAGACAGACAGACAGCCAGAACTCCCTCTGTCCATATGACGGTCGCGGTAGTCAGGTGGGTAAACGTTAGACTTTAAATCGGAAGGTCCTGGGTTCGATCCGCCTGAACACCTCCACCTGGTGGGTAAAGGGTGGAGATTTTTTCCGATATCTCATGTGTCAATATGTGTGCAGACCTGCATAAACCCCTTCTTGTGTATGCGCATGCAGAATGTCAAATATGCGCATTAAGGGTGGAGAGTTTTTCAATATGCCATGTCAATATGTGTGCAGACCTGCGTAAACCCCTTCTTGTGTATGCGCATGCAGAATGTCAAATAGGCACATCAACCCTTCGACTCCCGCACCCTATCCACCATCTGCACAAACTTAACCCTTCGATTCCCTCACCCTATCTACCATCTTCCTGTATCCTTTGATTCCCTCACCCTATCCACCCCATCTGCACAAACTGAACCCTTTGATTCCCTCACCCTATCTACCATCTTCCTGTACCCTTTGACTCCCTCACCCTATCCACCATCTGCACAAACTGAACCCTTTGATTCCCTCACCCTATCCACCATCTGCACAAACTGTACCCTTTGATTCCCTCACCCTATCCACCATCTGCACAAACTGTACCCTTTGATTCCCTCACCCTATCCACCATCTGCACAAATTGAACCCTTTGATTCCCTCACCCTATCCACCATCTGCACAAATTGAACCCTTTGATTCCCTCACCCTATCCACCATCTGCACAAATTGAACCCTTTGATTCCCTCACCCTATCTACCATCTTCCTGTACCCTTTGATTCCCTCACCCTATCCACCATCTACACAAATTGAACCCTTTGATTCCCTCACCCTATCCACCATCTGCACAAACTGAACCCTTTGATTCCCTCACCCTATCCACCAGCTTCCTGCAGGAAGCTGAAGGATAGGGTGAGGCAATCAAAGGATTCAGTTTTTGCTATGCTAGCATGGTTGGCAATACAGGATGCCGGTGGACAGGGTACGGGAGTCACACACACACACACACACACACACACACACACACACACACACACACACACACAACACACACACACACACACACACACACACACAGAACAACAAAATACGTACGTTAAAAATCCCTGTAAATCATGTCAATATCCGCTGGTTTATGGAAATATGAGAACACCCAGTATGCCACTCACCAAAGAGGGGGCATGCACACTGTGCAGCGATATACCGCCTGCGCTTTAGGTGTCCCTGTGCATGCTGTCTGACGATGACCAAAGAGACTAAGTCGT
>CM060305.1:167200235-167202735 GCA_030674185.1 Monoplex corrugatus
ATGTTCACACAGGAAGTGGGTGGTCTGCCGGGTTTCTTACGGCCCCAACTTTCCCTTGCAGACCTGTAAGTTGTGAATAAACACGTACAAACTAAAGCACAAAGCGACTGAAGCGTGAGTAACAGGGATTGACAAAATAACTGACAACAGAAAAACCAGCACCTAAGCTAGCTAAATCCCTGTCTCAGCAGGACAACCATCCTCCTTCCCAAACTCTTCAGTCCCCCCTCCCTCCCTCGACCCCACCCCCTCCTGTCTTTCGTGGCAACTCCCACCCACAAGAAAAAAGATAAAGAAATAATAAACTGCACAATCATGGTTTACAGCCGACAACTAGTTTACACAGCAGCTCACATTCAAGCCAGCACGATAAAAAGCGGCATGCAACCAGCCCCCAGGACAGAAAGGTGTCTGTGTGCACTGTACAAAAAGCAAAGCCCACGGAGAAAGAGAGCTTCAGTGTGCATGCAGACAAGATGGGCCGCTGGCTCTTCTATCTCTAGTAGCAGACAGGTGAGAGAGATAGCTGGCGAGAGGAAAAAAAAAAAAGTGGTGAGGAAGTATAAAAACATGTAATAGTATGGCAGAGTGTCGGCGCTCACATCGAAAAAAAAAAATAGTCCGCCCCTTCCCCCTCCCCCTCCAGCCTTAAGGCAAGCATCTACGTTTCTGGAGATAACCGTAAATCACTCTTTCTGAAGCAATGTGTCATTTACGGCTCACCAACAAGGGTTCTGCAGACCTTTGCAGACTCTGCTCTGCACACCGTAAAACTAAACACTCGTTTTGATGTTGTTCTTGCAACATCAGAAACTGATTTTGGCGTTCTTCTCTGAATTAATATTCTATTCTATATGTTTGCTCCGTCTCCTTATCATCTTCTCCTCGTCACCTGTTCTGTGTAAAGATTTACTGATTTGTCTTTTTCAACCTCAAAATTCTATTTCTGTCTCACAGAGATCACCTTGCTTTTCCACACTGGACTCTGAACCCGCAAGGACTATCTGGAGGCTAAGAAACATAAAAAATAAAGATTAATTGTGAAAGATTTTTGTTTCTTCTTCTTCACTGAAGTCATTATGTGATACGATTTTATACAGAGTAGCTAGCTGTGTTGTGATACAGACCTTTAATTATTTCTTTCTTTCTTTTATATATATGTTCTTTTCATTTAAGGTACACGTGTCATTTACATATTACCAAGATTATTCCAGCGGAAGACATAAAATACCAGTATAAAATATAGACTAGATAAAACATAGTCTAGGTAGGGCCTCGGACCTGGCCAGCTCATGGGTTTATGTGCAGGCTTAAAGCTTGTGCCATGATCACTATACACATGGCACCTGTGACGTTAGTGCATATGGAATTCGCTCCGAGCGCGGAGACGTCATCTTGAGAAACTGAAACTGAAGTCATCATGGTACACAGTCACAGGAATCACTATTATGACGAAGTCTGCTGCCCACTGTCAGGATTCCACACGATCCACAGTCTGTCCCTCTGTTCCAATCCACCATGTCAGAACTGACATCACAGACGCCATCTTACACGGACGCTCTACGATTGGCATACAATAGGTATTTGAAAGGGTTCTCTGTACTTTTGACTACAT
This sequence comes from Monoplex corrugatus, assembly GCA_030674185.1. NCBI lineage: Eukaryota > Metazoa > Mollusca > Gastropoda > Littorinimorpha > Ranellidae > Monoplex > Monoplex corrugatus. The sequence goes on from CM060305.1 coordinate 167,201,851, forward strand.
TTTTATGCACGGAAAATAAAGTATATCTAAATTCTCCCTTTGTTAAGCCAGAAAATCGCCATCGTAATCTTAATAGAAAATTTTGTACTTATGATTAACTACCCCTTTATCTACGGCAATTGACTCAGTTTATAATGTTACACGTAACCACATGATAGCCCCAACATTCTTACACAATATACAGTTTATATTTTCCTTATATTCTAATTAGATGTTAATTAGTAAGAGGAAAAGGAGCTGCTGCTCTTATCCAATAGGCCTGAAGAAAAAAATGGAGTTGTCCCAGAAAATTTTGACGCAACTTTTTTTTTACTGGAAAACTCTGTAATAGTCGCCTGGAAATCTGTAACTTTTACATGAATACTCCAACATGGTAATGTGGGAATTTTAACGCAGAAATTGCATTTTACTCTTTTGACTTAGTTGGTCACCACGAGGTAACAGCTTAGAGGGTGATGGAAGAGGGGGCAAGTTGAGGGGGCATCTCTCTCCACAGTATACATCATAGATAAGAGTTGTTCCAGCTGTCTACCCGTGGCCCTGGTTTTCCTCTCTTGTTCCACGGACACTCTTTTTCTTTCTCTCTCCATTTTAAAAAAAAATGAATGAATAGGAGAGTTCGAGGTGGGTGGGAAGTGGGTTGCGTGCGCGTGGAGAGTGTGTGTATGTGATTTAGATCAATAGAACTGTCCATTTCTCTGCTTCTCCTCGCCTCTCCTCCCCCACCTCTCTCCCTCCCCTTCTCTCTCCCTTTGTCCCCTCATGCTCTGCATTAATTGCACACAGTTCTTTTTGGCACATAGTTGTACGCTCGTGCAATCATCAACAGTATTTGGCTATAAAATACTACTGTTCTCTTCCCGTTTATGTTCCTAAAACAACAGA
>CM060305.1:167210235-167222735 GCA_030674185.1 Monoplex corrugatus
ACTGGAGCGATAGGAGAAATGGCCGACTACAACTCCTCTGATCACCAAGATCTAAGGCGGCCGTCAAAAACTGGGGGGGGGGGGGGGGGGGGGGGATAGAAAAGAAAACGGCCACATTCATTGCCAGATGTGTCCTGACCATGTGGACGTGAACGAAAGAAGAAGGAAAGAAAGAAAGAAAGAAAGAAAGAAGAAGAAGAAGAAGAAGAAGAAGGAGACGAAGGAGAAGGAGAAGAAGAAGAAGAAAAACAAAGAAGCCAGAGCAGCAGCAGCAGCAGCAGCAGCAGCAGAAGAAGAAGAAGAAGAAGAAGAAGAAGCAGAAGAAGAAGAAGAAGAAGAAGCAGCAGTACGTTTTCTCTTGTGTGTCTGCCTTTATTCACTAACGCACAGACTCACCAAGATAAAGGGGAAAGTGGGGAACTGATTTATTACTCACACATTGCCACATCTCTGTCCCTGAAGAAATCCCAGAAGTAAAAACGATCTGCAGGCTTCCTGGACTTCTTTTGAAGCCAGATGGGTCTACAGCAGATCACAGAACGTGTGACAGCGGACAGTGGGCTAAGTGGGTAAGATGGGTTTCTGTCTTGATTTATTGTACTTGTCTTGTTCCACTGGTAATGGCCGGTGTCTGGGGTTTAAATCCCTGTTGGAGTTGAAGGGGTTGGTTTGGATGGGTGTTAGATTGTAGTTAGGATAGGCTTGCGACGGGTTATACAATTTGTGATTGTGGCAAATGGACCATGTGGATCTGCTCTGCTGACGTCCGATATCGTGTTCTGCACTGTTATGCATAATTGTTATGCAATGTTATTACTGTTACGCATAGTCAGAAACTCTATGCCACATGATATGATATATTTTGTTTATATTGTTCACTGTTCAGTGCTGTTGGATTGTAGATACTAAGTTCTGGTGTTGACATTGTTTCTCACGATTAAGGAATATACTAGTATCAAAACTATATATATTATTATCATTATTAGTAGTAGTACCAGTAGTAGTAATACTATCATCATCATCATTACTATTATTATAATCATTATTATTATCACTCAAACATGATACTTTCATAACGGTTCATGAAAACTATAGCCACTGAATGTGTTGTCCTATTTTAGATTAAAATCTCCGTGTAAGTGTGTGTATAATATAACGTTTTATTTTGTAGATGAGAATCTTGCAAGTGAACAAAAAAGAAAAAAGAAAGTTTGTAAATGTAACAAATGGATTAAGGTGGGCCATGGGGTTCTTTAAAATTCCCCCTGCCCCTTCCGCAAGACCTTGCCAGTACATATGGCTTATGCGTACGTACAAAGGCTTATGCCATGATCATTTTGAATCTTATCCATCACATCGCATCTGTGGCGGCAGTGCATATGGAATTTAGTCTGAGCACGGAGACGCCATCTTGAGAAACTAAAACTGACAATTAAATCTCAGCTGGCATCTTTAACACCGTAAGTTAATATAACTTTCTTTCTCTGTTTCCGTTTCTCGCTCATTCTCTGTCTGTCTGTCTGTCTGTCTATCTGTCTGTCTCTCTGTCTGTCTGTCTGTCTCTCTCTCTCTCTTCTTCACGAAAATCATTTCACATAGGGTCGGTACCTAGGACAATCTGTAGCAGTTCGTCTGTATTTGTTCTCGATAAATGATGTTGCAACAAACTGCGGGGCTCCAGTGAATGGTTTATGTATCAGGTGCTGCTGCTTTGAACTGCCGTGAACTGGGGAGACAGGAGTGAGTTAGAACCGAGTGTTTTCAGTTAGGTTTGGCTTTCTTTAAATACCACCTGTGGTAGGTCTGAACTCTCTGTCTTGAATATCTCGCCAGGAAATTAACGTGTTTCTACTATGAACAAGCAAAGGGGGGTTGGGGTTGGGTGTACTGCGAATTGGGGTTGGTGGGATGGTTGGGATGAACTCTGCAGCATGATAGGAGATAGCCACAATCCGATGTGAGGGTTATCACTGATGTATGGGCGCTCCACGCCTGGTCTGAGTCACAGACAGATCCTGGGACCATCACAGACCTTCCGTTGGCCAGCAGGTCTGTTTGGGGGTTCCTTAATTTTCTCTTTTTGTTAGGGTTCCTGTCAAAGGCTCCCGATAGTTTTGTGATGCTGCTGTCATTTTCTTCAAGCGGTGCAGTCTGTCCAGTTCTGTTCAGTTCTTGTTGTTTATCGCCTAACCCCACCGACCACTAAGGCCATATCAGAGCTGTCATCGTGTCACCGACAGAGGTCAAAGATTAACAACTATTTTTACTTTAAAATCTATGGCTTCTTCATTATCTCCTGGCGGATGAAATCTTGGTTTGTTCTGTCCTATGGATCAAGGTTGGAAACATCTTCACGCCACCACACAGAATGTGAACTGATGTTGGTCATTCTTGTTGTCTAGTACTAATTTCTAGAAAAATGAAATAAAATGAAAATATAATAGTCATTCCCAAACCCTGAAGTTGTAGGAAAGTGAGATGGTCGAGATCGCCACTGTTCTCTAGACCAGCGTAATGAAGATGGTGCCCATCTTGTCTGCCTCGCTGGTTTATCTTCCTCCATCATGAAAAGGGTCAGGTACCTATTCTCAGCTGGGTGGACTGGAGGCTGTACATGAAAAGGGTTTAATTCTCCACAGAAATACACTGGCCTTACAGCAAAGTTACATATACCTACCTTTTCAACTAGAACAGGAGAAGAGTGGCAAAACAGGGTGAGAACACGACAGGTAGCTGCAGCCAAGTCACCTGCACGTCATGTAACAACAACCATCTTCCCTCCCCCTACCGTTTTCATCTCCTTTCCCTCAGCTTCTCCCCCTCCCCCTCCCGCATCTTTTCCCATAACTCCCGCCCACAAGAAAGAGATAAAGGGGGAAAAATCAGCTGCATGATCGTGGGTTACAACCGACAACTAGTTTACACTGCAGCTGGCGACAGAAAGCGGCATGCAGCCAGCCCCCAGGACAGAAAGGTGTCTGCGGGAAGTGTATGAACAGCAAAGCCAATACAGAAATAGAGAGTTTCAGTGTGCATGTTGTCAAGATGCGCCGGTAGACTCTTCTTTCTATCTCTAGTAGCAGACAGGTGAGTGAGATAGCTGACAAGCAGAGAGAGGGAGGAAAAAAAGAAAGCAAGCAAAAGAGAGAGAGAGAGAGACAGACAGACAGGCAGACGGACAGGCAGACGGACAGACAGACATAGAGACAGAGAGAGAGAGAGACAGAGAAAGAGAAACAGAGATACAGAGACAGAGAAAGAGAGAAACAGAGATACAGAGAGACAGACAGAGAGAGAGACAGAGAAAGAGAAGGAAAGAGAGAGAGAAAAAGAGAAAGAGAGAGAAGAGAAAGAGAGGAGACAGAGAGAGAGAGACAGTGAGAAAGAGAGACAGACAGACAGAGAGCGACACACAGAGAAAAAGAGAAGGAAAGAGACAGCGAGTGAGAAAGAGAGAGAGAGAGAGACTGAAGCAGAGGCGAGAGACGTACTCAAACAAAGATAATATTATGGATGCCTCTTGAGACCCAAAGGCAAAAATGAGACTTCCCACTCCCGTATCCCTAAGGAAAACTGAAGTTTCTAAAGATAAGGGTAATTAACCCTTTTTTGAAGATGGCCAAGCAACAGGGGTCCTGCACACATTTACTGACTGTGTTTTGCTGATTCTGAAACTAGACTCATCCTGTTCTTGTTCTTGCAACTACAGAAGCTGATTTTTGTCTTTATTCAAGAACATTAATTAATAAAGAATAAGAAAAGACAAGCAATACTTATACGACATTTTATGAGGCAAGAGAAATTTGATCACCTAGTCACAACAGGAAAGCTGGTGAGGAAAAGAGCACCAGAGAAAGAGAGAGAGAGAGAGAGAGAGAGAGAGAGAGAGAGAGAGAGAGAGAGAGAGAGAGAGTATTGGATAGATCTGAAGTGGATGAGGACAGAAAGAATGGGAGATATACTTGCAGTGACAAAAGATAGATACGTATGGAGGCCCATGACTGCCAACGCCATGCAGCAGGGCACATGATGATGATGATGATTTAAAATATACTTGCACTACCACTACTGTGTTCTTCTTATCTATTGTCTGTCATGTCTTCTGTCTAAAGGTTCACTGATTCACCTTTTTCCGTCTCAAGCCTCTCCTTACGTGTCACATGTATTGCTTTCACCGTGCACATGGGATATTAAACCTGTGTAAATTGTCTTGTGGTTTAGAAACACAAACAGCACCATTTGTAAAGGAGCAGTTTGTATTCCTCCAGATGTGAGATGCGAGAGAGAAAACCCAAGAACACCTGACGAAGAATACTAGAAGAACTGAAGGCCTTGAAACACATCTGGGATATGATACAGATGCTGGCCCACGATATATACGAATGACAGACCTTCGTGACTGGGTCTACATGCTAATGGCATAATAGTAATGAAGTAAGCAGCAGGAAACTCTGGGCTGAGTTGGACAGCAGAAGGTCTTCAGAGAACAAACCCACCTCAAGCAAACGTTCCAGCCCTAAACTCCTTAAACGTCTTACATTCCAAGAGCGCCAGGCTGTTTCCAGGTCATAATATTCAGAACTCCAACTGAGTTAACCTAGCCACATTTTTTTTTTGAGTAGCATAGGCGGTCTAGTGGCAGAATATTCACCTGTCACGCGGGAGGCCTAGATATGATTCCTGGTCGTTGCCATTTTCCACTGTGGTCCCGTTAGCTCAGTTTTAGAGCGCTTAATCGTAACACAGGAATCATGGGCTCCACCCTCGAGCAGGCACATGGTTTTAAGTGGGGGGTTGGTTCTTTTGATAAAGCTGTGGACTCAAGATCTGGTATCTCGAGTTCATCCCCCCCCCCCTCCAATCCATAATATTGAAAACTGGCTTGTTTGCTGTTCATCTACATGTTTCTGGTGGCGTCAGCTTAGTATTTCATTGTTTTGTTTTCTTCCTCTCTCCATACTACATTTTAAAACCTTGCCAGAGCATAAGGTTTTCCGAAGGCTTAGGGAGTCTACCAGATAGTTGCTGATAGACTGGTGTGGAGCACGTACTGTATGGAAGTGTCCAGATATGATGAATCCCTCTTGAATAATCTCCATCATATCTCCAATAGTCTTCCTGTTTTTCTTGGAATTTATTCAGATATCTCTACAGAACAAAAAAAGCTTCGTCCATGAAAATTGGAGTTACCCCATTACTTTTTTTTCCAACTGTAACTTTCTCCTGAAAATCTGTAATTTTTACAAGTATACTCAAGCATGGTAATGTGTGGATTTTCAACGTGAAAATTGCGTTCTGCCCTTTTGACGCTAGCTTGTCACCACGAGGTAACAGCTTAGAGGATGAGGGAAGAGGGGGCAAGTTGAGAGGGTGAAAGATAGGGCATCTCTCTCCATAGAATACATAATAATAATATAATAATTACAATATTTATATAGCGCAAAATCTTGATAGAAAAATCATCATAGATAACAGTTGTTCCAGCTGTCTACCCGTGGCCCTGGTTTTCCTCTCTTGTTTCTGGGCCACTTGTTTTTCTTTCACTCTCCATTTGAAAAGACGATGGTAAAAAGTTGTGGGTGGATGGGGAGTTGGGGACGGGGATGTGAAGGTGAATGATTCGGATGAATTGAACTACCTTTGTTTTTCTTCAGTTCTCTCCCCTGTCTCTATCTCTCCATCCCTTTGCCCCCAGCCTCCTTCCACTTCCCCACCTCACCCCTCTCCTTCTTCTTCTCTCTCTCTCTTTCTCGACGTTATCAATACATCAATACAAAATGTTCTTGATACATAGATATTATATGCTTTTGTAAGCATCAGTAAGATTCTGCAGCAAAATATTTTTCTTTTCGGGCTAATTAAAGTCATTAAGAAGAACCTCCTGTAAGAGCAGTGTGTGCTTGAAGACTTTGAACTTCGTAAAAGGCGAGTCTCAGAAACGCGCCATAGTTCAAGTACTGGTTAAAGCTGAAGAATTCCACTAAAAGTGCTTTGTGAGAACCAGCGATATCTCCATAATAACGAAATTTACAGAGCAAGCCTGTACCTCAACTACTGGGTTTTTGGTTGGTTGGTTGACTGGCTGGTTTTATTAACTTCATTTTATACTGTTCCTCATCTTCCTCCCCCTCCTCCAACAGGCGCTGTAGTCAAGTGGGTAAATATGGAACTGCCAGTCGGAAAGCCTTGGGTTCAATCCATCTAGTCGCAAGATATTTCCACCCGGTCGGTAATGGGCGGAGATTTTTCCCCATCTCCCAGATTAACCCTTTGACTCCTGCACCCTGTCCACCAACTGCAAAAACTTTATCGTTTGATTCCCTTACCCTGTCCACCAGCTTCCAGCAGAAAGCCGGTGGATAAAGTGAGGGAGTCAAAGGGTTAAGTCTTTGCTTTGCTAGCATGGTTGACAATGCAGTTTGCTGGTGGACAGGGTGCGGGAATCAAAGGGTTAACATGAGCACAGACTGGCCAGTACCTGAACCCCACCGTGTGCTGTATACGCATGCAGAATGGCAAATATGCACATTAAAGATCTTGTAGGTCATGTCAGTGGTTGGATTATGGAAACTTGAACACAGCCAGCATGCTAGCAGCGACAAGTTTGAAAAAAGTAGGAAGGCGTTTAGATAATACTTCCTATCGTTGGATACTTTATCATTGTCATTATTCCTCCGGTATGTCTCTAAGATCGTCTCTCACAGATTCTGCGCTTATCCCTCCTCTGCCTCATTTTTATCTACTCCCACTCCCACCCCCACTCCCGCCCCCACCCCCACTCCCGCCCCCACCCCCACGTCCTGTTTCTTTAGATACACTTGCTTCTTCTTTGCCCACAGGATTAATTTAAAAGGAAGGTAGAAACGTTTTGCTGAACAGATGATGTCTTTGTGCAGCTCTGTAGAAGTGTATCGACTGTTTCACTAGGGAACGGAGGGGGGTCGGATGGTACTCGGCAAAACAACAATTCGATTTTGATTCTTTTCCTTTCTTGTATCATAAACACATGCATTTTTGCACATTTGTAAAATTCTGCACACAGACGACTTTTAATAAAGCCTTCCAGTTTCTAGTCATCCTAGCCTTCGCGTGTTAAAGACTGATCTATCAATTGTTAAAAGTAAACACACACACACACACACACACACACACACACACACACACACACACACACACACACACACACACACACACACACACACACACACACACACACACAAAAGCTATAGGACTATGGCTAGTTATAGCTGTTATGTGCTAATTGTCCCCTGTAAGCATCAGCAACTTTGCGTCGTTCCAGAGAAAAAAAGATTTACAATAGGTGGAGATCCTGGAACAGCATTCTGTCTTTTCGTTTCTTTCATTCTCCATCCCACCCTCCATTCATTCTCGTTCTGCTGGCTGCACGTTTCCTGTTCTGTTTGACTGCCTTTATTCGTTCCTTCTCACATTCTGGGAAAGGAAAAAAAAAGGGAGGTGGCTGGGTTGATTTATTACTCACACATTGCCACATCCCTGTCCCTGAACAAATCCCAGCAGTAAAGAGAATCTCCATGCTTCCTCGACTTCTTTTGAAACCAGATGGGCCTACAGCAGATTGTAGAACGTGTGATAGCAGAGAGTGGGCCAAGTGGATAAAGTCGGTTCCTGTTCTGATTTATTACAGTTGTCAGCCTCCAGGAGTGGTCCCTGTTTGGGGTGGAGGGGTTTGAATCCCTGCTGTGGTTAGGTGGTTGTTGTTCTGGGCTGTGATTGAGTGGGGCCTGCAAAGGTTGAAAAACTTGACTGGAGTAAATCTGGCCCTGTGGATTACACTCCATTGATGTTCACGAAATAAGGGTTCGAATCTTTGTTGTACTGAGTCAGGGGTCGCCGTTAACGAGCTCCACTTTGCTTCGCCTTGTTCAGTGTTGTATGGTGTGATGTTTGTTTTTGTTTATTTGCTGCATAGTGAAAATTAGCATATTTTAACCCTTTGACTCCTGCACTCTCTCCACCAACTGCAAAAATTTCCTGCAGGAAGCTGGTGGGTCGGGTCAGGGAATCAAAGGGTTAAGATTTTGTTGTGCTGGTATGGTTGGTGATGCTGGTAGACAGGAGTCAAAGGGTTAATGTATGGCATTACAAAGCAGTGTACCACATATCGTATCGTTTGTTCACTATGCTATTATACTGTGTCGTGTTGCACAGTAATACATCGTATCGCATCACACCCTTTGTGTGTGTGTGTGTGTGTGTGTGTGTGTGTGTGGTGTGTGTGTGTGTGTGTGTTGTGTGTGTGTGTGTGTGTGTATGTGTGTATGTGTGTGTGATATGTGTGTGTGTGTAATGTGTATGTATGCACGCATGCATGTGTGTGCGTGCGCGCGTGTGTGAATGTATGTATGTATTAATGTGTGTATGTATGTATGTATGTATGTATGTACGTATGTATGTATGTATGTATGTATGTATGTATGTATGTATGTACGTATGTATGTATGTATGTGTTGTGTTGTTAGACCTGTTATTGTTGTTTAAAGCCCAGCCGACTGCGTGGAGCCATATCAGGGCTATAACCGCTTCAAAACACGCAAAACTTCAACAGGGGGGGGGGGGGGGAGAAAATAAAATTAAGTACACATATCAATGCATTCACGCACATAATCTAAGGACATGCCCCCGGCGTTGACCACTCCGTCCAATTTATCGTACAGGGGAGATTTAAAAAAACACCTGAATACAAATATAAGCATACATAAGGACACCAAAACATATGTAAAAACAGACATAAATTACCCAAAATTGCTTCCGCATATCTCACCTTAGAGCCAAAAATGCACTTAATACATGTACCCAATTATCAATCCGAAGAAAAAGTACTTAAGATTTTTATCGAACAAATACAGGTGAATGGACCAGCAAGGCAGAAAATGACAGGTAGAAATAACAGAAAGCAAAGCAACAAGACAGAAACAAAGACAGTGACAGAAAAGAGGAAATTTCTAGCACAGAATTTCCAGAAGGTGGGGATACTATTTATACTGAAAGAGCCCCCGGCATCCCCACGGTTAGTTAGACCAAAGAGGGTAGACAATAGGTAGTATTCTCTTTGGTTAGACCTGAATCCTCAGACTGACTGAGAAACGTATTATCGTAATACAGTGCCACCGTTTAATTTTCTTGAGACCGCTGCTGTTGTTTGTTTCTTGTCTTCAAGTATATTGAAGAAATGGGATCAGCGTACTTTCCCAGTCTCAGACAGAGCTAGTCTGTTTTATCCTCATTCAGCAAACCATGTCGAGACACGTTAGTTTGAGTGACCCAATCTACCCAGCTCAAGCGGCTGCTTCAAACATCGGCGATCTGGGGACAAAGAGGAGGAGAAACACACACAGAGACAGGAAGAAAGAAGAGAGGGAGAGAGAGAGAGAGAGAGAGAGAGAGAGAGAGAGAGAGAGAGAGAGAGAGAGAGAGAGAGAGATGAGAGAGTGAGGACAGAAAAAGAGAGAAAGAGAAAGGGAGAGAGATGAGAGAGACATTCACAGACAGATAGTCAGACAGACAGAGACAGAGAGGCAGACAAACAGACACAGAGAGAGGGAGGGAGAGAGAGAGGGGAGGGAGGGAGAGAGATGAGAGAGAGAGGACAGAAAGAGAGAGAAAGAGAGAAAGAGAAAGAGAGATGAGAGACATTCACAGACAGACAGACAGTCAGACAGACAGAGACAGAGAGACAGACAAACAGAGAGGGAGGGAGAGAGGGGAGGGGGGAGGGAGAATCTAATGATTTATTCATTTTAGGCCCGTTATGAAGGGATATGAATTACAAACACATCAACGTTCAGCTATAGAGTCTAAATGCTCTGGGAACCGATTAGTACAATTCATCGAAAGAGCGGGAGGGAGGGAGGGAGAAAGAGAGAGAGGGAGGAAGGGAGAGAGAGGGGGAGGGAGAGGGCGTGAGGAGGGAGGGAGAGGGAGGTAGAGAGAGGAGGAAGAGACAGAGGGAGGGAGAAAGAGAGAGGGAGGGAAAGAGAGAGGGAGGGAGAGGGGTAGGGAGGGAGAGAGAGGGAGAGAAAGGAGGAATGAGAGAGAGAGAGAGAGAGAGAGAGAGAGGAGAGAGAGAGAGAGAGAGAACAAAATAATGTGTATTTACGAGGGTATGAAATACGTAAAATATACGTAAAATACACGTAAAAATGCTTTTGTTTAACATTCAACCCTCGCCCAAATAGGGTCTGCATCACTCTATATATAAATGATACTTTAGATAACATAGATACTCCAACAAGGGAATCATTACACCTTCAGCCAAGGAAATACATTTGAAAAGGAAGAGAGAGAGAGAGAGAGATACAGACACAGAGAGGCACAGAGAGAGAGAGAGAGAGAGAGAGAGAGAGAGAGAGAGAGAAAACAAGAACACATTTTATTTAAGAGGGTATAAAATAAGCAAAATATATGCTTTTTTACATCCATACTTCGCTCATCACACTACACATAAGGAACAGAGAGAGAGAGAGAGAGAGAGAGAGAGAGAGAGAGAGAGAGAGAGAGATACAGACACAGAGAGGCACAGAGAGAGAGAGAGAGAGATAGAGAGAGAGAAAACAAGAACACATTTTTATTTAAGAGGGTATAAAATAAGCAAAATATATGCATTTTTACATCCATACTTCGCTCATCACACTACACATAAGTTATGCCTTAGGTAACATATAGATCTATACTCCATTGGGGAAATTATTACACTTTCAGTCAAAGAAATACATTTGAACAGAGAGAGAGAGAGAGAGAGAGAGAGAGAGAGAGAGAGAGAGAGAGAGAGAGAAGGAGAGCAGACAGACAGACAGACAGAGAGAAATTACAAGAACAAGAACAAAGGCCAAGAAATAAGCAAAATATATCGCTTCTTTACATCCAGCTCTCCTCAAAGAGGTCTACATCATCCTACACACAAATTATATCGTAGATAAGATAGATATTATCATTACACTATCAGTCTAAAGAAATACATTTGAAGAGAGAGAGAGAGAGAGAGAGAGAGAGAGAAGAGAGAGAGAGAGAGAGAGAGAGACGGACAGACAGACAGACAGAGAGACAGATATAAATAGAGAGCTCAGACGGGGGATGGGAATACAAAGCGAAGCCTGCCTTCCACACCACCTGTGGCAGATCTTACCTATCTGTCTCGAGCAGCTTGCCAGGAAATTAACGTGTTTGTACTGTGAACTGACAACCTGAGTGTTGGTGGGAAGATTTGGGGGGTGGGGGGGGGGGGGGGGGCAGAGGGAGGGGGAGGAGGGCTGAACCCTGCAGCAAGATAAGGAGCTAGCCGCAAACTGCATGATGTGAGCTTATCACTGATGTATGGGCATTCCAGAGTCTGAGTCAGACACGGTTTCAATTCCCTTTATCATACTGCTCATCGTCCTCTTCTTCTGCCTCTCCTTTCGTCCCTTCCTTCTTGTCAGAACATACCGTACATTTCTTTTTAGTAGGAAATGTCTGTGTGAGTTTTGTGAGTTAAGGAATATAATGGTGTCTGACTGGCTGTACTGTGTTGTATATCTTTTTGTATTACAGCGATTTCCCCTTCGATTGTTTAAGCCTTGCCTAACTGTCGTTTTAACCTTTGGCTCCACACCGGTCCACCAACATCCTGCATTGCCAAACCATGCTAGCAAACAAAACTTAACCCTTGACACCCTCACTTATCACCATTTCCTGCAAAGCTGGTGTAGGAAACCCAAAGTTAAATTTGCAGTTGATGGAGGTTCGTCAAAGTAAAACACTTTGCCAGCACTGATTTCCTTCTCATCAGCCTCATCCCATACACTGTCGTTGACTGTCCTCCCACTTCCAGTATACAAGTGCTTGGTATAAGTTGTTTTTGTCACTGAGCCAATGTTTGAGTTAACAACGAGAGCGTAGACTTGGATTTGGTTTATACATCAAGATTTAGCGCCTCATGAATATCAGTGTGATGATTATTGTTCTTATCATTATTATTCTTATGATTCTAATTACTTTCATACCCCACCCCACCCCCGTGGGGATGCAGGGTCTCTTTCAGTATGAATAGTATCCCCACCATCGCCCTCATCAATCATCATCGCCACAAATTTCCTCTTTTCTGTCACTCTCTTTTTTCTGCCTTACTCCATTGCTTTCTGTCATCTCTTGCTATCATTTCCTGCGTGTTGGTCTGTTCACTTGTATCATCATCATCTTCAGGTGCCTTGCCACATGGCGTTGGCCATCATGGACTTCCATCTGTTTCTATCTCTTGTTGCTGCAAGCACCTCTTCCACCCTCTCTTCAGCCACTCTGCCAGTCCGTCCAATATTTTCTCCCTGGGCGTACCTGGTGCTCTCTCCCTCCAGTTTTCCTGTTGTGACCAGGTGCTCCAATTCCCCTTTCCTCATAAAGTGGCCTATCAACGTTGCCTGTCTTTTCCTAATCTTTCTTATCAATGATCTTCTTGTGTCTGCCTCCTGAAAGACTGTCTCGTTTGT
>CM060305.1:167225235-167282735 GCA_030674185.1 Monoplex corrugatus
AAGAAGAAGAAAGAAGAAGAAGAAGAAGAAGAAGAAGAAGAAGAAGAAGAAGAAGAAGAAGAAGAAGAAGAAGAAGAAGAAGAGAAGAAAGAGAAGAAGAAGTAGAAGAAGAAGAAAGAGAAGAAGAAGAAGTAGAAGAAGAAGAAAGAGAAGAAGAAGAAGTAAGAAGAAGAAAGAGAAGAGAAGAAGTAGAAGAAGAAGAAAGAGAAGAAGAAGAAGAAGTAGAAAGAGAAGAAGAAAGAGAAGAAGAAGAAAGAAGTAGAGAAGAAGAAGAGAAGAGAAGAAGAGAGAAGTAGAAGAAGAAGAAAGAGAAGAAGAGAGAAGTAGAAGAAGAAGAAAGAGAAGAAGAAAGAAGAAGTAGAAGAAGAAGAAAGAAAGAAGAAAAAGAGTAGAAGAAGAAGAAAAAGAAGAAGAAGAGAGGAGAGAGATAGAAGAAGAAGAAGGAGACGAAGAGAAGAAGAATGAGGAGGAGGGAAAGAATGAAAAAGGAGATAAGAAGAAAATGAACACAAATTTTGGCTGGATCAGTTAATTTGTCGATATTTGTGAGGGGGTGGGTGGGTGAAGTGATACCAACTATATTCATTTTCTTTTCTCCCCTGAATGGTTCTCACTAGAAGACCAGATATGTTTAGCTGACTTGCTTCATTCCTGCCCTTGCCCCCCACTTAACTTAATTAACTTAATGTAGATTAAGTTAATCTTACAGTTCGTGGTATACCTGAAGACTGACAAATGGCCAATGGATAAAGAACCATCATCTACAGATGCTTGATAAGAAACCATCGTCTACAGATGGTCAATAAAGAACCATCATCTACAGATGCTTGATAAGAAACCATCGTCTACAGATGGTCAATAAAGAACCATCATCTACAGATGATCAATAAAGAACCATTGTCTACAGATGGTCAATAAAGAACCATCATCTACAGGTGGTCAATAAAGAACCATCATCTACAGATGGTCAATAAAGAACCATCATCTACAGGTGGTCAATAAAGAACCATCATCTACAGATGGTCATAAAGAACCATCATCTAAGGTGGTCATAAAGAACCATCATCTACAGGTGGTCAATAAAGAACCATCATCTACAGATGGTCAATACAGAACCATCATCTACAGGTGGTCAATAAAGAACCATCATCTACGGGATGGTCAATAAAGAACCATCATCTACAGGTGGTCAATAAAGAACCATCACGTGTCTAAGAACCATCATCAGGTGGTCAATAAGAACCATCATCTACAGATGGTCAATAAAGAACCATCATTACAGGTGGTCGATAAAGAACCATCATCTACAGGATGGTCAATAAAGAACCATCATCTACAGATGGTCATAAAGAACCATCATGTACAGATGGTCGATAAAGAACCATTGTCTACAGGATGGTCGATAAAGAACCATCATCTACAGATGGTCGATAAAGAACCATCATCTACAGTGGTCAATAAAGAACCATCATCTACAGGTGGTCAATAAAGAACCATCATCTACAGGTGGTCAATAAGAACCATCATCTACAGGTGGTCAATAAAGAACCATCATCTACAGGTGGTCGATAAAGAACCATCATCTACAGGTGGTCAATAAAGAACCATCATCTACAGGTGGTCGATAAAGAACCATCATCTACAGGTGGTCGATAAAGAACCATCATCTACAGGTGGTCAATAAAGAACCATCATCTACAGATGGTCAATAAAGAACCATCATCTACAGTGGTCAATAGAGAACCATCATCTACAGGTGGTCGATAAAGAACCATCATCTACAGGTGGTCGATAAAGAACCATCATCTACAGGTGGTCAATAAAGAACCATCATCTAAGGTGGTCAATAAGAACCATCATCTACAGATGGTCGATAAAGAACCATCATCTACAGGTGGTCGATAAAGAACCATCATCTACAGGTGGTCAATAAAGAACCATCATCTACAGGTGGTCAATAAAGAACCATCATCTACAGGTGGTCAATAACGAACCACTGTCTACAGATGGTCAGTAAAGAACCATGATGTACAGGTGGTCAATAACGAACCACTGTCTACAGATGGTCAGTAAGAGAACCACGATGTACAGGTGGTCAACAAAGAACCATCATCTACAGGTGGTCAACAAAGAACCACTGTCTACAGATGGTTAATAAAGAACCATGATATACAGATGGTCGATGAAGAACCATGATATACAGATGGTCGATAAGAAACCATTATCTACAGATGGTCGATAAAGTACCACTGTCTACAGATGGTCGATAAAGAACCATTGTTACAGATGTCGATAAAGAACATTGTCTACGATGGTCGATAAAGAACGATAAGAAACCATTATCTACAGATGGTCGATAAAGAACCACTGTCTACACATGGTCAATAAAGAACCATCATGTACAGATAGTCGATAAATATTGTCTACAGATGGCCGATAAATAACTATCATCTACTGATGGCGATAGCAGGAGGAAAGAAGAAGACGGTTGATAGTAAAAGACGAGACGGAGACGAACATAGTGGTAGCAGGAGAAGAGAAGAACACGGTATAGCAAGGAAAAGAAATGGAGAAGATGGCGGTGGCAGAAGAAGAAAGGAGAAAGAAAGAAAATGAACCGGGGGGGGGGGGGGGGGGGGGAAAGCAACAGAATATAACACTGCCCACCTGGCAAGCCCATGGGAAAAGATGAAAGAAAGGGCGATGAGTAATATTCCTACACTACACAGGCGATGCGCTCAGCATCCCTCCCCTCTACCAGCGCCCACTCCTCCCTTTCCCATCCCAACAACAGACTTGTGCATGCCTCCCTTTCACACATCCTTTTTTTCATTTTCAATTTTTTTTATTTTAACAAACACACAAATTGTTAGTTGCATAAGGTCTCTCCGCTATCACGCAGGTGTTGTACACAAAGCTGTGTGGCTGTAAAACGAACACAGGCAAGTGTTGTGAAGTCTGTTGGTAAAAATAGTGATGATGAAAAATCCACTTTCATGGCCTTTTTTTCCCCCCTGCTGAACGAAACATCAGGGAAGCCTTGCTGTTTATTTCTTCCCACAAGTTTTGTGTATTTGTTCTTTACAGCGTTTTGCACACATGCTTGACAAATGACAGTTAGCCGAAAATTTTGTATCTGTCGTTTTTTTTTTTTTATATCAAATACGCGTTCTCCTTTCATTTTTATGTGTTTCTATTTTCATCGGTAAAGGGAAATAAACGCAGAATGGGAAAGAAAACGGGTGGCGCTGCACAGCGGCGACGTGCTCTCTCTCACTTCTGTCATCTCTCACTTCTGTCATCTCTCACTTCTGTCATCTCTTACTTCTGTCATCTCTTACTTCTGTCTCTTATTCTGTCTCTTACTTCTGTCATCTCTTACTTCTGTCATCTCTTACTTCTGTCATCTCTAACTTCTGTCATCTCTTACTTCTGTCATCTCTTACTTCTGTCATCTCTAACTTCTGTCATCTCTTACTTCTGTCATCTCTTACTTCTGTATCTTTCTGTATGTCTAACTTTTGTCATCTCTAACTTCTGTCATCTCTTATTCTGTCATCTCTTACTTCTGTCATCTCTTACTTCTGTCATTCTTACTTCTGTCATCTCTTTTTGTCATCTCTAACTTCTTGTTCATCTCTTACTTCTGTCATCTCTTACTTCTGTCATCTCTACTTCTGTTATCTCTTACTTCTGTCATCTCTTACTTCTGTTATCTCTTTAAATTTTGTCATCTCTAACTTCTGTCATCTCTTACTTCTGTCATCTCTTAAATTCTGTCATCTCTAACTTCTGTCATCTCTTACTTTTGTCATCTCTAACTTTTGTCATCTCTAACTTTCTGTCATCTCTTACTTCTGTCATCTCTTACTTCTGTCATTCTTACTTCTGTCATCTCTAACTTCTGTTCATCTCTTTCTTCTGTCATCTCTTACTTCTGTCATCTCTTACTTCTGTCATCTCTTACTTCTGTCATTTACTTCTATGCTTTCTGTCATCTCTTACTTCTGTCATCTCTTACTTCTGTCATCTCTTACTTCTGTCATGTCTTACTTCTGTCATCTCTTACTTCTGTCATCTCTTACTTCTGTCATCTCTTACTTTTGTCATCTCTAACTTCTGTCATCTCTAACTTTGTCATCTCTTACTTCTGTCATCTCTTACTTCTGTCATCTCTTACTTCTGTCATGTCTAACTTCAGTCATCTCTTACTTCTGTCATGTCTAACTTTTGTCATCTCTTACTTCAGTCATGTCTTACTTCTGTCATCTCTTACTTCAGTCATGTCTTACTTCTGTCATCTCTTACTTCTGTCATGTCTAACTTCTGTCATGTCTAACTTCTGTCATCTCTAACTTTTGTCATCTCTAACTTTGTCATGTCTAACTTCTGTCATCTCTAACTTCTGTCATCTCTTACTTTTGTCATCTCTTACTTCTGTCATGTCTTACTTCTGTGTCTTACTTCTGTCTCTTACTTCTGTCATCTCTTACTTCTGTCATGTCTTACTTCTGTCATCTCTTACTTCTGTCTCTTACTTCTGTCATCTCTTACTTCAGTCATGTCTTACTTCTGTCATGTTTTACTTCTGTCATCTCTTACTTCTGTCTCTTACTTCTGTCATCTCTTACTTCTGTCATCTCTTACTTCAGTCATGTCTAACTTTTGTCATCTCTTACTTCAGTCATGTCTTACTTCTGTCATCTCTTACTTCAGTCATGTCTTACTTCTGTCATCTCTTACTTCAGTCATGTCTAACTTTTGTCATCTCTTACTTCAATCATCTCTTACTTCTGTCATCTCTTTCTTCTGTCATCTCTTTTGTCATCTCTTTACTTCAGTCATGTCTTACTTCTGTCATCTCTTATTTCAGTCATGTCTAACTTTTGTCATCTCTTACTTCAGTCATGTCTAACTTTTGTCATCTTACTTCAGTCATGTCTAACTTTTGTCATCTTACTTCAGTCATGTCTAACTTTTGTCATCTCTTACTTCAGTCATGTCTAAATTTTGTCATCTCTTACTTCAGTCATGTCTAACTTTTGTCATCTCTTACTTCAGTCATGTCTAACTTTTGTCATCTTACTTCAGTCATGTCTAACTTTTGTCATCTCTTACTTCAGTCATGTCTAACTTTTGTCATCTTACTTCAGTCATGTCTAACTTCTGTCATCCCTACTTCAGTCATGTCTAACTTCTGTCATCTCTTACTTCAGTCATGTCTTACTTCAGTCATTGTCTTACTTCTGTCATCCCTACTTCAGTCATGTCTAACTTTTGTCATCTCTTACTTCAGTCATGTCTAACTTTTGTCATCTTACTTCAGTCATGTCTAACTTCTGTCATCTCTTACTTCAGTTATGTCTAACTTCTGTCATCCCTACTTCAGTCATGTCTAACTTTTGTCATCTTACTTCAGTCATGTCTAACTTTTGTCATCTCTTACTTCAGTCATGTCTAACTTTTGTCATCTCTTACTTCAGTCATGTCTAACTTTTGTCATCTTACTTCAGTCATGTCTAACTTCTGTCATCCCTACTTCAGTCATGTCTAACTTTTGTCATCTTACTTCAGTCATGTCTAACTTCTGTCATCCCTACTTCAGTCATGTCTAACTTCTGTCATCTCTTACTTCAGTCATGTCTTACTTCAGTCATGTCTTACTTCTGTCATCCCTACTTCAGTCATGTCTAACTTTTGTCATCTCTTACTTCAGTCATGTCTAACTTCTGTCATCCCTACTTCAGTCATGTCTAACTTTTGTCATCTTACTTCAGTCATGTCTAACTTTTGTCATCTCTTACTTCAGTCATGTCTAACTTCTGTCATCTCTTATTTCAGTCATGTCTAACTTCTGTCATCCCTACTGCAGTCATGTCTAACTTTTGTCATCTCTTACTTCAGTCATGTCTTACTTCAGTCATGTCTAACTTCAGTCATGTCTAACTTCTGTCATCTCTTACTTCAGTCATGTCTAACTTCTGTCATCGCTACTTCAGTCATGTCTAACTTTTGTCATCTCTTACTTCAGTCATGTCTTACTTCAGTCATGTCTAACTTCTGTCATCTCGTACATATGTCGTCTTCTGTCGCTTTGACTTTCGTCATCTTTTACTTCTGTCAATTTCACGGTCATTTTTTATTCTGTCATCTCATTTCTTGTGTGGTGTCTTCTGTAATCTCTTAGTTTTGTCAACTATTCTGTCATTTCTTTTGTCATCTTTTCTGTCAGCTATTACCTCTGTCAACTCTTCTTTCATTTCTCGTCATCTGTTCTGTCCTTTCTCTTATGCTTTTTTATCATTTCTTTCTTTCTTTCTTCTTTTTCTTCTTCTCGTATTTCTTCATTTCTTCTTCTCTGCCTCCACCATTCACATCCTGCAGCGCATTCAAAACAATGCTGCACGCCTTGTACTAAAAAAGAAAAAAGCTGACCACATATCTCTTCTCCTGGCACAACTTCACTGGCTCCCTGTATCAAAGCGCATACAGTACAAACTAGACACCATGTGCTACAAAAGCCTCAATAACGCAGCCTACTTGAGATCTATGTTCCCTCACGTACCCTCCGCTCTGCCTCCGATCCTCTGACTTTTCGCTTTCCACGCACTAAGCTCAATACCTACGGTCCACGAGCCTTCTCTGTTTCTGGTCCACTTTCCTGGAACAAACTTCCTCTCTCAGTCCGTCAGCAACCTACTTTTGTCTCCTTCAAGTCCGCTCTCAAAACTCACCTTTTCTCCTCTGCATAAAATCATGACCTCACTCAATCCCCTCTGCAGCCTGTCTCCACTCGGAGGGGAATCACATTGTAATATATAATTGTATATAATATGCTCTCTATAATTTTCCATTGCTTTTATTCTTTGTCCCCATTTATAGCCGTGTGCGTGCGTGTGTGGTGTGTGTGTGTGTGTGTGTGTGTGTGTGTGTGTGTGTGTGTGTGTGTGTGTGCGTGCGTGCGTGCGTGCGTGCGTGCGTGTGTGTTTTAGCGCTTAGATTTGATTTTATCAAGATTTTGCGCTATATAAAATATTGTATATTATTATATTATTCTTCTCTGTCTATCTGTCTGTCCGTCTGTCTGTCTGTCCGCCTCTCTTTGTATATTTGTTTGTTTCTTCTTTCATCTGTTCTTTCCTTTTGTGGTTTGTTTGTTCCTTTCCATTTTCTTTTTCGCCCTCCTTCACAAATGGCATGGCATACCAGAGCAACAGCATGACACTGTCTATTTCTGTATGGATGCTCTTCGTCTTTAAGCCCAGAGTAACTAGTCGATAGTGAGCCAGAGGGCCTCATTAACAATGTCTGTCCCCATTCTGCTGCCTCTGACAGGTGCTGACATGCTTCCGGAAGTGAAGTCTGCGGCTGCGCAATCGATAACTGCCTGTAATGGTGGCGGCTGGGAGCTAGGGAAAGTGGGTGGTGGTGGTGGTGGTGTAAAGGAGCAGTCTGTCTTTGTCAAGGATGCTCACAGTCGATGAACGGACGATTGACGTGTAGACGAGTCATTTAAAATTGGCGTAATCCATACTGCTGCAGCAGCGGCTTTGTTCAGTTAACTCTCGATTTAGTTTTCAGCAGTTTTTTCTTCTTCTCTCTCTCTTCCTTCTCTCTCTCTCTCTCTCCTTCTTCTCTCTCTCTCTCACACACACAGTCACACACACACACACACCTCTCTCTCTCTCTCTTTCTCTCTCAATTTGTTTCACCTTCTGTGCCAACTCAGAACATTTCTTTACGCCGCTCACTTCTTTAAATTCATCAACACGTCATCACTCCGGGTTTATTCCCTGTGGATGCCATGGTCTACATAAACTATCGATCTCACGTCACTGTGAGGCCACACTCCGACGAAGAGCTAGCATTGTTACTCTGTCATTAGTTTACAGTTATCCGGTAGAGTCTGTTATGGTGAATACGTAAGAGACAATCATCTACTGTTGCTGTGTTTGTTGGTGACAACAACGACACGTGTTCAATGATCAGACCAGAGTGAGCTAGCATCTCCAAAAGTCAACACTTACAACAACAGCGCACACGAACCCATCTGCACTGAAGACCCTTCTAGACTTGAACTCATCTCAGCCACCTCAGTTTGGAGTTTGTTCAAGAGGGATTTGTCTCACCCGAACATATCCATATGCGCTGTACACAAATATGTTAACAATCATCTGACAGATGCATTGGCAAGATCTGGAAATGGGGAGGAGTAGAGGGAGATGGGGGATGTACGAAACACTGAGTTGACATCACAAGGGTCAAAGTGAGCACCGAACACACCAGTTGTTATGTTGACATCACAAGGGTCAAAGTGAGCACCCCAACACACCAGTTGTTATGTTGACATCACAAGGGTCAAAGTGAGCACCGAACACACCAGTTGTTATGTTGACATCACAAGGATCAAGGTGAGCACCGAACACACCAGTTGTTATGTTGACATCACAAGGGTCAAGGTGAGCACCGAACACACCAGTTGTTATGTTGACATCACAAGGGTCAAGTGAGCACCGAACACACCAGTTGTTATGTTGACATCACAAGGATCAAGGTGAGCACCGAACACACCAGTTGTTATGTTGACATCACAAGGGTCAAGGTGAGCACCGAACACACCAGTTGTTATGTTGACATCACAAGGATCAAGGTGAGCACCGAACACACCAGTTGTTATGTTGACATCACAAGGGTCAAGGTGAGCACCCAACACACCAGTTGTTATGTTGACATCACAAGGGTCAAGGTGAGCACCCCAACACACCAGTTGTTATGTTGACATCACAAGGGTCAAGGTGAGCACCCAACACACCAGTTGTTATGTTGACATCACAAGGGTCAAGGTGAGCACCGAACACACCAGTTGTTATGTTGACATCACAAGGGTCAAGGTGAGCACCGAACACACCAGTTGTTATGTTGACATCACAAGGATCAAGGTGAGCACCGAACACACCAGTTGTTATGTTGACATCACAAGGGTCAAGGTGAGCACCGAACACACCAGTTGTTATGTTGACATCACAAGGGTCAAGGTGAGCACCCAACACACCAGTTGTTATGTTGACATCACAAGGGTCAAGGTGAGCACCGAACACACCAGTTGTTATGTTGACATCACAAGGATCAAGGTGAGCACCCAACACACCAGTTGTTATGTTGACATCACAAGGATCAAGATGAGCACCCAATACACCAGTTGTTATGTTGACATCACAAGGGTCAAGGTGAGCACCCAACACACCAGTTGTTATGTTGACATCACAAGGATCAAGGTGAGCACCCAACACACCAGCGCTTAGATTTGATTTTATCAAGATTTTGCGCTATATAAATATTGTAATTGTTATTATTATTATTTATTATGTTAACACCACAAGGGTTAAGGTGAGCACCCAACACACCAGTTGTTATGTTGTGGGATGGGATAGAACTCGGAGTCATAAGATCTTAAATTAAGTCCACTGGGGAAAACGTGCACTATCAGAGGTTTGAACCCGCAACCCTGCGAATCAGCCATTGGAAAGCGGCAGCGGCCAAAAAAGCTGGAGTCACCATGAGAGTTAAAGCATTAAGACACACAGTCTGAGATGGTTTTCACAGTGTTGTGGTGATTCGTCTCCTTTTGTTCGTCGTCTATACCAGTCAGGCCACACCTGGCAATGAACATGGCCTGTTTTTCCCCGTCACGTTTCAGTGTTGTGGAACTTGGTGGTCAAAGGAGCCTCATCATCATCATCATCATCATCAGGTGCCCTGCCGCATGGCGATGGCGATCATGGACTTCCATCTGTCTCTATCTCTTGTCGACCATATCTCCTGTCGCTCCACTTGATGGAGCAGACATCACTGCAATATGTGTTCAACTGGACGACTGATGAAGCTGAAGATCACAATGATGCTGCTGCTTTGGAGTTCCAGTTTGGTTTCCGATACCATGACAAAGAGATGTACGCAATGTTTTCTATCACGATAGATTCCTTCTGTCACGATAATCATGCATCAATCATATTCGATATATAGAGACATTTGCAGTGTTAATCGGGATATTTAGGCACGCTCTCGCAAAGACGTGTGTAGTTGTGAAGGAATTTGTTTTTCACGTCAAACATGATTACGCCTCAATGAGTCAGCCCACGCGTCTGGTTGAAGGATGTACTTATCATCAAGTCCTCTTTGTTGCCCCAAAAGTCCTCTTCACAGTGAGTGGGATGTACGACTTCGATGTGAGGTCCCCTTTCTTGCCAAGTGAATCTTTTCAGCGTTCGGCTCTTGAACACAACCAATGACTTAACTCTTTGACTCCTGCACGCTCTCCACCATCAGCGAAAATTTAACCCTTCGACTCTCACATCCTATCCACCAGCATCTTGCGGGAAGCTGGTGGATAGGGAGAGAGTCAAAGGGGAAGCTGGAAGCTGGTGGATAGGGTGAGAGGGTCAAAGGGTTGAATTTTTGCTTTGCTCTATAGTAGACAAAACACGATGCTAGTGGATAAGCTGAGGTAGTCAAAGGGTTAAGCAATGTTATAGTTTTACCTCACTATGAGTTCTGTTCGTTGGACTGTTGATGGGAGCACTGGCAGTGATGATTCCCATTTCCTTCTTCTCTTTTCTCCCTCCTTTCTGCCCCCTTCTTTACCCCAACCCACCCCATCCCCCATCAATCTCCACTATTGTCTTTTCCTCACTCAATCTCTCTTTACAGGTAAGAGAGGGTGGGGTGAGAAGGAGTCATATGGAAATACTGATTAAAACAAAACAAAACAACGCGTCAAACGTGGGGATGACACATTCATATCGACTGAAAAGGAAAATGTTGTGTGTGTGTGTGTGTGTGTGTGTGTGTGTGTGTGTGTGTGTGTGTGTGTGTGTGTGTGTATGTGTGTGTGTGTGTGTTTTGTTTGAGTGTGTTGTGTGTGTGTGAGTTTGTTATGTTTTTTGTGTGTGTGTGTGTGTGTGTGTGGTGTTGTTGCGTGTGTGTGTAGTGTATGTGTGTGTGTGTGTGTGTGTGCCTGCATGATAGGGCTTTTTCCGTCTCTGAATTAACTGAACAGTGGTAGTTTGTGTACGTTACCAGTGTGTGCGGTGATGCACGCAAATTCTAACACGCCGGTCATTGTGCGGTGGTCTTATAACTGTTGAGTCGCCACGCTCTAGAGAGACTGAGATGATACGATCATGCTCTCTGTTTACTTTACATCAGGAAACTTCTCTTTTCTGCGCTTTATCTTCCAACTTAATGGCAGGTGTTAATTGTTCGTGAGATGGATGATTTGGTTGCACACCCCTTTCAAAAATATTTGTTCGTTGTTCTTTCATTCTGTCTTCTTTCATTAACTCGTTCATTTATCATATCATCATCATCATCATCATCACCATCATCATTATTACTATTATTATTATTATGTCGAGTCGTCATCATAATATAATAATAATAATAATAATTACAATATTTTATAGCGCAAATCTGATAAATCAAATCTAAGCGCTGAAACAGACACACATACACGCACGCACGCACCACACGCACGCACGCATGCACACACACGCCTCACGACATCACACCACACACCAGCCACTACACACCAACTACAACACCAGTTAACCGACAACACACACACACACATCAAACACACGAGTTAATGAAAGAAAACAGGAATGAAGAACGAAAAACAAATATTTTTGAAAGGCGTGTGCAACCAAATCATCGTTATTATTATTATTGTTGTTGTTATCATTATCATTTTTTCATCATCAACATTACTACTGATATCATCTTCAATATTATTATCATCATTATTACTATTACTATTATTGTTATTATTATCATCAGCATTATTATCATTATAATGTTGACCTATCTGTATTTTGGCGGCTACATAAACTGAAGGCCTGCATGCACTTTTAATATCCTTAAAAAAAACATTTCTTTCTTTCTGTTACTTTTTTCTATTTCCAGACATCACGATTCTGTGCAGTTTAAATGGAAGGCATGTATTCCGCTTCCTCGCAATCAGGTTTGAGCAAACACATCCGAAACTGAAACAAAAACGTAAAATTTTAAAGAAAGCAAGCAGCACAGCGGGCGCATATCACATCTGAGAGACACAGACACCTGCAGTGTTGGTCAGGTACTTTGC
Organism: Monoplex corrugatus; assembly: GCA_030674185.1. Taxonomy (NCBI): domain Eukaryota; kingdom Metazoa; phylum Mollusca; class Gastropoda; order Littorinimorpha; family Ranellidae; genus Monoplex; species Monoplex corrugatus. The sequence goes on from CM060305.1 coordinate 167,237,378, forward strand.
GGCAAATGTTGACAGTTTGTCATAACCCCAAGACGGGAAGAAGGCTTTGCCTTTCTTACAAAGGTGAGAATATACAAACACAAGGCTACAAAAGAGACAAATAGGCCTTTCGTTTTACAGTCATCATCATCATGTGCCCTGCTGCATGGCGTTGGCGACCAAGGCTCTCCATACGAATCTATCCCTTGTCGCTGCAAGTACATGTCCCCTGCAAGTCCGTCCAATATTTTCTCCCTGGGTCCACCTGGCGCTCTCTTTCCCTCCACCTTTCCTGTTGTGACCAGGTGCTTTAACTCCCCTTTCCTCATAAAATGTGCTGTAAATGTGGCTTGTCTTTTCCTAATGTTCTATATTAATGACCTTCTTGTGTCTGCCTCCTTAAAGACTGTCTTGTTTGTTTTCTTTGCTGTTCATGGAATGCAACATTCTTCTTAGAAACCACATTTAGTTGCCTCAATTTTGTTCTGACTCTGCGGTTGACTGTCCACGTCTCACAACGAACAACAGTATCGGTTCTATATAACATTCAAGAACTCTCTTCCTGATGTTAATTGATAGGCAGTTTTGGTAAGAACGCTTTTCATCTTCTTGAATGTTGTTTTGGCTCGGAACACCGTCGTCTGGTGAGATGACCGTTCCCAGATATTTAAACTTATCAACGTAGTAGTAAGAAACTCTGGGGAGAATCGGACAGCAGAAGGTCCTCAAGCAAGTGTTTCGGCCCTTAACTCCCGACACTGTAAGGGGGGCCGGGCCACATCTGGACCTGGTCTAAAATACAAAACGAAACCTTTGACGAAAACTGTTCTAAAAACTGCTCGTGGCTAGGGAAGCAATGCAGAAGACCTGCCTAGATATCAGTGTCTATGTCCTTCAATGGGAAGTCCTATGCCGCCAACGCAGGGGTCGCGTTTCGTTCTGTGTAGAACTCGATCAAACCAGCTGCCTAGGATAGCAAGTGGTTGAGTTGGTTCAGTTTTTATGTCGGCACCAACCTCAGTCGATATGGTCGACGAGAATAACCATCCCAGTGAAGTGGGGGAACTTATCTAATCCTATACCGACACCACCAGAATAAAAATGATCTTAAGATGGGACAGTAAGAAGGCCAGTTTTAACGTAGCGCACCCCAGGATTCGAACCGACAACCATTATCATGTGAATCCGACGCTTGACCAACTGAGCTACTGACGCCCGTTGGTTAGTAAGTGGAGTGGGTCATCCACGCATATGCACAGCGAGCTACCCAAACTTTAGATTGCGGAACTGTAAATATTGCACACACACACACACACACACACACACAAAATTACCTAAACAACTCACTGAACACCCATTGAATGTAAACGAAAGATGAATGTAAACGAAATAATTTGGTAGAAAAGTATGATGGAAAAGGTGTGTGTGTGTGTGTGTGTTGTGTGTGTGTGTGTGTGTGTGTGTGTGTGTGTGTGTGTGTGTGTGTGTGTGTGTGTGTGTGTGTGTGTATGTGTGTGTGTGATGTGTGTGTGTGTGGTATAGTGTGTGGTGTGTTGTGGTGTGTGTGTGTATGTGTGTGTGTGTGTGTGGTGTGTCGTGGCGTGTGTGTGTGTGTGTGTGTGTGTGGGGTTGTTGTGTGTGTGTGTGTGGTGTGTGTGTGTGTGTGTGTGTGTGTGTGTGTGTGTGTGTGTGTGTGGTATTCTTATAATGTAGAAAAGCAGTCTTCTGTCGCTCAATAATTATAAACAGAGAATGACTGCCGGGCACCGACATCAAAGTAAGACAAATGTGGATACATTGCCATAACCCCTGAAGAAGGCAAGAACGGCGTCTCCCTTAGAAATGTAGAAACAAAATCAAGGAGACAATAAAAAAAAATTGTGAGCAAATACCCTCGATGGCGCATTCGTAAAGTGGACGAGATCCAACACATTGATTGATAGGGAGAAGTCCACAACTGACCATAGAACCGGCCAGTCACAAGTGATTAATGGCATGGAATGGGTCAGCCATGGAGCCGGACCTCATTGTTCACGCACAATGGCACATTGCTCTGAACGTTTTCCTGTTGACCAGGAAGGGAGGACAGGTCTTCTGCACCTCATACAAGCTTTGAACGGCCCTTTAAGTCACGTCTCTATGTGGACATATGTCCTTAATTGGACATATGTGATTCATCTTAAGCGTTCAGATTTGTCGGATGCGTGTTCGTACGTTGATTTGTCTACCTGTGCATGTGATATCTTGCTGCACAGTCTGCATACTCCGTCTTCACTGGGAGTGCATGCTGGACGTTTTCAGGTTTCCGTAAGCCACCACACACTGATATGACTTCAGTTTCCTTAACGAGCATGTTTGATGCTCTACGTACATAGAGGCTTCAGGCATTAACAGGTCTGCACACATGTTGACCTGGGAGATCGAAAAACTATCCACCCTTTACCCACCAGGCAGGAGATACCCAGGCAGGATCGAACCTAGACCTTCTGATTGGAAGTCTGACGTCTCACCCACTTGATTATTGAGCCTGTCTAATGAGACTGAAACGTGCAACTTGAAAGTCAAAAGACTTGTGTGTGTGTGTGTGTGTGTGTGTGTGTGTGTGTGTGTGTGTGTGTGTGTGTGTCTCTCTCTTTCTCTGTCTTCTCTGTGAGTGAGTGATGTGTGTGTGGTGTGTGTTGTGTGTGTGTGTGTGTGTGTGTGTGTGTGTGTGTTTTGTGTTGTGTTGTGGTGTGTGTGCTTTTTGATGTGGGTGTGTGTGTGTGTTCTTTGTGGTGATGTGTGTGTGTGTGTGTGTGTGGTGTGTGTCTTTGATTTAATGTCTATTCACTAAAGTGATTTTAGACAACAACAACAACAACAACAAAAAACAAAAAAACAAAAATGGGGGGGGGGGGGGGAATGATAAGAGGAGTGAAGAGAATATTTGAAAATTGTCAATTTTGAACTTGAGAAAAGATGATCCAGAAAACAACTGTTTTGAAGAGGGGAAGGTAAAACTAACAAATAATGTTATCATAATTAACGATTTAAACAAACTAACAAACAAAATTGAAAGATATCTGGAAGAAACGAAGAAAAAAATAAAACTAATAATTGACTAACCATAACAGTGAACAAGTGAAATAACATTTTAAAGGTAATTCGCTATAGGACTTTTTGACAGGCTAACAAAAAATTCATACAGTAATGATGATGAGGCAAATTTATCAGAAACTGTACTCATAGATAGTGTTGGAATATGTCGTTTTACCTTAACGCAAGAAAGAATATGACTATGTGTTATCTTCTTTCCACACAGACATACTATGTTCTTGGTGTATTTTGTTTTGAATGCATCAAGTTTCCATCTATACATAAGGGATTGTATAATTCTGCTGGCATGAAGCTGCTTAAGTATTTTGCTAACTTCAAAGTTCATGTGACAGTTATCATACTTTTTCTGTTTTAATTGGAACTGCTTCCAGACGTAGTTGTCTACTAAAGTGTAATTCTCGTGCAACGAGAGAGAAAGCTGGATATTGTTTGAATCTGGTGAGTTATTAGCTCCCCGTTTGGCAGCCCTGTCAACTTTATCATTATAACGAAAAGAACTATGAGAAGGTATCCAGCAGAAAGTAATATCAGTGCCTCTTAAAGATAAATTATGAATCAAGTGACTAATTTCCAGAATCATTTCTGATCTTGTTTGTAATTTTGATACTTCGAGAGCCTGAAGTACTGATTTTGAATCAACGCAAAAAAGTGTTTGAAAAATTGTCCTAGGAAGACTTATCATAAAGTTTAAAGCCATTAATATTGCAAAAAGTTCAGCTGTAAAGACAGATTTATCAAGTCCTATGTAGAAAGATTTTTCAATTTTGAGAGCAGGTATTAAAAACGCTGAGCCTGCTTTTCTTTCAATTACTGATCCATCAGTGTAAATTTTCAAATGATCGGAATATAAGTCGTCAATATGACATTTAACCTGACTTGCCAGTAAGTTTACATTGTCTCCTTTTTTTAAGTTAGTGTGATGTACGTCAAATTGTGCTCTTTGGAGTTCCCAACTGGGTACTGGCGAAAAGGAAGGTCTTATAGATACAGGATCTACGTGTAGATCAATTCCTGAACCTTTCATGACGTCAGATGTGTATGTTGCAAGAGTGACCTGTGAAGATATTGATTTAGCTCTTTTTGGAAAGTCGGTATCTGATCTCAGTTTAATTTCTGTTTCAGAGATGTTTTCTACAGTGGTGTGTCTTAACAAAAATTTAGTAGAAGCGACTTTCCTTTGCTCATCAAGTGGCAACAGTTTGATTTCATTATATGTGCGAAGACAGGAAGCATGCATTGGAAGACCCAGTGCAAGTTTGAAACCTTTACAATCTATGCTCTGCAGTTTTTTCAGTAAGTGTTTCGGTGCACTGAAGAAGATTTCTTGGGCATAGGTTAATTTAGATCTAACAAGCGATTTACAAAGATGAACAAGTGTTGATGAATCTTGACCCCATGCCTGCTTGCGAACTATTTTTAAGAAATTTAAACTTTTTTGAGCTTTGGTTAATAAGTATTCAATATGCTGATTCCAAGATAATTTTGCCGTAAGAAAAACTCCTAAGAATTTAATTGACTCATTAAACTGAAGAAGAGTATCTCCCAGTTTGAAAGTGGGAATATTTACTGGGTTAGCTCCATTATTAAATAAAACTATTTGTGTGTGTGTGTGTGTGTGTGTGTGTGTGTGTGTGTGTGTGTGTGTGTGTGTGTGTGTGTGTGTGTGTGTGTGTGTGTGTGTGAGTGGTGTGTGTGTGTGTGCATGCGTGTGTGTGACGTCCTTTCATTATGTCCAGTGAAAAAAAGACAGACTGGTTCAGTTTGAGGCATGATATTGGTTGTCATGCATTGGGTCAGCAAGAATTCCTGGGACCTTTACCACTGAACCGTGACCATGATAAATTCAGACAATTCGTAGGACACCACGGGCAGTTATGAGTGCTACAGTAAAAATAAAAATGTTCCAGGTGAAATTTACTGGTTGTGCCTTGATAGATTTTAACTTAACTTGAGTCAAATTTGTAGACTAACATAAACACAGAAGACTTACACTTATCTGATCGTCAGTCCATAAAAACAAAACGCATCTGAACGCATTGGAAAAGACAAATTTATGGTGTAATCTGACGGTCCTATTAATGATTTGTAATGAACAGGCGGGTGGGGGAGATGCTGGGGGCAACGAGAGATAGAGATGGTTGGAAGTCCATGGTCGCCAACGCCATGCGGCAGGGCACCTGATGATGATGATGAATGAACAGGCAAAGAACAATTTAGCACTGAAACTTTAACGAAATATAATCCTTCCCTCACACATTTCCTCTTTTTTTCTTCGTCGTTTTCTTCTTCTTCTTTCGTGGGTTTTTAAGTTAAGTTTCATTTTCTCAAGATAACGTTTCGCGTTCAAAATGAATAAAACGTCTATTTCTACATCAACACATCGAACAAACATATGATCAATTTCACGTCCTTTTAAGGATGAGAATCCAGTTACAGACATGACAATATGTAGTGCCAGAAACCTCGTCGCAATTAAAAGCTTTGAGGACAGCAGAGAGCGAAAGAGAGGAGAGAGAGCGAGAGGGGAGAGAGAGAGAGAGAGAGACAGACAGACAGACAGAGAGACAGAGAGGAGGAGGAGGAGGAGTGTAGCCCTAGGACAGGAAGGAAATCTGTTATAGAGGAGGAAGGGGGGGGGGAGGGAGAGACACTGAAGGGAAGAAGAGGAGAGGGAAAGTAGGAAGGAGGGTGACAATAGTTTCTCGTGCAGTGTTTGCCAGAGGGAATGAAGATCGAAGGCTGGATCTTTATCGAATGTTGCTGGTCCTTTTGTGAGTGTCGCCGGTGCGGTTAAGGAGGGGTGGGTGGGTGGAGGAGAGGTGTGTATGTGTGGTGGTGGTGGGGTGGTGACAGCGGTGGTTGCGGTGCATTCAGACTTGGTCAGGTACTAGTGACTCTTTCCACCCCACCCCCACCCCCCATTCTTTCAGAGTACTCAGACTCGATCAGACGTGGATTTCGCACTTCGACTGTTTATTTTTTCATAAGACCCCAGAAGGGGAAAAGACTCAAAAGCTGTATTTATGAGCAGTAACTGAAGTTCTAGGAGGTGTGTGTGTGTGTGTGTGTGTGTGTGTGTGTGTGTGTGTGTGTGTGTGTGTGTGTGTGTGTGTATGTGTGTGTGTGTTTGTGAAGTGTGTGTGTGTGTGTGTGTGTGTGTGTGTGTGTGTGTGTGTGTGTGTGTTTGTTAATGTGTTTTGTGTGTGTGTGTGTGTGTGTGTGTAGTGTATATGTGTGTGTGTATGTGTGGAGAGAGAGAGAGAGACTGAGATTTTTGTGTGTGTGTGTGTGTGTGTGTGTGTGTGTGTGTAGGCCTGTTCACAAATTTTGCATACAGACTCTACGTGGTAAGTTCAATGTCTATTCGTGATAGCCATGGCACACACGTCTTCGGACTTAGTAAACCGTCGCTTCGGTTTGAGACAGACAGAGGGACGAACACGATAGATAGACAGACATATAAGACAGAGACAACGAAACAGACAGATAGATACAGAGAGACACATCGAGAGACAGACAGATTCACCCAGAACCGGGGCCAAACTCGTGCAGTCTTCTTACTGGAAGGCGTGTGTGCTCCATTCGGTTGATAGTCGCCTATGAATAAGTGAAAATGTATGTCGGCGCTAAACAAACAGCTTACTCTACTAGCTTCGTTGAAATAGGTTAAAGGTCAAGGATTGCTCGGCCGTTTATAATAATAATAATAATAATAATAATAATAATAATGGGTACTTTTTGAGCACACTATCCAGACAAACTGCTCAAGGTGCTTCACAAATCGATGCTAGATCTATACACAATTGTAGCACATTACGTGGACATAGACATGGCATTGTAGACAAAAAGAAACATGACATGAGCAATAACATACAAAATAGTATTGCATTACAAAATCGACACAAACACTCTAGTCATTAGACAACAGAGGGTAGCAAACCGATACAAAATACCGTGTTTAACATGCGCACATACGTCAGCATCCTATACACACAAGCACATAAAATACATTCCCACTTACTTACACACATTCTAAGTACGGTCACTAACAGACTAAGCAATGTCCAAGTTTTCCACTCACACAATATACACGCACGTGCACACAGCTACATTTATCCCCCTCCTCCCCCCCACATACACACTGACATGCATGCACACACTCGCTTATGCACATGTGATAGTGACTCACAGACATGTCTTCTGTTAAGTCGTATCCGAGCTCTTCGAGAAGAGATGTGACTTTAGACCAGATTTGAAAGAGACGAGGGAGTCAGAGTGACGAAGGCTGCCAGGGAGTTTGTTCCATATTTTGGGACCTTGGAAAGAGAAGGACCTTTCACCATAAGTCTTAGTTCTTGCAGATGGTATCGTGAGAAGTCGAGTGTCAGAAGAGGAACGCAGTTGGCGGGATGGAGTATACACTGGGAGTAGTTCAGAAAGATATTCTGGGCCAGAACCACAAACAGCAGAAAAGGTCAAAGTAGATACTTTGTACGATATACGATCAGGTACAGGAAGCCAATGGAGAGAGCAAAGAAGAGGAGTGATATGTTCAGATCTAGAAGCTTTACAGACGAGCCTAGCAGCATTGTTTTGGATTCGCTGGAGTCGGTCTAACAAATATTTTGGAATCCCTGCCAGGAGTGAATTACAGTAGTCTATCCTAGACAGAACAAAAGCACATACAAGTGTTTTCGTTGCCTCACTGGAGAGGTACTGACGAATTGAACTAATCCTGCGCAGTTCCAAATAGGCAGCCTTACAGACATTAGAGATATGTTGTTGGAAGCAAAGAGACTGGTCAAGGGTCACACCGAGACTTCGAACTGCTGAAGAGAAAGGAACAGGGATGTCATTGATCAGCATAGAATCAGGAAGATCAGAGTGTTGAAGTTTTTTCGGATAGACTAACATGAGCTCGATCTTGTCGTCATTTAGTTGAAGCTTATTAAGAGTCATCCAGGTCTTTAGGTCTGCAATGCACTCCTGCGTCCGTACCATCAACGAGTCAATTTCAGCAATGGAGGCTGACTGATGAAGTTGAGTGTCATCGGCAAAGCTTTCATGCAACATAGCGTGACCATTGATGACATCGGACACAGGAGAGGCATACAGCACAAAGAGGACTGGGCCTAGCACAGAACCCTGCGGTACACCGTACTTCAGGGGTGACAAGTCAGAATAAACACCATTCACACAAACTCTCAATGTACGGTCAGTCAGATAAGAAGCGATCCATGCAAGTGCAGTGCCACGAATACCAAAAGAAATTTCAAGTCTGCTCAAGAGGATAGAGTGGTCGATAGTATCAAAAGCAGCTGATAAGTCTAAGAGAGCAGGAACAGATATTTTATCATCATCCAGTCCAGAAAGGAGATCATTTACAATCCGGACAAGGGCCGTTTCACAACTATGACCATGCCTATAAGCTGACTGATGGGCATTAAGTAAACTATTTCTTTCTAGATCCTGTTCGGCCCATACATTCAGTCTTCAACGCAGAGTCGTAGATGCATAATGTAATGTTGTTAAGGGCGCTTACTTAGTGCTGAAGGAAAACAACTCTTGGAGCTTCGTTGTGTGAAGAAAGACTTAACAAGCATTTTCTTTATGTCTGGTGTTTTCATTCTGTTTGGCAATAAACCCGCACCCAGTGACTGAGCCATCAGCGTATAAGATGGTATCTTTGGGTTGCAGATTATTTGCTCAGTGAGTGGTAAGTTTTATTTCTGCTTTAGTTTTTCCGTCTGGCCATTCGTGACATGTCTCTTCAGACCGTTTGGTATTTATCGTATTTGCCTTTGAAACGATTTGGATTTCCCCCCGTTCTTTTGTCCCGTTGTCAGTGGCATGTATGCCGAATGGATCCTTCTGCCTATCCCATCACTGACTGCTACGGAGTGGTCCATTAGCTCAGTAGTTAGAGCGCCATGTCCGTAACACAGGGGTTAAAGGTTTAAGCCTCGGGTGGGCTTTTTATTTTTTTATTTTTTAGCTTAAGATTTGTGCCGTGATCACCATCACATGGCACTTGTGACGTTAGTGCATTGGAAATCACTCTGAGCACGGAGACGTCATCTTGAGAAACTAAAACTGAAGCAAATTGACTGCCAACGTTTGTTGTTCTGACCACCTCTTGATGTGGATTGTCCGCGTTTTCCAGTGCCCGTAAATCTGTTTTATGTCTTGAATGCACCCTCATCTGGTTAGCACAACTTTACACATAAGGTCCGAATAAACAGACTTAGACTACCAGGGTAAAAACATTAAATGCTTTAAAGTAGCCAACGTACATGTCGGATATCCATGAATCAGTCTTACCGAGTAGTGCTTTAGATGCTTTTTGGGGAACTCATCGCCAAAAGTTCAGCAGGATCTACTAGTATTTAAAAGAAATAGTTACCTAGTGACGTCGGGAGCTGGGAAATGATTGGCCGGTCAGTGGTGAGGCATTGTTGTTCTGGGCCCCATCCAGCACCCTCAGGTGTTTCGTCTTAACTTTGTTAACTAGTTGTATGTTGGATAATCATGAATCAGTCTCAATCAAATTTGAGCAGTGTGAGATACTTACGGGGAGCCCATCACCAAAAACTCGGCTGGATCAGTTTTCAAGTGAAATACCGCGTGAAACTTATGAAGTATATACGTTAGAGTGATTGTCAGCATGGTCTGGCAGCTTGGCAATCCCGTCTCCCCCCCCCCCCCCCCCCCATTCCTATGGAACAATGAGAAAGTGTGGGCAGCAGTGCAGTGTCAATGCAGCAAAAGCAGCAGCATTCCGGTCCAGCAGGTTTTATCGTTTGTTGCCTTGCTGTTGTCTGACTGTGTGTGTGTGTGTGTCACTGCTGTCTGTAGTCAGCTCCACGTGGGCCTGCTTATTTGTATAGCTGTCATTGTTCCCACACAGCTCCCTGAGTGTTGTTACCCTGGTGCTGCTGCTGCTGCTGCTGAATAGCTATTGCATGTTTTTCTGCTTCCTGTTTGCTTGAACGTGGGCGGTCAACCTTGTTTGTGTTTCGAATAGCCTATTGCTTATTTACTGAATGTACCGCCGTCGTATGCAAGAGTTGGCTTTCAGAAGTAGTTCTCTGTATATCATGTAACGGACTGACATTAAATAATACATCAGTTCTGTACACTTAAGGTGGCATGAGGAGATGCATTGTGACCGTCCTCGGTTGCCTTACATAGATGTGGGGATGTTCGCTACAAGGTTCTTATGTGCATAGATGTCCTTATGAATACAGATGTCCCCAAGTACATACTTCTGGACTGTTGTATATATTTGTTCTTAAGCGCACGGTAGTCCCAAAGTTGACAATTGTCCATCTATGAGAACATTTAGCACTTATGGGCAGTTGTTCATATCATACGGCTGGTTGGTTCTTATGACAGACCTATGGACTCAAGATCTGATATCTCGAGTTTAATCCCAGCCTGCAACATTTAAAACTGGCCCGTTCGCTGCCCAACGTAATGTTTCCTTCATTTTAGCAGTGTCAGCATAGTATTTCATAGTTCCCTCCCCTATTTCGAGACCTTACCAGCGCGTAGGGTTTTGCGCAGGCAAAGGGAGTCTCCCAGATAACTGCTGGCAGGTTTAGGTAGAGCGCATATAGAATCATTGGAGTTTGATGAATTTTGAACGAGCTCCAATCTCATATGTTCTGACTGCACAAGAAAATACAAATACCCTTGTTATCGATCGGAATCCTACCACCATCACTGCTTTACACACACACACACACAGAGAGAGAGAGAGAGAGAGAGAGAGAGAGAGAGAGAGAGAGAGAGAGAGAGAGAGGAGAGAGAGAGAGAGAGAGAGCATGCGCACACAAACGAACATTTTATTCAATAGAACAATGAAAGTGTGTGAGCAGCAGAGCATCAGCAATGGTGCAGCAAGATTCCGGTCCAGCAGGTTTTCTTTTTTTAAAATAATTTTTATTTCATTTATTTATTTATTTATTTATTTACTGTCTTGTTCCCGTCCAGCTTACTGTCTGACTGTGTGTCAGTGCTTCTACATTCAATCAACGCGGGTTGCTTAGTTCTTTTGATAGAATCGTGGACTCAAGATCTGATATCTCGAGTTCAATCCCAACTTCCAACATTAAAAACTGGTCTGTTCACTGCCCATCTTAATGTTTTCATCATCCTGGTGGTGTCAGCTGAATGTTTTCATCATCCTGGTGGTGTCAGCTGAATGTTTTCATCATCCTGGTGGTGTCAGCTGAATGTTTTCATCATCCTGGTGGTGTCAGCTGAATGTTTTCATCATCCTGGTGGTGTCAGCTGAATGTTTTCATCATCCTGGTGGTGTCAGCTGAATGTTTTCATCATCCTGGTGGTGTCAGCTGAATGTTTTCATCATCCTGGTGGTGTCAGCTGAATGTTTTCATCATCCTGGTGGTGTCAGCTGAATGTTTCATACGTTCCCTCTCTCACCCACCCACCCCCCTTTCTCCCAAGTTCAAGACCTTGCCAGGGCACAGTTTTGCACAGCCTCGGAGAGTCTGTCAGATAATTGCTGGCAAATTTGGGAGGAGCGCATATGGAATTGTCGGAGTGCGATGAATCCCTCCTGAGCAAATTCCAAACTCCAAACAAAAGCCCAACTCCCACATTCAGTCAGTTTCATATGGGCCTGGGAGTCAACCCCCCGTGGGGATGCCGGGGGCTCTTTCAGTATAAATGGTATCCCCACCTTCTGGAAATGCTGTGCTAGAAATTTCCTCTTACCCGCTTGTTTCTGCCTTGCTCTTTTTGCTTTTTGTCATTTCTGACTGTCATTTTCTGCCTTGCTGGTCCGTTCCCCTCTGTGTCTTCTATAAACCCTGTCACACTTTCTCTTAGAATTGATAATTGGATACATGTCTCTTAGAACTGATGACTGGATACATGCACTGACTGCGTTTTTGGCTGTAACAAAATGGGGTGGTAATTTCGGCCAGTTTTTATATAATGTCTTAGTGTCTGTAGTTATGTTAACATTTGTATTCAGGTATTTTTGTTAAACGGAATGAAATCTGAATCAGACTGTCAGCGTTCAAGTAAATGCGAATCAGAAAAACACAAAATAGAAGCAGAACGCGTATTTGCACGAATATCTGGACATGTATACTTAATTTTCTTTTCCAAGTGTTTTTTTTTTAAAGAGGTGTTGTTAGCGTTTTGAACTGGTTAGGTCCCTGATATTGCTCTGCGCAGTCGGTCAGACTTTAAACAATAAGAACAGGAATAAACATGCCTGGTTGTTATTATATTGCAGTTGTATGTCAGTATCAGTCAGAAGATAGATGCCACCAAATTTGCACAGAGGATATATAGAACGGATTAATATCAAACCCAGGCAGATGAAGGTCGTTAGCCGTGTCAAGGCAGTCAGTGCATCGAAAAGAGGGACAACTTGGCGTGTCAAGGCTGTATTCTGATATTCAAGAACCCAAGGAGCAGGACCTCTTCCCATTCAGAACTTATGGGAGAACATGTACCTCCTGAATCGGTCATGTATGTGGTTGTTGGTATAGCTGCCATTTTTCCTATGTAGCTTACTACTAAGTGTTCCTCCAGTGCTTGTTACTGCATCTGGGCGATGTCAACCTGCACATGCAGCTACATACTGCTCTGGAGACCGACTCCACGTGAAAGCTTTCTCTGACAAACAACGACGGGATGTACACACCCTAACATATCATGAACTACGAGCCTAAAATATTCTGAACTAAGAGCTACATCTTGATGATGATGATGATAATGTGTTTATACGGCGCTAAATCTTGACAATTCAAATCAAAACGCACTCACGCACCAGGCATACGCATACAATCGATAAAGACTACCTTACAATATTTAATATTTTTAAAAAAGCATTAGTATTGCATTTTCAGCTGCTACATCATTATGCTTTAAATTTTTATCTTTGTCAGCAGAGCTATCTCTTCGACAGACAGCAAGTCACACTATGTCCAACGTCCTGGCCATTCTGTGAATCGGTTTCCATCACAATGGAAACATAAAAACAACTTGCAGCCAGATGAACATCAGTCTTCATATTGAAGTTACGCTATGCTTTGGCGGAGTTCAGTTTCCTCCGTTTTTCTTGCAGAAACCATTTCACGTGGGTGCGGTCCTCAGGGCAGTCTGTAGCAAAAGATTAACTCTGCGAGCGCTGCTGTCGCGTGCAATGCTTCCAGAAGTAGATCTGTGTCACGTAATGCACGAGGCATCGGGTTTTCCTGTATTGTGACCCGTCAATGGCTGCCCACACATATGAGGTTCCCAAGTGCGGAGTTGTCCCTAAGTGGATGGCTGTCTCTGCACGCATAGCTGTCGCCAAGTGGATGACGGTCCCTAACTGGACAGTTATCCATATTTGCTGTCTCTCAAAGAATGATAGTTTTGTCAGAGACTACATTCTTATTTCTGCGACAGACGTAAAATCCTGAATACAGTAGCCAATGAGAAGCGATATTCAGCATGATCTCAGAACAAGTTACATACGACTTTACTGAACTTTGCTATCAATTTTAGTTACATGTTCTTTTTTTTCAGCAATCCTTTCTGTCACTGATGAAGCAATCTTTACGTTTTTCTGTGTGTTTGTCTGTAAGAGGACAAATAAACGTTTTAATTCGTGTTTCTTGACGGTTTATGTTATCTGGAATTTTCCATGAACAAGTGTATATGACTGCGGTGGAAGTGTCTGCTCTTGACTTTACATTGTTGACATGATGACTAACAGTTCTAACTGTGCACTTTTAATTGCATGACATGATACTTTACATTTTACTACAAACATCGTTTGAATGACCTGTACATTTTTCTACATGGTGTTGTTGACACGTGAGTGCTATTAATTTGTTGCATGGTGTATCTTACATTGTTGACACTGTATTTCTTTAGTATCACGACACATACCTGGTCTTATACATTGTTTTTCAGGACATTGGGACCTTACATTGTTGACATGTATTTAAATTTCTGCTTTCATTGAATGGACTTACAATGTGTTTTCTGACAGTGATACATTATGTATGAATAGGTGACTTTACATGTGTCTAACCATGACGTTTTTTGTCTGAATGTGACAATTTAATTTGTTCAGACACTGGACAACTTGCATTTTACATTTAGTCTGACAACTGGCAAAACTTTCATTTGTTCTTGTGAAATTGGATGATTGTGATTTCAAAAGTTGATTGGTGACTAGCTATACAAGTGTCTATTGGGAAGTCATGGTGATTTACATTTGTCTGACATGGTGACTTTACATTTGTCTGACATTGGTGACTATACATTGTCTGACATGGTGACTTACATCTGTCTGACACTGGTGACTTTACATTTGATCTGACATTGGTGACTAACATTGTATGACATGGTGACTTTAACATTGTCTGACATGGTGACTTTACATTGTCTGACATGGTGACTTTACATTTGTCTGACATTGTGACTTTACATTTGTTCTGACATGGTAACTTTACATTTGTTGACAATGAGTGACTTTACATTGTCTGACACTGGTGACTTTACATGTCTGCATGAGACTACTTGTTGACATGTACTACATTGTCTGACACTGCTGACTTCTTAATTGTCTGACCTTGTGACTTTACTTGTGTCTGACACTGGTGACTTTACATTGTCTGACATGATGACTTTACATGTGTCTGACACTGGTGACTTTACATGTGTTGAACTAGTGACTTTACATTGTCTGACATTGTGACTTTACATTTGTCTGACACTGGTGACTTTACATTTGTCTGACATGGTGACTTTACATTTGTCTGACATTGGTGACTATACATTTGTCTGACATTGGTGACTTTACATTTGTCTGACACTGGTGACTTTACATTTGTTCTGACATTGGTGACTTAACATTTGTCTGACATGGTGACTTTACATTGTTTGACACTGGTGACTTTACATTGTCTGACATTGGTGACTTTACATTTGTCTGACATTGGTGACTTTACATTTGTCTGACACTGGTGACTTTACATTTGTCTGACATGGTGACTTTACATTTGTCTGACACTGGTGACTTTACATTGTCTGACACTGGTGACTTTACATTTGTCTGACACTGGTGACTTTTAAAATTGTCTGACATGGTGACTTTACATTTGTCTGACATGGTGACTTTACATGTGTCTGACATGGTGACTTTACATTGTCAGACATGGTGACTTTAAAATTGTCTGACACTGGTGACTTTACATTTGTCTGACATTGGTGACTTTACATTTGTCTGACACTTGGTGACTTACATTTGTCTGACATGGTGACTTTACATTTGTCTGACACTGGTGACATTTACATTTGTTGACACTGGTGACTTTACATTTTTTGACATGGTGACTTTACAATGTCTGACACTGGTGACTTTACATTGTCTGACATGGTGACTTTACATTTGTCTGACACTGGTGACTTTACATTGTCTGACATGGTGACTTTACATTTGTTGACACTGGTGACTTTACATTTGTCTGACATGGTGACTTTACATTGTCTGACATGGTGACTTTACATTGCTGACATGGTGACTTTACATTGTCTGACACTGTGACTTTACATTTGTCTGACACTGTTGACTTACATTTCTGACACTGGTGACTTTACATTTGTCTGACACTGGTGACTTTACATTTGTCTGACATGGTGACTTTACATTTGTCTGACATGGTGACTTTACATTTGTTTACATGGTGACTTTACATGTTGCAGTACTTTGACATGTGCATGACACTGGTGACTTACATTTGTCTGACATTGGTGACTTTACATTTGTCTGACACTGGTGACTTTACATTTGTCTGACATGGTGACTTTACATTTGTTTGACACTGGTGACTTTACATTTGTCTGACATGGTGACTTTACATTTGTCTGACATGGTGACTTTACATTTGTCTGACACTGGTGACTTTACATTTGTCTGACATTGGTGACTTTACATTTGTCTGACACTGGTGACTTTACATTTGTCTGACACTGGTGACTTTACATTTGTCTGACACTGGTGACTTTACATTTGTCTGACATTGGTGACTTTACATTGTTCTGACATGGTGACTTTACATTGTCTGATGACAATGGTGACATGGTGACTTTACATGTGTCTGACATTGTGACTTTACATTTATGTTATTTGATACTTTGTCTGACATTGGTGACTTTTACATTGTCTACATTGCTGACTTTACATTTGTTTGACATGTGACTTTACTGTGACTGTGACTTTACATGTGTCTGACACTGGTGACTTTACATTTGTCTGACATGGTGACTTTACATTTGTCTGACATGTGACTTTACATTTGTTTGACACTGGTGACTTTACATTTGTTTGACACTGGTGACTTTACATTGTCTGACACTGGTGACTTTACATTTGTCTGACATGGTGACTTTACATTTGTCTGACACTGGTGACTTTACATTTGTCTGACACTGGTGACTTTACATTTGTCTGACACTGGTGACTTTACATTTGTCTGACATGGTGACTTTACATTTGTCTGACATGGTGACTTTACATTTGTCTGACACATGTGACTTTACATTTGTCTGACATGTGACTTTACATTGTTCTGACACTGGTGACTTTACATGTGTCTGACATGGTGACTTTACATTTGTCTGACATTGGTGACTTTACATTTGTCTGACATGGTGACTTTACATTTGTTGCATGTGATTACATGTCGACTGGTGACTTTACATTTGTCTGACATGGTGACTTTACATTTGTCTGACACTGGTGACTTTACATTTGTCTTGACACTGGTGACTTTACATTTCTGTTGACACTGGTGACTTTACATTGTCTGACACTGGTGACTTTACATTTGTCTGACATACTGGTGACTTTACATTTGTCTGACCACTGGTGACTTTACATTTGTCTGACATTGGTGACTTTACATGTGTCTGACACTGGTGACAATACATTTGTCTGATATTGGTGACTATACATTTGTCTGACATTGGTGACTATACATTTGTCTGACATTGGTGACTTTATATTTGTCTGACACTGATGACTTTACATTTGTCTGACATTGGTGACTTTACATGTGTCTGACACTGGTGACTTTACATTTGTCTGACACTGGTGACTTTACATTTGTCTGACACTGGTGATTTCACATGTGGCTGACACTGGTGACAACATTTGTCTGACACTGGTGACAACATTTGTCTGACACTGGTGACATTTGTCTGACACTGGTGACAACATTTGTCTGACACTGGTGACAACATTTGTCTGACACTGGTGATTTTACATGTGGCTGACACCGACAGATATACATAAAACCTCCAGAGCACGTTCTACAGTTTAACTCAAAGTTCAGAAAAAACTAAGCAGTGACTTGAAACATCTTACACAAGCAAAAACATGCATTTTTATCTTTGTGACAAGTGTCAGCTAAAGACCCGTGACATTATGTACACACATCCTGGGTGTCATTCAGCACTTCTGTGTTTTGATATTGTCATTCAGCACTATTGTGTTTTGATATTGTCATTCAATACTTTTTTGTCTTGATATTGTCATTCAGCACTATTGTGTTTTGATATTGTCATTCAGCACTATTGTGTTTTGATATTGTCATTCAACACTTTTGTGTTTTGATATTGTCATTCAGCACTATTGTGTCTTGATATTGTCATTCAGCACTTCTGTGTTTTGATATTGTCATTCAGCACTTTTGTGTCTTGATATTGTCATTCAGCACTTTTGTGTTTTGATATTGTCATTCAGCACTTTTGTGTCTTGATATTGTCATTCAGCACTATTGTGTTTTGATATTGTCATTCAGCACTATTGTGTCTTGATATTGTCATTCAGCACTTTTGTGTTTTGATATTGTCATTCAACACTTTTGTGTTTTGATATTGTCATTCAGCACTTTTGTGTTTTGATATTGTCATTCAGCACTTCTGTGTTTTGATATTGTCATTCAGCACTTTTGTGTCTTGATGTTGTCATTCAACACTTTTGTGTCTTGATATTGTCATTCAGCACTTTTGTGTTTTGATATTGTCATTCAACACTTTTGTGTCTTGATATTGTCATTCAACACTTTTGTGTTTTGATATTGTCATTCAACACTTTTGTGTTTTGATATTGTCATTCAGCACTATTGTGTTTTGATATTGTCATTCAACACTTTTGTGTTTTGATATTGTCATTCAACACTTTTGTGTTTTGATATTGTCATTCAGCACTTTTGTGTTTTGATATTGTCATTCAGCACTTTTGTGTCTTGATATTGTCATTCAACACTTTTGTGTCTTGATATTGTCATTCAGCACTTTTGTGTCTTGATATTGTCATTCAGCACTTTTGTGTTTTGATATTGTCATTCAGCACTTCTGTGTCTTGATGTTGTCATTCAACACTTTTGTGTCTTGATATTGTCATTCAACACTTTTGTGTTTTGATATTATCATTCGAGGGGAGGGGGGGGGGGAGGAGGAGATGGACATCGTCCTCATAATGCTGCCCCTGAAAAAAGTTTGAGGTCTCTAGCTCTACCACCTCACTCCCCCACGATCTCAGAGTTATGGGACTATCTATCAATCATCTATCTATCTATCTATCAATCATCTATATATCTATCTATCTATCAATCATCTATATATCTATCTATCTATCAATCATCTATCTATCTATCTATCAATCATCTATCTATCTATCTATCTATCTATCTATCTATCTATCAATCATCTGTCTATCTATCTGTCTACTGTCATTCAGCAATTTTGTATCTTGATATTTTCATTTAGCCCTTTTGTGTAACAAATATTGTTATTATTATTATTAATATCTGCGTTTTAACTGTCACATTTGTGCATACCTCACGCTTAGCCAGGACAACTGAAAGTTTATGATTTGGAGCTGAAATCCTCTTCCTTTTGTGTTCAAGGTCGACCAATTAATAAATCAACCACTGACTCATTCATTCGCTTACAGATTTATTCGCTCACCTACTCACAAAGCCAATCAATCGATTGAGCAAGCAATCACTGATCACTTATTACATTCATTGATTCAATCACTCACTTAGTCAAACAATCAATCACTCAATCTTTCAATTGGTTGATTCAGTCAGTCAGTCACTAAATCCATTAACTGTTTAGTTATTCACCCAGTGATGCACTCATTCACTCACTGCAGTAAATAACCAATCAGTCAGACAACTGCTTTACTCGCCTATTCAATCATTCATTCAATCACATGTTCTTTCTGACTCACTGTATTGTAAAAGAACTCAACATTAACAGTCAATTACTCATTTACGTATTCAATCAATCTGTTGTTCATTCATACATTCATTTAGCCATTCAATCCCATACAGATTCAATTAAAGTCAATCATTCAATCAATCACTCTCACACTATCAATCAACATCATTCACTCACTCACGCTTGCAATCAGTCAACAAACACGTACGTACAGCAACAGTACTTCCCCCGCCCACCATCCGTTCTGAGCAATGTCTTTTTCTCATTGTCGGGTACGTGTAAGCACATTGTTTGGCCTACACTGTTGTTCAACATTGTTTGGCCTACAGTATTGTTCAACATTGTTTGGCCTACACTGTTGTTCAAATGTTATGTTGCTACGCCCTTATTGCAGCTTAGTATTAAAATAAACTTCTAGGTGTAAGTTTGAACCAGAAACACACAAACTAGAACGAGAACACGTATTTAACACACGAAATCGGACAGGCACAAATTTTCGGCCAACTGGTCTAGTCAAGCGTACACGAAAGACAGCAAAGAAGAAATCACACAACATGTAGGGGAAAGCCAACAGTAAGTCTTCCCTGACGTTTTACTGAACAGGAGAAAATGCCACAAGTTTGGTGTGTTTCTTCTTTGTTGTCTTCTGTGTACGCTTGACAAAGGCCAGTTGGCCGAATCTGCAGCTTTTTTTGTTTGTTTTGTTTTGTGTATTAATACACGTTCTCATTTTATTTTCGTGTGCTTGTAGTTCTTAGAAGATGTGCAGTCACTTTAATTGAGAGTTTGAGCCTAAACGCCATAAAAAGGCGAATTTCACTTGTGTTGGTGACTAATTCCTAACCGCTGTAGACATATGGTGTAGAATATAAAGATGCCACAGACTGCTACACACGTTATAAAATGCACACGCTTAGTTTTTCCCGTCTCTTTATTATCTTTTTTACTTATTATATCCATTTGCACAGTTTACTACCTTACAACTGTTGTACCAAAGGAAATAAGAGGGAAGCTGAATGGGTAGCGCAAACCGTGTTGGATTTGAGAAATTCTACATGGGAGATAACTCCGTGACTCTCAAGAGTTATGTTACTTACTTGATATTACAACTGTTGTCTAAAATTCCAGAATGCCATACAGATGGCATGTCTCGAACTGCAAGATTTTGACCATGAGCTCATGTTCGTTGACTGATCAGTTTGTTACATGACTGTGTGTACGTTCATGTGACCAGAAGATATAAAGAACCTGAATGACAAAGGGGAAAAGATTAGCAGTAACAAGTGTGTACGTTGGCCTATGTGATAATAGCTGTACCCTTGGAATATAATGTTTCCTTTCATTTAGAAAACAGAATAATTATGTTGCTGCAAAGCGTGCATGCTCTGTCATCAGTAGGTGTGCGTGCTGGGTGTTTCCATGTTTCTGTAAACCACCGAACACAGATGTGGCTTACACAATTTTTAACATGCATATCTGATGTTCTGCGTCCTATATTGACAAAGTAAAGGAAGCCTGGGCCCTTTCAGGTCTGTGCACGTGTTGACCTGGGGGAGATCAGAAGAATGTCTGCCCTTTACTCGTCGGGCAGTATACACAGGCAGGATCGAACCCCAGCCTTCCGAATGGAAGTGTAATGTCCTAACCACTCGGCCACCGCCTATCAGGATGTCACCAAGTGCTCTGTCTGTTGAAACGGTCTGCATGTTGTTGTAATGATTGTGTGTCTAACCACTAATTTTCCAGTCTTTGCAGATGCACTGTTAGCGGAATAACATCAAATGATGGTCCTGACAGCACTGGCTCTTCTTCCTGCTGTGCCTGTATTGTGCTGTGTCTGTCAGTCAATATATCGTGTGTGTCCCCTTGTCGATCCATCCGTCTGTCTGTCCGTCTCTCTCTCCCCTCCCCCTTCTCTCTCCCTGTCAAAGTGGTATCAGAGACCTTCAATGGCAATCTAAAATAACGAATAAATACTCGTATCTTTTTGAACATGTGCATTTCCCAGACTGACCGACACTATCAAACTATTAAGCTAAGCAGTCGTAACTAACGACGCGCAGTGATGAACGTTTCCAAACAGTAGCTTTATTTTCACACTTGACAAAACATCTACCTTACTCAAAACATCTACCTTACTCAAAGACTAAGAACTTTGGTCAATATAAGTGTCCAGATGGATGATGTAATGGTTTTTATAATGCGCGTCTGATTAATGTGGCATCGATGAAAGCTCACGTCACCTTCGGCTTCATCACCAAATACAGACTTGCACAAGTTGTAGTCTTCCACCTTCTCTATGGGTGTGAAATGTGGACGCTATCTGCCGACTCGGGAAGGGACTTCAGGCTTTAGAGACTAAGTGCTTGAGGGAACTACATCACACGTCCTAGTCTAAACACTAGACCAACGAGTATGTAAGTAACAAGATCAACCACTTGCTGGGCCCCCAACAACACAACAACATTCTGGCAACAGTGACCGACGCAACCTCGGACGGCCTGGTCACACGTCACTCACCATAACACACCAAGACCTTGCCTCAGGGTTCTCCGGAAGAGCATCGCAGCTTTCATTGAGAGAGGAAGAGCGGGATGTTAATATTAAAGACTGGGCCAATCTGGGTAAATCTAACAGAACTGGAGAATCTTGTCCACTGCTGCTGCCGTGAATCTGATTTGGTACAGGAGAGTCTTGTAGTTTGACCATTTCATCCCGATCTAGCGTGGTTGCCAAATGGAGTTGGAGTTTAGAGTTTGTTGAAGGGGGATTTATCGTACTCGGTCATTTTCATATGCGCTTCACCTGTATCTGCCAGCAATTATCTGGCAAACTCTCAATACTCGTCAAAACCATATGCGCTGGCAAGGTCTCGAAATGGGGAGGGGGGGGAGGGAACATATGAAACACTAAGCTGACACCACTAGAACGATGTAAACATTAACCCTTTGACTGCCGCGCCCTGTCCATCAGCATCCTGCATTGTCAAACATGCTGGCAAAGCAAAAACTTAACCCTTTGACCCCTAGGAAGTTGGTGGATAGGGTGAGGGAATCAAAACGTTAAGTTTTTGCAGTTGGTGCATAGGGTTGCGGGAGTCAAATAGTTAAGAATGGTTAGGCAACACACCACACCAGTTTTTAATGTTGCCGGCGGACATTGAACTCGAGATAATCAGCTCTGTCTGAGTCCACTGATCAGTTGACAGAACCAATAAACCCGCATAAAACGCGGTCAGCTTGAGGGGCAGGCCTCAGTAGTTCAATTGGTTGACAGTCGGATTCACATGCTAATGGCTGTGGGTTCGAATCCTGAGGTGCGCTACATTAATTTTAAAACTGGCCTTCTCGCTGTCCCATCTTAACATCATTGTTGTTCTGGTTGTGTCCGTATAGGATCAGATAAGTCCTCTACTTCACTCTCTTCCCTGGGATGGTTATCCCTGTCGGCCATATCACCAAATCAATCAAAGACCAGCGCGGGGTTGAGGATGGGAGACTACATTCGTGCTCGGCTTGCCTTGAACACGCCGCACCAGTACACCCAGCTGTGAATGCGTACCCTGTCCCTCTGTAGGGACGGGGAAGATAAAGCGGCTAGGAAGAAATACTAGAAGTGACTGGAAATGGACACCATCCTGGTATGCTGGCCCCGACAAGTCTCTAAAATCTCGATCCGCATCGGCCGTTTAGATTACGAAAAAAGGTTTCCCATTGTGTACTTGTGATAGAGAGTGTGTGTGTTTGTGTGTGTGTTTGTGTGTGTGTGTGTGTGTGCGTGCGTGCGTGTGTATGTGTGTGTGTGCGCGCGTGTATGTGTCTGTAAGTACCTTTCTGTGAGCGTTGTTTCCCATTCTGTACTTGTGATAGTGTGTGTGTGTGTGTGCGTGTTAACCTCGTTTCCCATTCTGTACTAGTGGTAATGAGTGTGTATGTGTATGTGTGCGCGCGTGTGTTTGTGTGTGTACGTACATGTGTACTTGCGTGAGCGTGCGAGTGTGTGTGTGTACCTTTTTGTAAACGCTGCTGGATAACACACAATGTTGATGACGTCGTGATGGGCCGACCATCGTGATGATGAGATGGGTGGTGACAATGTGGGATGTTGACCTAGGAGAGATGAAGGAGGTGGAGTTCAGAAGGGTGCACAGACAAGAGATATCGGGGTGGATGAAAGAGAGGGGTAACGGTAGATAAAGAAAGGGATGGTGAAGGTAGGAAGGCCAGCTGTGAAGACAACCAGTTGTGAAAACAGGAGATAAGCGTGAGAAAAAGAGACACGGTGAACACCTCCACCGACAAGGGCTAATTGTGATAAAGCGACTAGCTACTCACCTTCAGCCTTCTGTCTCATCCCACAGACACTAACATTACAGGGTCACCACTGGGCGACACAAACATCATACCATACTTGGATTATTGCCCTTTTTTGTTTTATTTAGCGTTCCCAGTTTTCTCCAATGTGGGTACGTCTGTTGTTTTGTCTACTACACTGTGCAGGCGGTATGTTGCTGCATAGTCTGCCGTCTTTCCTGAGCATACATGCTGGGTATTTTCAGGTTTCCATAAGCTACTGGACGCTGACATGACTCACAGGGTCTTCAATAAACGTGTGTTTGAACGCCCTATCGGTATATTTCGTTGAAAACAGCATGAACAACATCAATGAAACCTAAAGCTTAGCGTTTCAACCTACTGCTTCGGAAGGTTATGAATGTGTACACAACGAAAATTAAAAAGTCACGATTAAGTTAGAAATGCACTTATACAAAATTCTTTGCGACAATCTGACTTCCCAATCTCGAGCTACTCTTGGTTTCGTCTGCGTTTACAGTGAACGGTGATACATGTTTTTTGTACCCCCAAGAAATTATTCAAACCAATTTTGCCATTTCGGCAGACAGTCCTATTTTGATCTAATGTGCACTAAAGAAAATATCTTTTTGAATTCATTCTGTATAAAGAAGTTTGTGATGTTTCCGAAACGGAAGGAATGTGTATAAAATATGAAGTGGAACGTATTAATTTTTGCATGACTAGGCGAACTGGCTGACCACCGGTGCCAGTGATGAGATACATGTAACAGACCCGGTTACCAATGCTAAGTGCTCCTAGGGAGGAGTTGTTAGTCGGGATGTGTGGGGTAAAAAATACCTGCTTCCATACTGATAGGGCTGAGAATACCAATAGGGCGTTAACAAACATGCCTGTCGGGATAATGATGTTCTGTGTGCGTATACACACTAAGCGGGTGGTGGTGGTTAGGCACCTGTAGGTCTGCATACATGTGCACCTACTTCGGAAAAATCTGCATTCTTTACCCACCAGGCGGAAGGACTCAGGCGGGTTCGAATCCAGACCTTCTGTTTGGAAGTCAGACATCTTACCCACGTAAGAGCCGAACCTGTCACCATATTTCATTTCTAGGGTCTAGATGCCCAACGATTTGAGAAATATTTCTTTCCGTAGGGTTAAAAAATCAAGCGAAGAAATCAAATACTATGATCTGGCCAACTGGAAACGTGACAGTTTCGGCTAGGTGTAATTCTATGACTGTACTCTAAATAGGCCACACCTATATCTATCTATCTATCTGTCTATCTGTCTGTCTGTCTGTCTATCTATCTATCTATCTATCTACACGCACACACACATATGTGTATATATATATGTTTGTGTGTGTGTGTGTGTGTGTGTATGTGTGTGTGTGTGTGTGTGTGGATAGATAGACCACATACAACGCATACCATAACACAACACCTACTTACCCACACAAAAACATAACAATACGCATGCGCGCGCGCGCACACACACACACACACACATACACGCACACAACACAACTAAACACAAACACAACACACTCCCATAACACAACACACGCACACATGCCATAATTTTGACAGTAAGTCTATCTGAAACATGTACGTTTGTTTTTACTTTTCAAATGGGGCAACCGACTAAACAAGATACTGATAGAGACACAAAGACCAATCCTTGGCGTTTTGAGAGAGAGAGGGAGAGAGAGAGAGAGAGAGAGACAGAGACAGAGAGAGACAGACAGACAGAGACACAGAGAGAGACAGACAGACAGAGACAGATAGACACAAAGTGAGAGAGACAAAGAGACAAAGAGAGAGACAGAAAGAGAGAAAGAGACACAGTGAGAGAAAGACAAACACATACAGAGACAGAGACTGAGAGAGAGAGAGAGAAAGAGAGAGGGAAAGAGAGCGAAAGAGAGACAGACAGACAGAGATAGCGATATAGAAGAGAGACAGAGAGACAGACAGACAGACAGAGAGCAAGACAGAGACACAGACAGAAAGAGAGAGAGACTTGATAAAGACGACATGGGAGACAACTTGAGACAACCGAGCATGAAAGAAAAGCAAAGGAGCATCTGTCAGGAAAAGTGTCGACTACTAACATCACACACACACAAGGGCCGATAAGATAACAGTGACGATAACAAGTGTCGCGGGGTCACCCCATCACAACACGGCTCACTTGCTTGCCCTTCACCCACCAACACACCACACAGGCGCCAAGCCAAGTTATGGCAGACCGTTAGCTTCCAGAGTTTAAATCAGAGCAAGTTGCTCTCTCTCTCTCTCTCTCTGAAGTTATGGCAGACCGTTAGCTTCCAGAGTTCAGATCAGAGCAAGTTTCTCTCTCTCTTCTCTCTCTGAAGTTATGGGAGACCGTTAGCTTCCAGAGTTCAAATTAGAATAAGTTTCTCTCTCTCTTTCTGCCTGTCTTTCTCTCTCTTTGTCTCTATCTGTCTCTCTCTTTGTCTATCTCTCAAGTTATGGGAGACCGTTAGTTTTTAGAGTTCAAATCAGAACAACTCTCTCTCTCTCTCTCTCTCTGTCTGTCTCTTTGTCTGTCTGCTCTCTTTGTCTGTCTCTGTAGCTATCTCTGTCTCTCTGTCTGTCTCTCTCTTTGTCTCTGTCTGTCTGTCTGTATGTCTGTCTGTCTGTCTGTTCTCTCTCTCTCTCTCTCACACACACACACACACACACACAACACACACTATGATCAATGACACTTCTGTGTTGGCTGTTGACTGCCCACACTGCCTCGAATACCTCTTCTCGGCATTCCGGCGTCGCGCTTCTCTGGGGTGAAGAACATTTCCGAGCTGTTCAGGCTGATCCATTCTGCCATGTTTCCCATGTAGCCACAGAACCTATCTCAGAGTTAAATACATTCAGTTCAGCAACTGGCGAAAGACAGCAAAGGATGGTGAAATTCTGAAGGTCCACACGCAGCATGCCAGGTACGGGCTTCACTGACGTGTTACAATCAGCTTCCGCAAGATCAAGCTGTCCCGCAATACAAAGGCCCAGATAGCTTAACCCTTTGACTCCCTCACCCTGTCCACCAGCATCCTGCATTGTCAACCATGCTAACAAAGCAAAACCTTAACCCTTTGACTCTTTCATCCTATCCGCCAGCTTCCTGCAGGAAGCTGGTGGATAGGGTGAGGGTAAGTCAATGTAGGGTTAATAACATATACAGCAGCAATGTCACCTCTATCATGTGGAGCAACAAGAGAATGGCCAACTACAACTCCTCTGAACACACGCGGGCTAGTTGAGTACAACCATGGACTCAAGATCTGGATACCTTGAGTTTAATCCCAGCCGCAACATTAAAATCTGCCTGTTTGCTGCCCAAACATTAAAATCTGGCCTGTTTGCTGCCACCTTAATGTTTCCATCGTTCTGGTGGTGTCAGCTTAGTGTTTGATAGGTCCACTGGCCTGTTTGCTGCCCATCTTAATGTTTCCATCATTCTGGTGGTGTCAGCTTAGTGTTTGATAGGTCCCTTCTCCTCTTTCCCCGTCTCAAGACCTTGCCAGCGCATAGGTTTTTGTGCTGGCTTAGGAAATCTGTCAGATAACTGCTGGCAGATTTGGGTGGAGCGCATATGGAGTTGTCTGAGCGCGGTGAATCCCCCTCTTGAAATAACTCCAGTTACTCCTTTGACCGCCAAGCCCGCAGGGCGAAAAAAACCGCCACAGTGATCACAGTGTTGCCTGACCAGGTAGACGGCGAACGAGAAATGACTAGATCTACCGCTTTACCCGGGGCTTTGAATCAACATTTCGATGCAAGTTAAACATTATGCTACCAATTTTGAAGACAAGGTCTCCCAACAGTGTAAAAATCGCTACTCACAGTTCCGTAGCTTTCGATGGCGTTCTCGCCATCTTCGTCAGCGCTCTAATGCTGTCTGCGTGAATCTCTACTCAGATCTCGCGAACATGGGATGAACCCAGTTCACGAGATCGAATCAGAGACCTTATGTTTCCATCGTTCTGGTGGTGTCAGTTAGTGTTTGATAGGTCCCTGGCCTGTTGCTGTCCATCTTAATGTTTCCGATCATCTGGGTGTCAGGGCTAGGTTGATACGGTCCACTGGCCTGTTTAGGGTGCCATCTAATGTTCCTCCTTTGACTTCGCTGGAACCACTTATTTTCCTCTGTCCAGGCATGTTTACATTGTCCGCACTGAAATTGATTTTTCGGCGATTTGGTGGAGCCTATGGAGTTGATGAGCCCTTGTGTCTCTTGTTAGTCTCTTTGAAGGAGGGCGATCGTTCCACCGATCATAATGTTGGTTACAGGTCGGCGCGAGTCTATTCGTATATAATGCCATCTTGTGCAAGTTAAACATTGTTTGATGACGGCGATAAGAATAATTTTCTTAAAGTGTACTCTTAAAACTTTCTTTCTTTCTTTCTTTATACAAGAATAATTTCTGTCAGGTTTACTCTTAAAAAAATGTTTCTTTGTTTCTTTTTGTCTTTCCTTCTTTCTTTCTTTTTATCTATCCATTGTACGTATCAGCGTTGTCGGCGACATGCTTTGTAGGACAATGACTAAACAGTTGTTTTGGTGACTGAAGTGGGTTACGGTACTTGTCTTCAGCGGGTGAACATTCAATTTGCATTAATGGGAATTATGATTCTGGCTTAGCTGCCATAAGTCGAAATAAGGAATGAAACGGCAACCCTTATGGACTTCCTTAGGTTTGGGCATGCCAACATTGGCCCATTTCCACCAAAAGGATAAAACTCTCGGAGTATCAGTGGTTATGTTAGAATTTCACAAATAATTTCTTTGCCTAGAAATTCAATTTATCCCGACTTCTGTCTAAATGAAGTGCACCATACCAAACACACACACACACACACAACACACACACACACACACACACATATAATCACACACACACACAAACACTCTCTCTCTCTCATACACACACACACACACACACACACACACACACACACACACACACAACACACACAAAACAAACAGCTCTGTGGAAAGTGAAGTTGGTTCACAGGCTCTACAGGGTCACCGGTATCGGTACGCGTGGTATGTCTTGCTCCTTGACCTCTGACCTCAGACCATGGCGCCCTGTCGCCTCTCCCCGCCCGTTTGTCGCCCAGCTGTCTGCTCGTCATCCTTCCCCCACCCCTTCTCTCTCCGTCTCCCATTCACCCACTCCTGTCTCCTTCTTTCCCTCTCACACCCATTCACCAACTGTTCTTACCGTCTTTGTTATCTCCCGTCACCTCTCTGTTCACCCTGCCTCACAGCAATCTGGACCAAGTTTTCAAACAGACGAGCCGCCGTGGTACAGTGGTTTGTGCAACGGGCTACCGACTGCAAGGTTGACTTTAAGGCTGCGGGTTCAAATGCCATTGATCCTGTCCCATTAATTCTGTCAACTTCTGTCAAAATCTTTGTTGGATTTTTCGGCTTCAAACACTTGCAATAGGCTCCTACCCAGAGTTGTATGCGCTACGGGCTCACTGGGAAGACTGGGACCTACCACATAGTTAAATCTCACCACTTCATGGAAGGGTCTTTGAGGGTGTTGTTCAAATGCCCTGACTATCGCTGCAGGTGTCAGTGTCTCTAGGGCCTGGCTGACGCCAGAATATATAATAATCATCATCATCATGTGTCCTGCCGCATGGCGTTGGCGATCATGGCCCCTCCACACGAATCTAGTCTGTCTTTTGTCGCTGCAATATATTTCCCATCCTTTCTGTCTTCATCCACTCCACAGAACCGTCCAATGTATTTCTCCCTGGGTCTTCCTGGTGCTCTTTTTCCCCCAGCTTTCCTGTTTTGACTAGATGCTCAAATTTCTTCTGCTTCATAAAATGTCCTTAATTTTGCTTGTCTTTTTCTCTGTTCCTAATCTTCTGTTCTTTTTGTGTTTGCCTCTTTCAAGACTGTCTCGTTCATTTTCTTTCTGCCCATGGAACTCGTAACATTTTTCTTAGAAACACATTTCAGCTGCCTCAATCTTGTTCGGTCAGTCAGTCAGTCAGAATATACGATGGAAAGCGTAGCGTACAGCAAGTCACACAGTCTCAGACCTAGATGGGACTCAAGATTATCATTCCCCTCGTCACTATCATCATCACAGTATGGGGACAATTGTGACCATTCATGTGGCGTAAGAAATGGACAGAAAAAAAAAAAAAAAAACGCAACCAAACAAGAAAGGCCTATAATTTTGAAGTGACTTATCTAAAACTGATTCACATTGAAAATGACTTGCGCCTCTCTCTCTCTCTTCTCTCTCTCACTCTCTCTCTCTTTCTCTTTTTTTCTCTCTCCGCGTGTGCATGTGCGCGTGCCTGCGTGCGCGTGTGCGTCTGTTTGTGTTGCGTCTCTGGCTTTTGTACAGATATCTAAATTGTATGTACAGTAGTATGTATCGAAATAAAAGCAAATAAATTTCTCTGGTGTGTGTGTGTGTGTGTGTGTGTGTGTGTGTGTGTGTGTGTTGTGTATGTGTGTGTGTGTGTGTGTGTGTGTGTGTGTGTGTCTGTCTGTCTGTATGTCTTCGTTAACTCTTGCGTGTGTGAGTGCACGCCCGAGTGCGTGTGTGCTTGCTTGCTTGCTTGCGTGAGTGGGTGGGTGAGTGAGTGAGTGAGTAGTGGGTGAGTGAGTGAGTGAGTGTGTGTGTTTGTGTGTGTGTGTGTGTGTGTGCGTGCGTGCGTGCGCGGCACGAATGTAGGCTACATACGTGATGGAGAAGCAAGTGTTGGGAATTGGGGGGGGGGGGGGGTAGAGTGGGATGTTAGGGTGGCTTAACCGTCTTTCCTCTAACGCTTTCACAGTCACGACCCGCTGATGTCCAGTGAGAGGAATGTGCTTCACAATACACTGGACAAAAACTCAACCAGACAAAGCTTCCCACAGGTAAAAGACCCTTGCTACTAGTAGCAGTCGGGACGAAACAGCCCAGGGAGACAGAAGTCCACTACTTCAGCTTACAAATCTAGGGGGCAGAGGATGGGGGGTAGGGAGGAAGAACAAAAAGACATGCTGATTGATGACGGGAGGAAAGCATTCTTGTTGATCTGGATGGGAGGTCAAAACAGCTGTCATTCCGATGTCTGCGCGGCAGTCACAATTCCGTCGTCGCTTTTTGCGCCGTAACTTGGACCCTTTGTCCCCCTCCAGAACAGCCCCGAAAAAGTGATGCGTAATTCGCATGCGAAGAGTTCCTGCGAAAATCCGATGCGAAGAAAAAGAAGTCGGCCGTTCGTAGACACGAAATTTACCCGCCAGTGTTGATCGAAACCATGGAGCCAGTATGATAATAAAAACAAGCACTCTATGTCGTAAATGACAGACTTCTGAAATGATTTTGCTTCTGTTGCTATGGAAGAAGATCTGTAAAGCAGAAGACGAAACTTCGATTTAGGATGACTAATATTCTCAAGCTCAGGGAGAAGAGTGTAAAATGGTTCAGACGTTCGCCTACCAATAACTAAACTCGAGGTTCCAGGGTTCCCTTCCCAGAGGCCTCAACTTTTCTCTTCAGTTTGACCGGAAAATCGAATGGAACGTGTAGTCCTTCGGAAGGGACGGAAAACGAGTCGGACCCGTGTGCCTTCTGGCTGCGCACGTTTAAGATCCCACGGCAGTTGAAAATCGTGAAAAGCAGGGCATTGCCCGGCTGCCTTGATATAAAACACTGGAGAGATAGCATGATTTCCCAGGTCCCACCCCTTGAAGAGCAGTTAGCCTTCTTGCCTTTCTGAAGTCTTGGTAAAAAAACAACAACGAAAAAACATGTGGATATGAATATGAATTTGAATCGAGGGAGAGAGGATGGGCGCCGCTCTCGCTGTGCTGGCCCGGGAAAAGTTGAGGTCTTTGCCGCCTCATTCCCCTTCGACACCATGGTTATGGAACCATCTAGGTAAGACCTCAGGACCTGGCCAAGTCATGTGTTTATGTGCAGGCATATAGGCTTGAGCCGTGATCATTCTGGATCTTCTCCATCATACGGCACCTCAGTATCTGTATCTGTATTTGCAGGATACGTCGCTGCCGCCAAAGTTTATGGTATTATCGCGACGGGTTTGGGTGTGCGCAGCTTTAGCAGGTTCGCTGTTGGATGTTATTAGTTTTTAAATTTTTTCAAGAGTTGGAGCTCTCACGATGTTTTCTTCTAGATGGTTCCAGTCCCTTACGGTGCTTACAAAAAATGACTGTTTGAAGTGCTCTGTCTGGCATCTGCTGACTTGGAATGTTCAAGTGTTGTTTCTTATGTAATTTGATATTGCTCTGATGGTATCGTACTGGTCGCCAGATGTCTGTGGCCTTATGAGTCTTCCTGGTTTATGTGGAGTTAAGTATTCAGCAGATGGTATGGCCGGTACCAACTCCTCAACCACCTTGTAGAGGAAGATGAGGCGCAGGTCACGTCTGCGTGTTGAAGTGTTGGCAGTTGCAGAATGTGAAGCATCTTGGTGATGGAGCCGGGTGTTCTGGACTTATAATCGCCGGTTATAAATCGGGCAGATAGGCGCTGCACTTTTTCTAATTTGTCAATGTCCTGTTTGAGATAGGGACTCCATATGATAGAGCCATACTCGAGGGGTGGTCTGATGAGGGATAGATAGGCATTTTTCTTGCATTGGAGGGGGCAGAAGTGCAAGTTTCTCCTGAGGAAACCAGCGTGCTGTGTGCTTTCTTACAGGTGTGGGCAATGTGGGTGCTCCATTTCAGGTCATCAGAGAGTTGAATACCTAGATAGGGGTTTGTGTGGACGTGCTGAAGGGAGGTGTTGCATAGTGAGTAGATATAGTTGGTAGACTGCTGTATACTAAGGATGTAGCACTTGTTGGGGTTAAACTTCATACCCCAGTTTGTGGCCCAGGTTTCGAGTTGGTTGAGGTCCTCTTGAAGCTGAATATGGTCTTGTAGGGAGTTGATCTGGCGGTAAAGGAGGCAGTCGTCAGCAAATAGGCGTACCTGGGACTTGACCCTGTCTGGGAGGTCGTTGATGTGGCACAGGAAGAGGAGCGGGCCTAACACTGTTCCTTGAGGTACTCCGGAATCCACTGGGGTCTCTTCGGATGTGAAGCCTTCTATCATTACGGCCATTTTCCTGCGCTGGAGAAAGTTTGATAACCAAGTGTGGAGGGGACCTCTAATTCCATACTCGTGCAGCTTGTGAAGGAGAGGCTTGTGACATTAGTGCATTGGAATTCATTCCGAGCGCGGAGACGTCACCTAGAGAAATTGAAACTGAAACTCTGAAGCTCGGACACCAGCAAGGGTGCTTACAACAACTGATCAAGGAACTGGGTCTTGATAAAGATCCCTTCAAGAAATACATTCTTTTGTTTGGGCACACTCTCATTATATGGCTACTCGCTTTTGTACCAAGTCGATCAGTCTCCCCCCCCCCCCCCTCCCCCAAAGTTTTCGCATTTTTTTAGTGCTGCCATTTTGCTTTGTCGGCTGATGAGCAAGTTAGCACGAAATGAGCCACGTCAGCTTCTTGGAAAAGTTCGTGTACGTAAGTCAAAAAGTTTCGCTCCCTCGAGCGAAAAAGTTTTCGCAATGAAGACCATGCGAAGTTTGTGTGAAATTCAAGTCTACGAAATTACGCAATGAGAAAAAGAGGGGGGGGGGGGGGGGAGGGATTACATGTGAATTTTGCATCCGTTTTTCGAGTCTGTGGAGTGTTCCTGGCAAAATTCTGTAGAAAACTCTAGGGTCACGGATACACTAAAACACACATACAGAAGGGAAAAAACAAAGACAGAAGGAGAGGGGAAGGGGAGGAGTTTTGCACTGTGGCGAAAGTGATGGAACTTGGCAGAGAGATTAAGGGAATTTGGAGTATGGAGTTTATTCAAGACGGATTCATCGCGCTGGGACAATTCCATATGCGGTCACCTAAATCTGCCAGCAATTACCTGGCACTCGCCGTGAACCTGTGCAAAACCCTACGCGCTAGCATAGTCTTGAAGTGAGGAGCAGAAAGGGGGCTGGAGGAGGGAAAGACCTTTGAAACACTAAGCTGACACCACAAGAATGATGGAGACATTAAGATGGACGGCAAACAGGGCAATTGTTAATGTTAAGGGCTGGGACTGATCTCGAGATATCAGATCCTGAGCCCAGGGCTCTATCAGAATTAACCAGTCCGCATAAAAGGAAGCGAAAGGGTTATGTGCGTACTTTTGACCGAGGTCATACGGTCACCCGACTATGATTCATAGCAAGCGCGAGGTCTGTGACGCTTCCGACTGTTTCTTACAGTACTTGTTACATCACACAGGTTAGATCATCAGTATGTGAATGCAGGCAGGGGCTCGTCTCTCTCCCAACCACCATCTCCGCACGAAAAATGATACTGATGGCAATAACAACATCAACAACAACAACAATAACAACAGCAACACCAACAGCAGCAACAGCAACAGAACAGCAACAACAACATCAACAACACTAATGATAATAATAACAACATAATGATAACACTACTACTACTACTACCACTAGTAAACAATTAATAATAACACTAACAACACTAATAAGAACAACAACAATAATAACAATATTAGAGAGAAAAAAAATTCAAATACGTTTGAACAGATAAATGTCGAATCATCCTAACAATTCAATGGGTGCCAAAATCAACTAGGTAAACATCGGAATTCCAATCAGAAGGTCCTGGGTTCAATCCACAGACACATCTCCCACCTGATGAGTAAAGGATGGACATTTATGCCATCTCCCAGGTGCAGACCTGCCACAGCCTAAACCTCCTATGTGTGTATAAGCATGCAGAATAAACACAACGCACGTTAATTGTCCTGTTGGTCATGGCAGTGGCTGGCTTATGGAAACATGGCAGCGGCTGGCTTATGGAAACATGGCAGTGGCTGGCTTATGGAAACATGGCAGTGGCTGACTTATGGAAACATGGCAGTGGCTGGCTTATGGAAACATGGCAGTGGCTGGCTTATGGGAAACATGGCAGTGGCTGGCTTATGGAAACATGGCAGTGGCTGGCTTATGGAAACATGGCAGTGGCTGGCTTTTTATGGAAACATGGCAGTGGCTGGCTTTTTATGGAAACATAGAAGTGGCTGGCTTATGGAAACACGGCAGTGGCTGGCTTATGGAAACATGGCAGTGGTTGGCTTATGGAAACACGGCAGTGGCTGGCTTATGGAAACACGGCAGTGGCTGGCTTATGGAAACATGGCAGTGGCTGGCTTATGGAAACATGGCAGTGGCTGGCTTATGGAAACATGGCAGTGGCTGGCTTATGGGAAACATGGCAGTGGCTGGCTTATGGAAACATGGCAGTGGCTGGCTTTTTATGGAAACATGGCAGTGGCTGGCTTTTTATGAAACATGGCAGTGGCTGGCTTATGGAAACATGGCAGTGGCTGGCTTATGGAAACATGGCAGTGGCTGGCTTATGGAAACATGGCAGTGGCTGGCTTATGGAAACATGGCAGTGGCTGGCTTATGGGAAACATGGCAGTGGCTGGCTTATGGGAACATGGCAGTGGCTGGTTTTTTATGGAAACATGGCAGTGGCTGGCTTATGGTAAACATGGCAGTGGCTGGCTTTTGGAAACATGGCAGTGGCTGGCTTTTTATGGAAACATGGCAGTGGCTGGCTTATGGTAAACATGGCAGTGGCTGGCTTTTTATGGAAACATGGCAGTGGCTGGCTTATGGAAACATGAAAAACATTCAGCATGAACCCTCACCGAAGACAGAGTGTGTGCAGACTCTGCCGGATGCCACCCACACAGTGTAGGTAAAAAACAAAAAAAACAATAAAAAAAACCAAAAACAATAACAACAACAAACAACCCACAAAACAACAACAACAAAACCGTACATACACGCATCCGAAAAAATGTTGGGAGGAAAGAAAGAAAGAAAAGAAAAAATGAAAAACGAACGAAGGAAAGAAAGAAAATCATTTAAACCAGCCGAAACTGCGAGATAGATAACCAAAATGACAATAACATCCCTTGCTGTATGATAATGCCTCTTGGTTATGAACCAGAAAAACACACAAATAGAATCACAACGCGTTTGTTATTTAACAATACCCAGAGAGGTGTAAATTTTCGGCCAACTGGTCTTTGTCAAGCGTAATTGTAAGACAACAAAGAACAAATACCAAACAACAGAGAACAAACACAAAAATGGCGAAAAACAGCAAAACTTCCCTGACGTTCTGTCGAGTAGGAGAAAATTTGCGTCTTCGCGTTCTGATTCTATTTGTGTGTGTGTGTGTGTGTGTGTGTGTGTGTGTGTGTGTGTGTGTGTGTGTGTTGTGTGTGTGTGTGTGTGTGTTGTGTGTTGTGTGTGTGTGTGTGTGTGTGTGTGTGTGTGTGTGTCTGTGTGTGTGTGTGTGTGTGTCTGTGTCTGTGTGTATTGTTTCTATTTCCTATTTGCTTGAACGCGGGCGGTCACACTAGTTTTGAATCGATGGATTACATTTTCCATGATTGTAGCCATGAAAATTGTGAACCTCATCCCAGCTGACACAAGTCTTAATTAACAATATGTGGAGTGTGAGGCCCGGTGGTCAACCTTTTGACTCCTGCAACCTATCCACCAACAGCAAAAACTTAACACTAAGCCTCCCTCACCCAGTCCACCAGATTCCTGCAGGAAGGGAGAGGGAGTCATAGGGTTAAGTTTTTCCTTTGTGAGTATGGTCGACAATGCAGGATGCTGGTGGGTAGGGTGCGGGAGTCAAAGGGTTAAAACATCAGCCCAGACCGTGAGAAACCCGGGTTCGAATCCATGGAAGGAATCGGGATTGTTCTGCTCCTCCTCGCCTCCCCCCTCCCCCCGGACTAGTTCTCAGGTGATGGTGTAGGTGGTAGTCTCGGGGTAGACGATAAGCAGAAGTCCAGTGTGCAGTATGCAGTCAGCACACATTAACGATCCCACAGCAACAAAGGAGTTGTCCTAACAGAACTATATATATCAATCCATGTTCATAGATAGATAAACAGAAATAAACACACAGATTAAAATCCAAAAAAATGGGTGCCGCTGTACTGAGGTGACGCACACTTCCAGATGAAAGCAGCCTGAATTTCACGTGGCTAATCCATCATGACAAAAAACAACTACAATACAATGTTACAATGCTTATATCAAGAACAATTCACTCGTAACGCAGTTATTTAACTAAAGCGTAATGCCAATACTATGAACACACAATACACATATGTCATCATCATCATCAGGTGGCCTGCCGCATGGCGTTGGCGACCATGGACTTCCAACCATCTCTATCTCTCGTTGCCCCTAGCATCTCCCCCACCCTCCTCATCCCCAGCCACTCTGCAAGTCCGTCCAGCATTCTCTCCCTGGTGCTCTCTTTCCCTCCAGCTCCCCCGCTGCGACCAGGCGCCCCAAATCCCCCTTCCCCATAAAATGGCCCACAAATGCCGCCCGCCCTCTCCCAGTCCTCCCCATAAGTGATCCACCCGTGTCCGCCTCCACCAAGACATATGTATGTTTCCGTAATAGTGACTTTAAACTGTATAAACACTTCCAAAATTTCAACTTTACAACTCCTTCAGATAAAGAACATTAACTCTACAAGAACTCCGTTTACAATTTTTTTTAAATAACATCTTTGCTCTCGGAATGAATTCCATAATGCACCGACGCCATGTGATGGAGAAGATCCAAAATGATCACAGAATACGCCACAAGCCTGCATCACAACTGCTATATCTAAATAATGTTATAATGGCTGTAGCCTGATCATAAGCCCTATGCACCGGAAAAATCTTTCAAGTCCCACCGATATGACAAACTGCAAAAACTCCTTTCCAAGACAATCCTGCTCAAAGATGTCCAGATTCTGTTTACAGTGAACTGGACTGCCTTCCCTCCATTAAAAAAAAAGATTTTTTACAAAATCATCATAATAAACAAGAACGGTCTGAAAACTCCCATCAAATCTAATAATCAGAATAGGATTTTCGGAGGTTCTGAAAAACAAAGGAGCAAGCAACGCTATTGTGTACATGTAAGCCATAATCAACTGGCAGCAAAGTTAAGCCAGAGACACATAGAAACAGAATTAGAACACGCATTTTATCAATGAAATAAGACAGGCGTAAATTTTCGTCAAACTGGTACACAAAAGGTAACAAAGAAACATGTTCACAAGATTTAGAACAAATTTCCGATATCCCTGTGTACGACTGCATATGGGAATAAATCAAATAACTCTCTCTCTCTCTCTCTCTCTCTCTCTCTCTCTCTCTCTCTCTCTCTCTCTCTCTCTCTCTCTCTCCCTCTCTGTGTCTAAGGGTAGACATGTGTTGTTGTTTTTTAGACATGTCTGCCTTTGTTTCTTATGCTTTTGTAAAGCACATGCGCCACTGGCGCGCGCGCACACGCACAACACATATATATACATGTATGTGTGTGTGTGTATATATATATATATATATATATATTTGTGTGTGTGTGT
Source organism: Monoplex corrugatus (assembly GCA_030674185.1). NCBI lineage: Eukaryota > Metazoa > Mollusca > Gastropoda > Littorinimorpha > Ranellidae > Monoplex > Monoplex corrugatus. Next base: position 167,275,544 of record CM060305.1, read on the forward strand.
GTGTGTGTGTGTGTGTGTAGAGAGAGAGAGAGAGAGAGAGAGCGAGAGAGAGAGGAGACAGAGAGAGTGTGTGTACATGTGTGTGTGTGCGAGTGTATGTGTGTGTGTATACGTGTGTAAATGTACTCTGTGTGTGTGTGTGTACTCTGTGTTTGTGCGTGCGTGCGTGCGTGTGTGGTGTGTTGTGTGTGTGTGTGTGTGTGTGTGTGTGTGTGCGCGAGTGTGTGTGTAAGTGTGTATACGTGTGTAAATATGTGTGTGTGTATGTGTGTGTGTGTGTGTGTGTGTGTGTGTGTGTGTGTGTGCGCGCGCGAGTGTGTGTAAGTGTGTATACGTGTGTAAATATGTGTGCGTGTGTGTGTGTGCGTGTGAATGTGTGTGTGTGTGTGTGTGTGTGTGTGTGTGTGTGTGTGTGTGTGTGTGTGTGTGTGTGTGTGTGTGTGTGTGTGTTTCGGTGTCTCTTGAAACGTATTTTAGTGTCCATATTAACGTACGACAGCCTTGGACTGGGTGCTCGTGAACTGGGGTTTGTGTTCTTGCCCCCGTATCATTACAGTCATAATAACAAGCTGCGTTGTCTTGTTTTATGTTTATGTCTTTTTACTTATCTATTTCTTTTCGCCATTTCTGTGCTGGTGTGTGTTTGTATGTGCACGTCCTGGTGTGTGAGTTTTTGCTCATATGGTGAGGTGAATGCTTACAGGTTTGCGTGGGGGAATCACATTGTAATATATAATTGTATAGAATATGCTCTCTATAATTTTCCATTGCTTTTATTCTTTCTCCCCATTTATAGCCGTTTGCGTGTGTGTGTGTGTGTGTGTGTGTGTGTGTGTGTGTGTGTGTGTGTGTGTGTGTGTGTGTGTGTGTGTGTGTGTGTGTGTGTGTGTGTGTGGTGTGTGGTGTGCGTGCGTGCGTGTGTGTCTGTTTTAGCGCTTAGATTTGATTTTATCAAGATTTTGCGCTATATAAATAAAATATTGTATTGTATTGTATTGTATTGTATGTGTGTGAGTGTGTGTGTGTGTGTGTGTGTGTGTGTGTGTGTGCGTATGTGTGCGTGCGTGCGTGTGTGTATGTGTGTTTGTGCTTGGAGGAAGGTGGGTGGATGAATGGGCGGAAAGGCAGTGTGTGGGCGCGCGTGCATGTCGGCAAACACGGACAGTAGCGAATGCTTTGGCAAATACAGCGTCTTGCATGCTTTGTTATCCGATTCACAACTCTGTGTGAATTCTGTCCATGTGTTTTAGCATATCGTAGTCAGTGAATAAAGTCCCCCATAAGGAAGGCAGGTGTACCGCCGAATTTTTGGGAAATATTTACGTTATTTTGTTGTCTTTTCTGTGCATATGCTGCTTCGTCTCTCTCTCTCTCTCTCTCTCTCTCTCTCTCTCTCTCTCTCTCTCTCTTTCTCTCTCTCTCTCTTATATCTCTTATTTCTCTCCCCCTTCCTATTTACGTCATTTTGTTGTCTTTTCTGTACACATGCTGCTCCCCCCCCCCCCCCCTCTCTGTGTCTTTATCTATCTATCATTCTATCTCTATATCTCTTACTTTTTTTTTATCTCTCCCTACTTATCTACTTCGTCTTGTCTTTTCTGTGCACATGCTCTCTCTCTCTCTCTCTCTCTCTCTCTCTCTCTCTCTTCTTTCTCTCTCTGAGAGTAAGTGTGTATGTGTGTAAATGCGAATGTGTGTGAGTATGTGTGTGTAAGTGTGTGTGTTTGTCTGTGCGCATCTGTCAGTCTGTCTGCACGTGTGTGTTTCTCTTTGAGCAGAAAGAGCCAGCTGAACCTACGCACGTAAACTGAAAACTCTAAACATAAAACCTTACACTTAGTATATAAAACAACTCAACTTAATTGTTTCACGTCAAACCACGAACGGCAGAAACGGTTGAAATTAATCACTGAAACAAGATCGTAAGATCGTCTGTTGAGATGGCACTAATTAAAAGCTTCAGATCTTGAAAATTAATTGCCAAAAACCTGTGATTCTGTTTTCATCGACAACAGTACGGTTCGTTTTTGAAAACGGTCATATCCTTGTTGATCCCCCCTCCCCACGCCCATCCCCGTGAACAGTTTTAACCCTTTGACTCCCGCACCTTATCCACCAACTGTAAAAACTTAACCCTTTAATTCCCTCACTCTATCCACCAGCTTCCTGCAGGAAGCTGGTGGATAGGGTGAGGGAGTCAAACGGTTATGTTTTTGCTTTGCCAGCATGGTTGGCAATGCAAAATGATCGTGGGTAAGGTTTGGGAGTGAAAGGGTTAAATACGGCTAATGATGATAATGTTTTAAACTATGAAGAATGCCACGTAAAAAAGTTGATAGGAAAGTAATCGAAAATATGATTCAATTTCAGCAATCTGTAGTAATTGCTCTTATAGCATGTTGCACTATTTCAAAGGAGTTATAGACCTGATAGGGCTCTACACAGTCGGCTGGGCTTTAAACTTTTGACTCCTGCACCCTATCCACCAGCATCCTGCATTATCAACCATGCTAGCAAAGCAAAAACTTAATACCTTGACTCCAGCAGGAAGCTGGTGGATAGGGTGAGGGAGTCAAATGGTTTAAAACGTTTGCGGTTGTTGGATAGAATACGGAAGTGAAAGGGTTAAACAAGAATAACAGTAAAGGAGGACTTACGTTGTGGTAGTAGTAGTAGTGGTAAAGCAGTAGTTGTAACTTGTTGCTTGTGGGATTTTTTTCCAACTGTTACACCAATAGCAAGCTATCGAGCGAGTGCACCAGAACAACGACTTACACTCGGCACGCAAGGGTACGCAAGGGTAAGTCACACAAGTCAAACAATAGCCACCTGTGTAAATAGATTCATGACCAATACTTGTGAGACATTCCTAACCACCCCCTCCAACAGATGGTCAAACATGTCATGTAATAGCCACCAGTGTACGTACGAGGACCGGGGTTTGAGTACCTGCATTTCATATCGTCCCCCTCTACTTTTACATCATATCAATCGATGTTGTGTAACAGACCACTGATTTATGTGTCTAATGTTCGAGTCTGCCTGTTTCCATGTCAGTGGTAAGGCATTATTGTTGTGGGTCCAGTCCAGCACTCACGGGTGTTTTTTCTTAAGTAACAACAGGTTTTCAATATTACCAAGAGTACCAGAGAAAACGCTGCTCACACACTTGCCTGACAAAGCGTTGATTTCAGGTACTTTGTGTGGCCCGTGTGATCATGATATATATGACGGGCTTGCGGAGTTATTTGTTCGTTATTTGTTACTTTTGTTTAATCCTTTGACTCCCGCACCCTGTCCACCAGCAACCTGCGTCGTAAACTGTGCTATCAAAGCAAAAACTTAACCCTTTGACCCCCTTACCATATCCACCAACTTCCTACAGAAAGCTGGTGGATAGGGCGAGGGAGTCAGAGTTTAGGTTTTGCAATTGGTGGACAGGGTGCGGGAGTCAAAGGGTTAAAGCCCAGCCAACTGCGTGGAGAATATCAGGGCTATAACTGTTTCAATATATACACAATACTTCGACAGGAAAAAAAAGGAAAAGAAAATTCAATACATATCAATGCATTCGTGCACATGATCTAAGGAGATGCCCCTGGCGTTGACCACTCCGTCCAATTTATCGCACAGGGAACTTGCGGAGTGGATGAAGACAGAGAGGGTGTGAGATATACTTGCAGCATCAAAGGATAGATTCATATGGAGGGCCATGATCACCAACGCCATGTGGCAGGGCACATCATGATGACGTGACCTTGATCTTGACGTCTCGTCTGCCAAACAATGCATTCGTTACTCCGGAATGGTCTACGTCTTTGACAAAAATGTGGCGAAGGTTCAGTCAGAAACAGCTGAGAAAAGTTTGCTAACATTCGGTCAGAAACAGCTGAGAAAAGTTTGCTAACATTCAGTCAGAAACAGCTGAGAAAATTTTACTAACATTCAGTCAGAAACAGCTGAGTAAATTTTGCTAACATTGAGAAACAGTTGAGAAAATTTTGCTAACACAGACTGAGAGACAGACAGGCGGAGACACATCCCTTCCGGTTAACATGAAATAACATCCCCTTAAAACAAGAGCGCTGAGAGCTACATTATTAAAACAAAACACAATTCGTGCATCGGCAAGTGCAGCACATGGGATGCTAGTAAAACGAATGGTTCAATAGATAGTTGTGTGGTCGTGATCAGGTGAACAGGGGTCAGTTGCCGATCAAGTTAGTCAGGCATGGAGTAGTACATGTATAGTAGTGGAGTGTGAGTCAACATAGTTAATAATACCCGTCAGATAAACACACTAGGTCTGTGACATGTGATACATGTAACCATCTCTCTCTCTCTCTCTCTCTCTCTCTCTCTCTCTCTCTCTCTCTCTCTTTCTCTCCACACACACACACACACACACACTCTTTTCTCCACTTTGAGCGCGCCAGCGCGTCCCTACGCATGTATTGTGTGTGTGTGTGTGTGTGTGTGTGTGTGCGTGTGTGTGTTGGTGTTAGTGTTTGTCGTGTGTTTGTGCGTGTGTGTGGTGTGTGTGGTGTGTGTGTGTGTGTGTGTGTGTGTGTGTGTGTGTGTGTGTGTGTGTGTGTTTGTCGTGTGTGTGTGTGTGTATGTTTTGTGTGTGTGTGTGTGTGTGTGTGTGTGTTGTGTGTGTGTGTGTGTGTGTGTGTGTGTGTGTGTGTGTGTGTGTGTGTGTGGTGTGTGTGTGTGGTTTTAGTGTCCTACCTCTTAGTCACGTAAGTGTGTATCATACAGAGTTGGTTGTATCTGACAAACACACAACGCTTTGTTACACTCTTCAATTTCCGTTCATTGACAGTGGTAACTAGTGAAAGGTAATAATGGACTCTCCCATCGATCCGACGGATGAGCACTGGTCCTTTGTCGCCTAGTATGGATCATCATGTGGGATACAAGACTGATCTTCGCAGCATACGTTTTTCAATTGGCTCTAAATAATGAAAAGGAGTTTTACAGCTTGGGTTCTGTTTCCGCCAGTCTCTCTTCTTTAAAACAGCAGCTGTTCTGAGCTGTTCAAATGTGATTGTGCCCTGTGATTGTCGCCAGCTTAATCTAATCTGTTGCGGGCACTGACTTCCAAATGCGCCAGCTTAACCTGTTGCGGGCACTGACTTCCAAATTCACCAGCTTAATCTGTTGCGGGCACTGACTTCCAAATTCGCCAGCTTAATCTGTTGCGGGCACTGACTTCCAAATTGGTGATGTTGATGCTACAGCTCAAGAGATTGGCCTTCAGAATATCCTTGCATCGTTTTACTGGTTTTCCCTGATCACGGTATCCTTGCTTCGGCTCTCCGTACAGGAATCGTCTTTGGGATGCAGTCATTTTTCATAGAGACAACGTGTCCTGTCTACCTAAGCAGGCAGACTTCTTCAGAGCTTGAAGGGCCCGACACTCGACCTCGCCACGTGGCAACTTTTCTGGTACCTCTTGCTTTAAAACTCCTGACGTCAAAGGGATCGATAGATCACACTTTCCCTATCAATATATTATACTAAAAATCAAAATCAAATTATGTTAAAAATCTTGTGCAGACATGTTTGGTGGAACCCTTCCAGCTGTTGAATGTGCCGTCGGTAGGTAGTCCAGGTCTCGTAGCAGTACAGTTCGAAGCTCAAGACCCCTGCTCTGAACACAGCTATATTTGTGGTGAGCCTGATGCTGTGAACTGGCGACAACCTTTTGGTCAGCCTTCAAAAGGCAGAGCCAGCCTCGAAGATGCACAGCACCAAATCAGCATCTGTTGCTGCTCACTGTACCTCCTGAGTAGGAGAATGTATCTATAGTCTTGATCTCCTATTTGTTGATGAACATCGGGGATGGTAAAGCACCATAAGTCTCACATGTCGGCTGAACACAGTCTCTGTCACGTTGAGGCTGATTGTAAGGCTGAATTGTTTGCAGTCCACAGAAATTAGGTCAGTGACGTGCTAGATGTCCTCGTGCAAGTATGCAGTCAGTGCATACTCATCTCATCATCATCATCATCATGTGCCCTGCCGCATGGCGTTGGCGATCATGGCCCTCCACATGTATCTATCCCTTGTTGTTGCAAGCGCAGCTTCCACTCTCTCTGTCCTCAGCCACCCTGCAAGTCCATCCAATATTTTCTCCCTGGGTCTACCTGGTGTTCTCTTTCCCTCCAGCTTTCCTCTTGTGATCAGGTGCTCCAATTCCCCTTTCCTCATAAAATGGCCTATCAATGTTGCCTGTCTTTTCCTAATCTTCCTTATCAATGATCTGCTTGTGTCTGCCTCCATCAAGACTGTCTCGTTTGTTTTCTCTGCTGTCCATGGAACTCACAAAATTCCTCTTAGAAACCACATCTTGACTGCCTCAATCTTGTTCTAGCTTTACGTGTTGACTCCCCACGCCTCACAATTCAAGAACTCCCTTCCTGATGTCAACTGACAGGTATTTGTTGGTAAGGATGCTTTTCATCTTCTTGAATGCTGTTTTGGCTTGGCCGATTCTGCTAAATATTTCTGATGTACATCTGTCGTCTGGAGAGATGATCGTTTCCAAATATTTAAAGTTATCAACCTGTCTCAAAGTTGTGCCGTTTGCTGTTATTTTGCATGAGGGGATTTCATGTTTTTTACTGATTACCATGACTTCAGTCTTCTTGCTATTTAGCTCCATCCTTTTATTTTTCTATTTCTATTATATTCACAAGGTTTTGTAGGTCCCTTTCATTTCCTGCAATTAGCATGGTGTTATCTACGTAACGAATGTTTGTAATTTTTCCTCATTTTTCCTCATCTGAGAAGATAGATTTCTGCGGGACGGCTTTGAGTACTTTGTTCATGGCTTGGAGTCACCGCAGGTCGAAGAATTTTAATCAGAGTGGAACTGAATGTACACATCTCTATCAAAGTTTCAGCATGCATCAAATTATCATTGCTATACAGAAGCTGGAGAAGAGTGTTGGCGCTGGCACGCATCCCTGTTTCATCCCGTTCTGCACTGGGAGAGTTTGGATGCATCTTCATTCTCTTGCACCCTAGCTGGCATGCCATTGGGCGAGGAAGCAATCAGCTAGACAAGCTTCTGATGGCAACCAAACTTTCGTAGTACTTTCCACAGGCCCTTTCGGTTAACGGTGTCAAATGCTTTGGTCAGATCTACAAACATCATTTGGGACTTTAGGTTTTAGTTCGCGAC
>CM060305.1:167292735-167312735 GCA_030674185.1 Monoplex corrugatus
CAAGAAACGTGTACATACGTGTAGTTAACGGTGATATGAGGTTCGTGAGGTGTACGAAAAGTACACGTGTAATAAGTGTCAGATTAGTTTGGAATCTGCATGACGAGCCTTATATACGTGTATATATGCAAGTTGCAAAGTGAACACATAAAGAAATGGTCAGTAAATATAAGGACTGCCAGTATGATATGAGCGTAGAAAGGAACACATCTACTTGACGGACATAGATACATATTTCATACAATAAATTTACAAACATTCAATTAAGCTACAAATGTGTATATGATGATATACATACATGTAATGGCGTTCAAGACCTTGCCAGCGTATGGTATTTTGCGCAGGGCTTAGGGAGTCTGTCAGGTAATTGCTGGTAGCTTTGGGCGGAGCGCATATGGAAAGGTCTGAGTGCAATGAATCCCTCTTGAACAAACTTCAAATTTCAATGGCGTAACTGCATAATATCATTGTCTAAAATAATACAGTGATAGTATGGAAATGAACTAAATGATATCAGATCAGACAGGCCTACATCGTGAGGGGCAGATGTGCTTGGAATCTACACGTTCAGTACGGGTTGCAAATCCAATCGATAAATACTCAACATAATGTGTACGTGGAACTTAAGACACTAACAAGACTCTTTTTTAAAGAAAGTAGCTATGATGGAAAAATATCCAGAATGAGTAGACGAAATCAAAAATAACGTAAACCTAAAGTTGCTGAGGTGTACACGAACAGAGTAAGTCGTTATCGCATACAGAGGATATTACGATTTATGACAGGGATTACAAAGTAAATGTAGCAACATTAAAAAAAATATGTGCGCCGAAATGATGATGACATGAAATTAAACAAAACAACTAAGCTGCGAAAGATACCTGACACATAATGATAAGTAGCTGGCACATCGGCTGTGTACGCCAAATTAATGCTGGTTCAACTTCCAGGTTATGTTTTTTTCCCCTGGGTGGTTATGGTCCAAAACATTTACTCCAGCCATTCATTGAGTAATTGATTTCTCTCTCTCTCTCTCTCCTCTCTCTCTCTCTCTCTCTCTCTCTCTCCCTCCCCCCGTTAGTGGGCCACAACTACCACGAGCATTCGCAATATAAATGGGCTTTTATGTGTATGACTGTTTTTCTTCTATACCCGCTATGAAGGCAGCCATGTTGTTTTCAGCCGTGGTTGCATACTGAGTGTTTTTGTCTTTCCATAAGCCACCGAACACTGACATGGCTTACAGGGTCTTAACCGTGTGAATGTGTTGTTCTGTGGGCGTATACACACGAGGTGAGGTTCAGGCACCCGCAGGTTTGCACATAATATCGACCTGTGAGATCGGACACATCTCCATCCTTTGCTACCTAGGCGGTACTCAAGCAGATTCAAACGCAGATCTTCCAATTGAAAAAAAGCCAGTGTCTTAATCACTTCATTGAACAAGCGGTCCTCCAAACTGGGTCAAATTTCGTCGATAAACGACAGAAAAAATAATTTCTTAACTTGGTAAATACGTTTTGTGTAGTTGTGACTTAGACAATTGAATGAATTCGATAAAAATACCGGATAAATCATTCGTTCAGGAATACACAATTTCACCACATTTCACTGCACTCCACCATTAAGTACTGAGACAACTTTATGTAAGGAGTTTCACATTTCGGGCTGTCACAGTTCAAACACAACACACGGTCCATACCTCAGCTTTCAGGACTAGTACATTGAAAAGGACCTGTGAATCAAAGTCGGAGAAAACCCATTCAAAAACAGCCGAAAATTGTTTCCTGGCACGTTTTGTCCACAGACAGAAATCCATCTGAGACCGTAATAGACAATTTCCTTTTATATTTTTTATAAGGGAGATTTAACAAAAGGTGTGTACAAGGTATTGGCTGGCCGGCCCGTGTAATAAAGTCGTGGATTCAAGATCTGATGTCTTGAGTTCAATCCCAGCTGGCAACATAAAAACTGACATGTTTGCTGTCCGTCTTTATGCTTCCATCATTCTGATGGTGTCAGCTTATGGTTTTATAGGTCTCTCCCCTCCGCCCCTTCATTTCAAGACACTGACAGTGCATAGGGTCATACACAGGTATGGCAGTTTGCAATATAACCATCGGCAGATTTGAGTGGAGAACGTATGGAATTGTCCGAGTATGATGCATCCCTCCTGCCTACATGTGGCAACTTATGAAAATCATTTTTTTTGCCATACAGAAATTTGTCCTGTCTGTTGTTTCTGCAATTACTGACTTCTGGTATGTTTACTTAAAAAATGTTCAAACCAAAAATAATAAGCAATGAAGGCTGATAAAAACATGTGTGCGTACGTGTGTGTGTGTGTGTGTGTGTGTGTGTGTGTGTGTGTGTGTGTGTGTGTGTGTGTGTGTGTGTGTGTGTGTGTGCACGCGCGCGCGCTCACTTGTGTGTGTATGCATGCATGTGTGCGTGTATGTGTGTGTGTGTGGATATATGCATGTGTGCGTGTATGTGTGTGTGTGTGGATATATGCGTGTGTGTCTGTGTATGTGTACGTACGTACGTGTGTGTGATAGTACAGATTCTAATTCACCTCATGGTTTACTTCTTTTCCACATTTACAGTCTTTTAAATGTCATTTGTCTTTTGAACCTGAAAATCTTTGTTCAACACTTTAATTGTGCCCACCATGCATTAATAACAGCATTCTTTGGTTAAAGGGTGAAGGCACTCTTACTTCTTTAACCCCTTGACTCCTGCACACTGCCCATCGGCATCCTGCATCGTCAATCATGCCAGCAAAGCAAAAACTTAACCCCTTGACTCCCTCACCCTATCCACCCGCTCCCTGCAGGAAGCTGGTGGACAGGGTGAGGGAGGCGAAGGGTTAAGTTTTTGCAGTTGGTGGATAGGGTGTGGGAGTCAAGGGTTAAAAAAAAAGACAAGAAAACCAAAGGCCTCCCACCTCGCCTGTACGACAGATCTCCAGGCCTGTGCTTACCCTCACCACCAAAATAAACGGAGACTGTCCAGTTAGCCCGCGGTCATTCAGTCGGCCCCCACCCACATGCAACCTGTGTGCGTCTGTTTACAGATGGTCAGCCAAAGCGGGCTGTTTGGTTCTTTTGAAAGAGCCGTGGACTCGGAATCTGGTATCTTGGCCTGTTTGCTGCCCACCTTAATGTTTCCATCATTCTGGTGGTGTCAGCTTAGTGTTTCATAGGTCCACTGGCCTGTTTGCTGCCCACCTTAATGTTTCCATCATTCTGGTGGTGTCAGCTTAGTGTTTCATAGGTCCACTGGCCTGTTTGCTGCCCACCTTAATGTTTCCATCATTCTGGTGGTGTAAGCTTAGTGTTTCATAGGTCCACTGGCCTGTTTGCTGCCCATCTTAATGTTTCCATCATTCTGGTGGTGTCAGCTTAGTGTTTCATAGGTCCACTGGCCTGTTTGCTGCCCATCTTAATGTTTCCATCATTCTAGTGGTGTCAGCTTAGTGTTTCATAGGTCCACTGGCCTGTTTGCTGCCCATCTTAATGTTTCCATCATTCTAGTGGTGTCAGCTTACTGTTTCATAGGTCCACTGGCCTGTTTGCTGCCCATCTTAATGTTTCCATCATTCTAGTGGTGTCAGCTTACTGTTTCATAGGTCTCCCCACCCCGCTCCCTTTTCGCTCCTCAGATCAAGACCTTGCCAACGCATAGGGTTTTGCTCAGGCTCAGGAAATCAACCAGATGATTGCTGCTGGATTTGGGTGGAGCACATATGGAATCGTCCGAGTGCGACGAATCACTCTTGAACAAACTCCAAACTCAATGCAAGGCGCTTGTTTGATGTGCAATTATTTTCTTTACGCAACTTACATCGCTCTCGAATACAAGCTTCCTATACTATTAAATCAAAGAAAGAAGCGGCCTGACCCTAGAACGGGGTCATGTCCTTCACCTTAGCTTGACCGTCACGTCACTGAAAAATGCCTTCACCTTAGCTTGACTATGCGGGCCTGTTCGGTTCTTTTGATAGAGAATTGAATTCAGGGTTTGATACCTCGAGTTCAGTTTCAGTCTGAAACATTAAAAACTGGCAAATATATAAATAAATAAATAAATAAATAAATAAATAAATAAAATAAAATAAAAAACAAAACAAAAACAAAACAAAAAAATACCTGGCCTATTCGCTGCCCATATTAATGTATCCAATAATCTGGTGGTGTCAGTTTAGTGTTTCAAAGGTACCACCACCACCCCTCTCTTCTTCACGATCTCGCCAGCGCATAGGGGTTTGCGCAAGCTCAAAGAGTCTGCCAGATAACTGCTGCAGATTTGGGTTGAACGCATACGGGACTGTTCCAGTGCGATGAATCCTTCTTGAACAAACCATAAACTTAGTTCGACCCCAAGTCACTGTAGATTTTGTAGGTTCTGTCCTTCCCTGAATGATATGGCATTAACCCCAAATACATTTGTCAAGTTCGTTATAGCAGTTCATGGAATCTTCCAAAAAGTGGATAGAAACCAGACATTCGCAAAAATAGAATCAGAACGCGTATTTGATACCACCGTCAAGACAAGACCGGCGCAACGAGACAAGACAGGTGCAAATTTTCGACCAACTTGACTTTTGTTAAAAGTGTCTACAAAAGGCAACAAAAAATGAACGTACAAAACGTAACAGAAGAAAACGGTACTGAAAAAACCTTGGCAGTCAGATTACAGTCTGATTGGAAGTCTCACATTTATCTTATTCTTTAGATCGATGCCTACATGGTGGGCGTGGGTGTACGTGCTGTGTATCAAATCAGTTTGTTATATTTGTCTTGTCTTGTCTTGTTGCGGCTGTATTGTCTTGTCTAGTTGAATCAGACAAGCATTCTGACTCTTTTGTGTATTTCTTGTTCCCATTTGCTGGAGGGCAGTCAGTCACTTTGATTTCGAAAGTAGATAGTAAACAGACAGACAGACACAGCTGTATATCCGCCTTCCCGTTCTTCTTCTTCTTTTGTATGCCGTCTACATGGTCAGGCCAGATCTGACAATGAATGTGACTGGGTTTTTTTTCCCTGTTTCTCCTGACTGCCATGAAGCTTGGTGGTCAGCTGAGGAAGAATCCTGTCCGACAAGGCGCAGGATCCGGCACTGCTCCATCCTGAAGGAATCTCAATGGGCCAGCACCAATGTCGTCTGATACAGGTGACCGTGTAGACATTAGTGTTATAGTGCATGGTACCGTGATTTGTTGGAAGGTCCCTGTAGACCTCTGGCTTCAGCCCTCCCTTGTGAGGTGGACAACAATAATAGATAGGAATAAAAATCAAAAACAGAACAAATGAAGCAATTTTCCAGGTGACTGGACGAAGTAAGTCTCACGTCCCTATCATCATCATGTTATTTGGTGAAATAGATTTACTGTGTGCATTCACACAAACTAGTTTTCACAAATTTTGAATCAAAAAGGCTGTAACAAAAAATCCAAGCTGTGCATGTGCTCATCGACCTCATTTTATTATGCTGTGCGGTCTGGAGAAAAGGAACAGTCACAGTGGTCAACAATTTCAGCAGCAGCCTACTTGTATGTTGGATGTCACCAGATGTGTCCTCTGCCCCTTTTTCTGCCACGTGTAAAACAGTACGTTCAAAGCTTGAGGTTTCCTACAGCAAAAGCCCTAAAGTTACAAAATACCATGCTTAACACATTCTTTTCATCAATCCATCCACCAGTTACACCAGCAGGAAGCTGGTTAGAGAGGGGCTGGGGAAGTTTACAAAAATATTGTCATAGCGCTCCAATTTTCTCGGATGCGTGTATACGCGTTGTTTTGCCCACACTGAACAGGCGGCATGTTGCTGCACAGTCTGCATACTCTGTCTGTGGTGGACGTGCATGCTGGGTGTCTTCTATGTTTCCATAAGACACTGGACACTGACATGACTTACACGATCTATAACATGCATAGTTTGATGTTCTGCGGGGATCTAAACACTAACAGACCTGCACACATGTTGACCGAAAACAAAAATCTCCATCCCTTTCCTATTATGCAGGAGGTACCCACGCAGGATCGAACCCAGCCCTTCAAACTAGAAGTCCAACGTTTACCCACTTCAGGGTGTCTTTTCTTCTACTTTCATTCGCCATCTATATGGTCAGACCACAACTGTCGATCAATGTGGCCGGTTTTGCTTTTGTTTTTGTTTTGTTTTTGTTTTTCCAGTTCCCGCCGACTGCCATGGACTTTGGTGGTCCAAGGACTTATAATCGGTCATGTCTCCTGTCGCTCCACTTGATAGAGGCGACATGGCTGTAATATATATGTTCACCTGTCTGGTCCTTAAAACACGTGAAACGGTTGATTAAAGAAAATGCATTGCCGGCTGACCTTCCTTCTACAGAATCGGACACTACTGGCCCTACACGGGATATTAGCGGGGTGGGTCAGAGACGAGGGGGCCAGAAGGTGAGAGGCGGACACTTGTTGTTTCACCTGGTCACTTTGTCCACTTGGCTGGCCCTCTTTACCGGCCACTGACAGGTGCCTGCTTCACTCCTCTCGACCTGCCCATACAACACTACACTGCCCTCACCACCACCTCTCTTTTCCTGGCCCATTGAGCACATGAACAGGTTTTATTCTTGTTGTGTGGCTGGTAATTGCCGCTAGATTGTGCTTGTGGGTTGGTGTTATGATCTGCTGGTTTGTCAAGTACTGGTGTGTGAGAGTTGACATGGTTTGAGCGCTTTGATTTGGTTTATACATCAAGATTTAGCGCCTTATAAATATCATTATTAGTAAATTGAATGGTCTGGAAAACCTGTAAGGATGAGGACTGTGTTATTATGTCAGTTACTGTTACTGTTTATCCAACGAATCCCCAAAACCAACCAATCGATTAACAAGAATGAAATAACTGATTGCAGGCTAGACATGACAACACTGCCTAGATGAATTTGCTGACAGCTAGAGTGCAGGAGTTGTAGTTTTCCTTCTTTCTCCTGTTACGTCAGCTGTGATGAATGTATTGACCTTTTGACCCCATCACCCTATCTGACAGCATCCTGCATTGTCAGCCATGACACCAAAGCAAACACTTAATCCTTTCACTTCCTCACCCCATCCACCAGCTTTCTGCAGGAAGTTTGTGAATAGGCTGAGGGAGTGAAAGGGTTTACGAAGAAGGGTGCGAGCGGATAAGCTGAGGAAATCACAGGGTTAAAGATTTTATTATTAGTCACTGTCAGTGTTCACTGGCTTATGAAGTCCGAAAATACCTAGTATGCACACCCACCGTAGATGAAATCTGCAGACTGTGCAGCGACGTAACAACTGCACAATTTGGGCCAAACAAAGTCTCACACACATCCGAGAAAACATTGCGTGTAACAAAAACAACAACAAATGGGTGGGTGGGTGGTGGTTTGGTTTTACAACAAACAGACACACTAAGACAACACCCGAGTTCCTGAGTCAGTGGAGTTCCAACTGACTGTCTGACCAGCCGGCCACGCGGCCACTGTTGGAATGTGAACTGGGAAGTCCTCTCACCTGTTGGCCAATGCAGTGTAGGGGTCAGCACCTCGCCTCACAACCCTTCACCTGGCCAACGGTCATCGCATACAACTATAGCGGCCTGACCACACACTACCCTTTACAGTGGCGCTATTCCTGACGGGTACATGCCTGCACGAGGACACGGTTTATTGAATCACTTTAGCTTCCTGTTTAACGTGTGTTGCCGTGGGGTGTTGTACCTCCCACCTTACTGTTTCTCAAATCCTTCCCTTCCCTCTGTAGGCAGACATTAATGTCTTCACAGCCCCCCATCCACCCCCATCCCTCCTTCTGTCTTCCTGTCCTCCTCCTCCTCCCACCTGTAGCCTTGAAGATCGTAATGAAATCCTCCCTCGTCCAACCCGATGCCAATCCAAATCACTTCCCTTCCCTCTCCGTTTCCTCTCCTTTTTTCCACCCTAATCGACTCCATCACCCCTACCCTCCTTCCGCGCTCTACCACAGGGACCACCATCACTGGCACACCCCCTAGTGATAGTCCCTAGTCACTGTAGCAGTTTGTCTTATTGCTGGTATTTCTAGAAGCGTACACTTTAAATCATTTACTTAAACTGCTTCGTATGCTTGGGGCCTGATTAGCGTTGAGAATCAGTTCCCACTTTCCAATCTGACACACAGGTTCGACAAAACCTGTATGCGTGTAGTCTCCCGTCCGCCCAGCTGTGAATGAGTACCTGACCCAGTTCAGTCTTGAGGAAGGTATTGCAGAAAGGGAGCAGGACACTGCTAGTGCCCTCATAATGCTGACACTGAGAAAGTCTATCGCATTCCCGGCCGATTATTAATTTATGAGGCGATTTTACTCCAGGTGGATGTGTTGACGGTAGCTCACATGATGAAAGTCACTTATTTACTGTCCGTCATGTCACTGGCATGTAGGGCAGCGACGAAGGTTGTTCACATCTGTTTGTTCAAGGTAAGCCTATGTGTAGCTCCCCAACTGTTTCTGGACCTTCAGGTCTTTGACTTTGGTCGCCAGACGTTCTTGGTTTTCCTCTCTTATGTCACCAAGTGTTTCTGGACCTTCAGGTCTTTGACTTTTGGTCGCCAGACGTTCTTGGGTTTTCCTCTCTTATGTCACCAAGTGTTTCTGGGCTTTCAGGTCTTCAATGTTTCGTCGCCAGGTGTTCTTAGGTTTTCTTCTCTTATACCTTCTTTCTGGTGTCCAGTGAAGGGCAGTCACGGTGTTATCCTACTTTTTCGGATGATGCTACCAAGCCATTGCCATCGTCTTTTCGTGACGATAGTGCGCATACTTTCTTAATCGCATTAGTCGTTGGTAGGAGATAGTCTAGTATTGCGCCAGAAAATTTTCATGTATTGCGCCAGAAAATTCGCATGATTCTTCAGAGGATGGCTGATAGTTTGGTAAGGTCGCTTTCCATTATCTCCCAGCTTTCTGAGCCATAATGCACTCAATCAGTTTGGTGTTGATACTGTACCTCTACACGTTCAACATTCTGAAAGTCTTTCTGGCTTTGCTCTTGATGTCACACTGCCTGTTCGTCCGTACAAACACGATGTATTACATGTGCATTACGTCTCTTTTCTTTCTTTCTTTTCTTTTTTTTTGGTGTTTTTGTTTGTTTTGTTGTTTTTTTTTTTTTTTTCCTCTTCCTACTTCTATTAGGAAGAAGAGGTTCGTGCCCAGGACACTATTTTTGCCTGTTTAGAACCAGTGTTTGCTGAAATGGGTAAATGGAGAGATGATTAGATGGATGTGTTGGATGTCTGGTTGCCCGGCTGGCTGGTTTGCTAGCCGGTGGTTTGCTAGCTGGTGGTTGGCTACCTGGCGGGTTGGCTGGTTGACTAGCTGGTGGCTGGCTAGCTGGCTGGTTGGCTGCCTTCCTGATTGGTAGATTGCCTGGCTGGTTGGCCGGAGCGCTGACTACTTGGTTGCCTGGCTGGTTGATTGGTTGCTGGTTGGTTGGTTGGCTCAAACCGTGACGTTTACACCCTGTCTTATTTGACCTGCTGAACAGTGCACACGTCTATCTACACAACAGTGTCCCAAACAGATAGACGGGTGAGTAGATACTATTCATAGGCTTCTAATTTCACGCTTGGTCAGTACAGCATTTGACGTTTAGGAACATTTGCAGACTGCAACAAATTAAAGGGTCTGTTTTGCAGTTGACTTAACAACGGACATAGTTCACTGGACACCCAAAATGTCTGCTGGTCTGGCAGACACCAATATAGGTATTTCATTCATCGAATTAAATGAAGGGAGGAGGTGGAGAAACTGTCTGATTGCACGAATATACAAACCAGCAGGAACACTTGCAAATGTCATTTAAGGCTGTTTGCAGTTGATTGAATTAACAATGAGCTCAGTTCACTGTTCCAAAAATGTCTGCTGGTCTGGCAGACACCAATATAGGTATTTCATTCATCGAATTAAATGAAGGGAGGAAGGTGGAGAAAATTTCTGATCGCACGAATATACAAACCAGCAGGAACACTAGCCATAATGTCATTTAAGGGCCTGATTTGCAGTTGAATTGAATTAACAAGGAGAACAGTTCACTGTTTCCAAAAATGTCTGCTGATTTGGCAGACACCGGTACAAGTATATCAGTCATCGAAATAAATGAAGAGATGGGAGTAGTGATGGTGAAGAAACTTTCTGATTGCATACAATCATAAACCAGCAGGAACATTTGCCACAGTAGCGTTAACCATTTGACTCCTGCACCCTATCCACCAACTGCAAAAACTTAACCCTTTGATTCTCTCACCCTGTCCACCAGCTTCCTGCAAGTAAGGTTTTGTTTTGCTTGCATGGTTGGAAATGCAGGATGCTGTTGGACAAAGTGTGGGAGTCAAAAGGTTACCCTGTCCCCCAGCATCCTGCATTGTCAATCATGCTTGCAAAACAAAAACTTAACCCTTTGACTCCCTCGCCCTGTCCACCAGCTTTCTGTAGGAAGCTGGTGGATAGGATGAGGGAGTCAAAGGGTTAAGTTTTTGCAGTTGGTGGGTAGGGAGCGGGAGACAAAGGGTTAAAGGACCTCTTTTGCAGTTGAGTTAACAATGGACATTAAGTTCATTGAACACCTAAAATGTCTGCTGATCTGACATACCGGTACAGGCACTTCATTTTCATGGAAATAAATGAAAGAGGGGTGGGGGAAATGGAGAAACAATTTGATCGCATAAATACATAACCCTCCCCCTCCCCCCGAAAAACAATCATTAATCTAAAACACTGGATTCTAAAACACTGGATTATCTGGTTTGTTGATAAAGCCGTGGACTCGAAATCCGATAGCTCGAGTTCAATCCCAGCCCGCATCGTATTAACTGGCTCGTTCACTGCCCATCTTATATTGATGCGTCGATCGTTTTGGTGGTGTCAGTTTAATTGACGTTTGATTTAGAGTCTATGTTCTCACCTCCCAGCGCGTCGGTTTTTATCCTAAGAGTCTGCTGAATCATTGCTGGCAGCTTTGGGTGGAGAACATAATTTATGGAACTGTCTGAGTTGGATTTAATCGTCTTAAAAGTGTAAAAGTCCATCAAAGCCACACACAAGCTGTGTAGTGGCATGCCTGACACTGATAGTCATTTTGATTCGTAACTCTCCCCCCCCCCTCCCCCGCATGGTTTTATCTTTCCCTCCCTCCTCTCCCCAAATCTCTTGATTTCATCCCATCACACTCTCTTTCCTGACTCCACTCCATCTGACTGGACTATCTTTCTCTCCACTGGTTTAATTTAACTATTTAACTCTCTCTCTCTTCTCTCTCTCTCTCTCTCTCGTCCCCTCCCTCTTTCTCTCTCTGTTCCTCTCTCTCTCTATGACTGTACTGGGGAGATCTCTCTCTCTCTCTCTCTTTTGACCTCTCTGTGTCTGTCTGGACTCTCCCGCCATCTCTCTTCCTCTGGAACACATCTCTTTCTCTCTCTCCACTGATTTGTTCCCCCCCCCACCTCCCTATCTCTACCGCTCACTTGCTCCCTCGCTCCCTTGTCTGGTTCGTACTTGGTATGTGCATGGAGGAAGAGGATGGGTAGGACGTGGCAGGCGGACACTGGGAGATTACAGAGGAATATAGAAGGAGAAGGGTGCAAGGGGGGAGGGGGGGGGGTCGTAATGAGCGGACAGAATGCTGGCGGTTGTCAGCGGTGTTATTCAATTTGTCAGAGCGATCGTGTTTGGAGCTGAATGCAACAGGCTGGACATCTGTCAGACCCTGATGGAACTGGCAATGGAAAGCAAATGGGCCGCTTCTGCAATTACCATGCTCGCTAGCCTACAGGCTTGGTTTCCTGCTGTGGTGTGGCCAGCGTGGTGTGGTTTGGCTGGTGTGGCTGTTGTTTTGGTGTGGGAATGTTTGTTGGTTTGTGGACGGACGTTGTCTTATGTGAGTGGGGGATAGTTATATGTGTGTTTTGCTGCTGATGTTGTTGTTGTTGCCAAGTTATTTGTGTGTCTTGCTGCTGATGTTGTTGTTGTTGCCAAGTTATTTGTGTGTCTTGCTGCTGATGCTGTCGTTGTTGTTGCCTAATTATGACATGTGTGTGGGAGAAAGGGGGGAGGGGGGAGCAGTTATTTTTCAGTAGATCGTGCCAGAGGCAAACAACTACACAATTATTAAAGAAATTGTCAATTGCGTGCTCTCAGCCAAACCATTCATATACAAGTTTTTCATTCTTTTAGTCTTTTTAACGCGAAAGCTGTAAGGAATAAATGCAACTGTAAACACAAAACAATTGACCCTCGTCTTCTCTAAACACTCAGGTGAAAAATATGCTGGGATCCCCTAAACACTGACACGAGAGAAAATGTGGACGGATTCCCCAGCTGAACGTACAAGTGGAATGAACTTCACCTGTCTCTTCAAAAGTCACAAAAACTCGAGTCCCCACTTGAAGAGAGACCTTTTTGTCCAGCACTGATTTCCCCCTTCGCTTCACTCCCTTTAGTCCTCTCCTTTCCTGTCCTCCCCCTTTTCCTATGGCCTTGAGTTCTGTTTCCTATGGCCTTGTGTTCTGTTTTCTGTGGCCTTGTGTTCTGTTTTCTGTGGCCTTGTGTTCTGTTTCCTATGGCCTTGTGTTCTGTTTCCTGTGGCCTTGTGTTCTGTTTCCTATGGCCTTGTGTTCTGTTTTCTGTGGCCTTGTGTTGTGTTTTCTGTGGCCTTGTGTTCTGTTTCCTGTGGCCTTGTGTTCTGTTTCCTAATAGCCTGGTGTTCTGTTTCCTATGGCCTTATGTTGTTTCCTATGGCCTTGTGTTCTGTTTCCTGTGGCCTTGTGTTCTGTTTCCTGTGGCCTTGTGTTCTGTTTCCTGTAGCCTTGTGTTCTGTTTCCTGTAGCCTTGTGTTCTGTTTCCTGTGGCCTTGTGTTCTGTTTCCTATGGCCTTGTGTTCCATTTCCTGTGGCCTTATGTTCTGTTTCCTGTGGCCTTATGTTCTGTTTCCTGTGGCCTTGTGTTCCGTTTCCTGTGGCCTTATGTTCTGTTTCCTGTGGCCTTATGTTCTGTTTCCTGTGGCCTTGTGTTCTGTTTCCTGTGGCCTTGTGTTCCGTTTCCTGTGGCCTTATGTTCTGTTTCCTGTGGCCTTATGTTCTGTTTCCTGTGGCCTTGTGTTCCGTTTCCTATGGCCTTGTGTTCTGTTTCCTGTGGCCTTGTGTTCTGTTTCCTGTGACCTTGTGTTCTGTTTCCTATGGCCTTGTGTTCTGTTTCCTGTGACCTTGTGTTCTGTTTCCTATGGCCTTGTGTTCCGTTTCCTGTGGCCTTATGTTCTGTTTCCTGTGGCCTTGTGTTCTGTACCTTTGTTTCTTTTTGTTGTTGTTCGTTTTGTTCTGCTTTGCTTTGCTTTGTCATTGTACGTGCGAATGTTTGAGTGAACAATGAGAATATGCGCTTTGATTTGATTTATACATAAAGATTTAGCATCTTGAAAATATCATCATCATCATCATCATCATCGTCTTCTTCTTCTTCATCACTGTTATTATTATCATCATCATTCTTCTTCTGCTTCTTATTATTATTATTATTGTATTGTTATTATTATTATCATTACTATTATTATTATTACTAACACTCAACTGACAATAACTATGGAGTGAATTTTCTAAACACCAGGATGAAAATATGAAATGAAAGCCTAGTTCTTCTTTTTCTAACCAACCTTCAAAGGGCATGGGAGGGGAAGACAACCTGACAGCATGTGTCATCCGCATTACCAGTCATGGTAGCCGCTTGCATGAGTTCCTCTGCTTCTGCTCGGTAACAAACTATGACAATAAAAATTATTATCCATTGTAGAAATACGGCAGGGGTTCAAGCCATCGCCAACATACGGAATTATGAGCTGGCCTATCGCATCCTATCGATAAGTTACATCACATGGCCTTCGTGGTGTTGCACGTATGGAATCAACCGTGTTGCCTTCTTTCAAAATGTGTTGTGAACAGAAATGACATCTGTATGAACAACATAATCCGGTGGGATGGATTCCAAGTTGGAATGTAACGGATGATCATTCAACACGTACCCAGTCAAAACAGATACAGCATCTTGCCCATCCCACTCCCCAACAATTAACTGATTGTCATCGATAAAGCAGTGCTTGCACACTCTGCGGCTTAGAATCAAAAGATCACGAGATGCAGAAAAGAAGAGATCTAGTTCACTGTGCACACAGTTTGCATGCAGCAGTCATTTGCTGGTCGATATATCTCACACACTGTCACTTCTGTAGAAGTACCTATATAAATGTGGTTATGAAACAAGTTTTCAGTTCTACATTATCTCACACACTGTCACTTGTGTAGAAGTACCTATATAAACGTGGTTATGAAACAAGTTTCAGTCTCCTTATGGTAGAGTCTGTGACTCGAAACGTTTGATTTCTACGCTGGTATCTTCCACCATACCAAGTCATCTTCTGCTTAATGATACAACGTTAATTTAACAATGAACGAAACCCCAGCACACATGTACATACGCTTACAACTGCACTAGACGGCACCGTTGTGTTGTTTCTTTTAATGTGTTTTACCTGCTGTCACCATTCAATATGTTAGCTTTGGTGTGAACTATCCACATGGAGAAATGTAAATCATTACAAATAAAATCAGAATTGTATAGCGCTATTCACCAAGCTCATTTTAACTCACTGAGCATTACACACAAGCTCATTTTGACACACTGAGCATTACACATAATTAGACTTTTTAATTGAGCGTGGGAAACTCTAGCTGTTCGGCAATCTGAGCACATTCCACTCTGTTGATACACAGTCTGCATCTTTGGTGGGAGTGCATGCCGTTGGGTGTTTTCGTGTTTCCATACGCCACAGACACTAAAACTTACAGGTTCTTTAACGTGCATTTTTGATGATGTGCATGTGTATATAATTATATCCAGGAAGAGGGTTTTAAAGAATGGCATGTTTGCACATACACTGACGCAGAAGATCGGAAAAACCTCCATCCTCCACCCACCACCAGATGGCGTCCAGGCGGATGCAACCCACGACCTTCCAATAGAGAAGTCTGACGTCTACCCACTTGGTTACCGCGCCAAACGGCAAGAAAGTACGCGGATCACATCATATGCCAAATATTATCAATTCAATGTGATACAGAATTCAAAAGAATCATCAGTATGAGGTGGTAAGCCAGCGCATGTCTTCGCCAGTTAATCAGTGTACGGGGACAGCCGTTTATTCTGGAAGTGCACCGATACAAGGGAAAATAATCTGTGCCAGCGGGTACTTGATACCCCATGGTTATTCCCCTTCCACCTTACCCCTTATGCCCACTGGAGCTGGCTCTTTTGTACTTCACTCTAGCGAACAATGAAAATTACCACAAGCAACTCGACGAATTACATAATCAAACAACATACACAAGAAGAAATTATAACGATATTTGATGTCTGTAAGTTATCTCTGCTTGTTTTGGCGCAGCAAGGGACCAATCGTTGTGGGACAGTTTCGTTTTCGGACGAAAATAACTTTATTGTCGTACGTCTCGCGTTAGACAGTGCAAGGGAGATAACTCACAAAAGCCATTCATTAATTCACATAGGGTTGCGTCGCTTTGAAAATAAGGCACAACATCCAGAATTTGATTCATCGCACCAGAACAAGTACAAAACCAGAACAAGTACAAAGTCCTTATGCGCTCCATCCAAATCTGTCAGATGTTTTCTGGCTTCCTGAGCCTGTGCAAAACCTTATGCGCTGGCAATGTCCTGAAATAGGGAGGGGGAGAGGAACCCGTGAAACTCAGTTGACACCACCAGAATGATGGAAGAAACATTCAGGTGGGCAGCGAACAGGCCAGTTTTTAATGTTGTGGGTTGGCACTGAACTCAAGATGTCGGATCTTAAATTCATGGTTCTATCAAACACACACACACACACACACACACAAACACACACACACAAACACACACACACCCTACAACAACAACCAACAAAACAAAAATACAAAGAAAAACCAACCAGCCCGCATTCCCAAAAACAACAATAACGATGATGATGTTGAAAATAAAACAAAACATAAAAACAAAACAAAGGATTAAGTGTGTGCTCGAGAGTATAACTATAACACAGGTTATACAAGATTATACACTCTTTTAAACTACCGATAGATAAAAACAACATCGAAGGAAATAATTATCATTCAATCTGATTGCTTCAAAGTACGATTCTATCCTCTGCACCACCCAAGTCAAAACTTTGATGCTTCAAACTACGATTTTATCCTCTGTACCATCCAATTAACGAACAACAAACTAATATTGAACATAAAGAAAGATATAAACGAGACGGTATTGATATCCTTACCAATACTTCTTGCCGATTAACATCCCAGATGTTGTCTTCACCTTGTTGACAGACAGCTGAAGCTTTGTGCATTGACTAGGTCTTTCTGTCATATACGACGAGTCTATACTGAGTAGCTAGTTGTGTTGTGATTCAGACCTTTAATATATATTCTTCTTTTCTTTGAAGATATGATACACATATACACATGTCACTGACTTGTAAACAAGATTATTCCAATGATAAGCTGATACAATACCAGTATAAATCATAGACTAGGTAAAACATAGGCTAAGTAGGACCTCAGGACCTGGCCATCTCATGGGTTTATATGCAGGCTTAAGTCTTGTGCCATGATTACCATACACATGACACCTGTGACGTTAGTGCATATGGAATTTGTTCCGAGCGTGGAGACGTCGTCTTGAGAAACTGAAACTGAAACTGAAATCCGAGGATCCAGGTATTTCCCTTGCAAGGTCAGGCTTCTTTACTTGGCACACATGACCGACCCTCTCAGGAATGTTTTACTCTTTTACTCTAAGATATTCTGAAGCGACCTTAAAAATCTACATAATATCCATTTTACTACTAATTCAAAAGAAAGTGTCGCTCACTTAGCTTTCTCAAAAAAAAAAAAAAAAAACTTTTTGGGGTAGATTTTTGTTTGTTTTAAACATGTTTTCGTTCTTGAATACTTTTGTTGTACAATATTCACAAACGAACGTCAGGTGAGAAAGAAGTGGATTTTTTTTTCAAAACATATGGATTTCTATAAGCAGCATTTCAAATAACTACAACAACAACAACAACAGTAATAATAACAATAGTAACAACAATAATGATAATAATGATAATAATAATGATAACTACAACAACAATAGTCATCATCGTCGTCGTCGTCATCATCTGTGTCGTGGTGGTAGTCATCATCACTATGACTACTTGTACAGCACTTCACCCTACAAAAGCCAAAAGTGTATACCAGTAACAAAACTATAAATGCCAGAGACTGCCATTTTAAGTATTTACCTGTCAACCCCTACCTTTCGATGAAAGGGCAAACCATAGGACATACGATGTCAATAAAACCAAAACAACAACAATAAAAATGATTCATAATGAAATACATACTTCAACACGACAAGAACTCGTGCAACGACGATGGTTAAGTGATTGAAAAAGTGCATTAAGCGATATGATTTTAAAAGTGCAAAACAATAAATACCTCTCTCTGTCTCTCTCTCTCTCTGTCTCTCTCTCTCTCTCTCTCACACACACACACACACCACACACACACACACACACACACACACACAACACACACACACACCACACACGTTCACGCATACATTCGTACAAGCACCAACGAAACAGGTAGGCCTACATGCATGTATAAAACATACATGAAACATACGCACTCAAACACCCACTCATCTTTAAACAGTATACACATACACACACGCATTCATTCACACGTACAGATACAATATGTATACCTACAGGCAAAACAGACACCTGTGACAATACAGCCTACGTGTTTGCACAGACATATCACAACACAGTCATTTATATTTTAAAGTTTCTCCACGATGCTGATTTAATCTTGCTAATTTAAACTTGCTTTGAGGACATTGCTTCACTGCTGTTTATCAGGTTGTGAACTTTGAGGACATTGCTTCACTGCTGTTTATCAGATTGTGAACTTTGAGGACACTGCTTCACTGCTGTTTATCAGACTGTGAACTTTGAGGACATTGCTTCACTGCTGTTTATCAGACTGTGAACTTTGAGGACACTGCTTCACTGCTGTTTATCAGATTGTGAACTTTGAGGACACTGCTTCACTGCTGTTTATCAGACTGTGAACTTTGAGGACATTGCTTCACTGCTGTTTATCAGATTGTGAACTTTGAGGACACTGCTTCACTGCTGTTTATCAGACTGTGAACTTTGAGGACATTGCTTCACTGCTGTTTATCAGATTGTGAACTTTGAGGACATTGCTTCACTGCTGTTTATCAGACTGTGAACTTTGAGGACATTGCTTCACTGCTGTTTATCAGACTGTGAACTTTGAGGACATTGCTTCACTGCTGTTTATCAGATTGTGAACTTTGAGGACATTGCTTCACTGCTGTTTATCAGACTGTGAACTTTGAGGACATTGCTTCACTGCTGTTTATCAGATTGTGAACTTTGAGGACATTGCTTCACTGCTGTTTATCAGGTTGTGAACTTTGAGGACATTGCTTCACTGCTGTTTATCAGATTGTGAACTTTGAGGACATTGCTTCACTGCTGTTTATCAGACTGTGAACTTTGAGGACATTGCTTCACTGCTGTTTATCAGATTGTGAACTTTGAGGACATTGCTTCACTGCTGTTTATCAGGTTGTGAACCTGACTTCTTTCTTTTAAAGTCCCGATGTACTTGGACGAACCAAACCTGCCCCCTCCCCTCCTCGTGTTTTTTTTAAAAATTATTGTTTTCTTTTATTTGTTTATTTATTCATTCATTCGTTCATTCACTCATTTATCTATTTATTTATTTATTTATCTGTTTATTTATTCATTCATTTATTTATCTATTTATTTATTTATTTATTTTGTTCATTAATTTATCTATTTATCTATATCTATGTATCTGTTGATCTATATCTATCTGTCCATCTGTCTGTCTAACTATCTATATGTCTATCGGTCTCTCTGTCTGTTTATTTATTTACTAATTTACTCATCTCTTTTGTAACCCTGTTAGCTCAGTTGGTTTGAGCACCATGCTGAAAACTCAAGGACCGTAGGTTCGACCCTGGCTCAGGCGGGCCACAGCAATGGCCTCTACACCTGATGTCCTGAGTTCAGTTCCAGCCCAAAACATTAAACATTGACCTGTTCAATGCCCATCTTAATGTTTTCATCATTCTGGTGGTGTCAACTGATGTTTTTTGGGGGGTTGTTGTTGTTGTTTTAATATATTTTTTTCATAAATCCTGTCTCTCTTCCCGCACCCCGCGCTACCCCCACTCCTTCCACTGGAAGACCTTGCCAGCGCGTAGGGTTTTGCGCAGGGTCAAGGAGTCTGCCAGGTAAGGTGGATGCAGGCTTGATGGGGGGCATATGGGACTGCCAAAGTGCGATGAATCCCTCTTGAACAAATTATATAAACCCTTAACCCTTTCAAAAGCATGTCTTTGTGAGTCCACGTTACCCCAAATCTGTTAACCCTTTGACTTCCTCACCCTATCCACTAGCATCCTGCATTGTCATCAACGATAGCAAAGCAAAAACTTAACCCTTTGACTTCCTCACCCTATCCACTAGCATCCTGCATTGTCATCAACAATAGCAAAGCAAAAACTTAACCCTTTGACTCCCTCACCATATCCACCAGCTTCTTGAAAGAAAGCTGGCGAATAGGTTGCGGAAGTCAAAAGGTTTTAAAAGCTGTAACAACAGAAAACATCTTGCCAGCACATTTTCTCGACAGACAAAATACACGCCTTGACAGACATACCAGCATTACCGATTTTTGTAAATCAACCGTCTGTTTTTTACATGGCAGTAGTGCAGGGAGACAATAAATCGAGAATTAAAAAAGCAAATAAGAAAAAGATTGGACAGAGAGACATAAAGACAAATAGACATCTGAGCCTCTACC
>CM060305.1:167315235-167337735 GCA_030674185.1 Monoplex corrugatus
CGCAAAACTCCTTCCCATGCAGTGCTCGTGGAAGAACATGTGCCTCCCGAATAGATTTTGTTTCCTACGTGAAGACCCACACCAGGCTCTGAAGAACAGTGTACTTACTCGTCTATCGAACTGACTAGGACAGTCCATCAGTCACATACAATAAATGAAATCAGAAATCAATGAATACGATTTCACGTATCATACTTTCATCATCAACATCCATGGGAATATACATGCAAGATTAACTTAGTCTTACGCTTTTCTCAGACATAGGCGATAGTATACTTGTTCTGCAACATGATCTTGTAAACTATAGACAATCATAGATTCATTCTGCAAAACGATTTTGTAAACTATTCTGTAATACGATTTTGTAAACTATCTTCAATAAGCAAGTCTTACACTTGCATGTATTTTCTCTCTCTCTCTCTCTCTCTCTCTCTCTCTCTCTCTCTCTCTCTCTCTCTTCCCCCCCCCCCCCCCCCCCTCGATGTTTATACTGTTTGTGACTGGTCTGTGACATGACCGTGACTGTTGTATCTATTATACAGCACACGTTTAATTTCTTTTGATTTACAAATCATCATCATCATCATTATCATTATCATCATCATCATCATCGTCATCATAGCAGGACATTCATATTGCGCAAACAATAACGCATTCTCTATGAACACTGTCAATCTTTCGGTATAGCTGTATGATTATTATCATGGGTGGCGCTGCGTGATGGCGACGTGCTCTTCTAGGGGAGAATAATTTTGATCTCATGGATTCCGGCAACAAGACAATGCAGTGCAATACAACGTAACACAGCAAGACAATGCAGTGCGATACATAGCATAGCGACACTGGCAACAGCAGAAAGGGCTTCCAGGAATCATAACCTGGACGCGCCCAGGCCCCCTTAGAATGTATAGTTTAAAGCCGAAACACTTGCTTCAGGGAAGCTTCTCTGAGGACCCTCCGCTGCCCAGCTCTGGCCAGGGTTTCTTGCTACTGATATATCACTACACATAACAGTGTCTGGTGGCACACGTGCTTATCTCTTTGAACAAAACCGTGATTCCATCAGTGTTAAGAAATCCTGTATTGACAGCCATGTCTTTACCGATCAGCAGCTACAAGTTTACAAGTTTGTTAAACGGCAACCAAGAGGTTTCTCTTCCGTGAGCACGCTGTAAACAGCAAAGCAAAGTAATATGCACATAAAGATACCAGTTATTGAATGAATCCAGTCGTAAAATGATTGTTATTTAACATGCATCAATTTTCTCTTGTGTTCTCCGAGTGCAATATGCAATACTGTCATTTTTGTTTGACTGTGTTTATTCTTACATTACACACATACGTGCCAATATGCACACACTCGCAGGTAAATAGACAGATAGACAGACAGACAAAGACAAAGAGCCCGCACCTGCCTCAAGACAGATAGTCAACGAAGAAAAAGTAATATTAGTGGTGATGGTGGTGGTGGTTGTAATTGTAGCAATATTTTTTTTTAAAAAAGAGAAAAAGAGTAATATAAACAGGAGAAGGAGATGGAAGAGGAAATATAATTGCTAATAAAAGTAAAAAATAGTGACTAAAACAATGCTCAATTCTTCAGTGAGGTTGCTGTAAATTCAGTATCAGCCGTATCTACACATTATGTTGGCACACAAAAGGAACACTGTTTGTTAAACAATGTAGTTCTTGTTGGCTTTTTTTGTTGTCGTTTTTGTTTGTTTGTTTGTTTGTCGGTTGTGGTGTTTGTTTTGTTTGTTGTTCTCTCTCTCTCTCTGTTTGTTTGTTGTTCTCTCTCTCTCTCTCTCTTCTCTGTTTGTTTGTAGTTCTCTCTCTCTCTCTCTGTTTGTTGTTCTCTCTCTCTCTCTCTCTGTTTGTTTGTTGTTCTCTCTCTCTCTCCTCTCTCTGTTTGTTTGTTGTTCTCTCTCTCTCTCTCTCTCTTGTTTGTTTGTTGTTCTCTCTCTCTCTCTCTCTCTGTTTGTTTGTTGTTCTCTCTCTCCTCTCTTGTTTGTTTGTTGTTCTCTCTCTCTCTCTCTCTCTGTTTGTTTGTTGTTCTCTCTCTCTCTCTCTTGTTTGTTTGTTGTTCTCTCTCTCTCTCTGTTTGTTTGTTGTTCTCTCTCTCTCTCTCTCTGTTTGTTTGTTGTTCTCTCTCTCTCTCGTGTGGTCTCTCTTTTTGTTTGTTTGTTCTCTCCCTCTCGGGTTCTCTCTCTCTCTGTTTGTTTGTTGTTCTCTCTCTCTCTCTGTTTGTTTGTTGTTCTCTCTCTCTCTCTCTCTGTTTGTTTGTTGTTCTCTCTCTCTCTCTCTCTGTTTGTTTGTTGTTCTCTCTCTCTCTCTCTCTGTTTGTTTGTTGTTCTCTCTCTCTCTCTCCTGTTTGTTTGTTGTTCTCTCTCTCTCTCTCTCTGTTGTGTTTTGTTTGTTGTCTCTCTCTCTCTCTCTGTTTGTTTGTTGTTCTCTCTCTCTCCTCTCTCTTGTTTGTTTGTTGTTCTCTCTCTCTCTCTCTCGTTTGTTTGTTGTTCTCTCTCTCTCTCTCTGTTTGTTTGTTGTTCTCTCTCTCTCTCTCTGTTTGTTTGTTGTTCTCTCTCTTCCCCTTCTCTCCTCTCTGTTTGTTTGTTGTTCTCTCTCTCTCTCTCTGTTTGTTTGTTGTTCTCTCTCTCTCTCTCTGTTTGTTTGTTGTTCTCTCTCTCTCTCTGTTTGTTTGTTTGTCGTTGTGTTTTGTTTTGTTTGTTTGTTTTCTCTCTCTCTCTGTTTGTTTGTTTGTTGTTCTCTCTCTCTCTCTCTGTTTGTTTGTTTGTTGTTCTCTCTCTCTCTCTCTCTGTTTGTTTGTTGTTCTCTCTCTCTCTCTCTGTTTGTTTGTTTGTTGTTCTCTCTCTCTCTCTCTGTTTGTTTGTTTGTTGTTCTCTCTCTCTCTCTTGTTTTCTTTTCTCTCTCTCTCTGTTGTTCTCTCTCTCTGTTGTTCTCTCCTCTTTTTGTTTGTGGTTCTCTCTCTCTCTCTCTGTTTGTTTGTTCTCTCTCTCTCTCTCTCTGTTTTTTTGTTCTCTCTTTCTCTCTGTTGTTCTCTCTCTCTGTTTCTTTGTTCTCTCGCTCTCTGTTTGTTGTTCTCTCTCTCTCTCTCTTTTGTTTTGTTCTCTCTCTCTCTCTCTGTTTGTTGTTCTCTCTCTCTCTCTCTCTGTTTGTTGTTCTCTCTTCTCTCTCTCTCTCTCTCTGTTTGTTGTTCTCTCTCTCTCTCTCTGTTTGTTGTTCTCTCTCTCTCTCTTTTCTTTGTTCTCTCGCTCTCTGTTTGTTGTTTCTCTCTTCTCTCTCTCTCTTGTTGTTGTTTTTCTCTCTCTCTCTCTTTCTCTCTCTTTTGTTTGTTGTTCTCTCTCTCTCTGTTTGTTTGTGGCTCTCTCTCTCTCTCTGTTGTTCTCTCTCTCTCTCTCTTTGTTTGTTTGTTGTTCTCTCTCTCTCTGTTTGTTGTTGTCTCTGTTTGTTTGTTGTTCTCTCTGTTTGTTCCTCTCTCTCTCTCTGTTTGTAGGCCTCTCTCTCTCTGTGTTTGTCTGTTCTCTCTCTCTCTCTCTGTTGTTCTCTCTCTCTGTTTGTTTGTTGTTCTCTCTCTCTCTCTCTGTTTGTTGTTCTCTCTCTCTCTCTCTCTCTCTTTTTTTTTTCTCTCTGTCTCTCTGAAGAGCATGTTATTTCTAGCGGCTCCAAGTTATCCATAAAGACAAAAGGATTCCAGCTTAGACGATACAAAAGAAGAAACAGACTGAGACAAAAAAAAATAATTAAATAACTGAATGTACTCACCTAACCAGAAATGCCATAGCGCCCATTGACAGGAGATAATGGAAGTGAAAACATCGATTTGTAGGCGCGTAGTGATGATGGTAAAACTTTCTGACCTCAGGCCACAGTGACAGCGACATGGTCATGTCCAATTTCTGCATGGTTCACAACTGCACATGATACCCCTCGAAAGTTTCAATATCTGGGAATGGTCATCTCACTAGATGGCAGATGCACATCAGAAATAGCCAGCAGAATTGGCCAAGCCAAAACATCATTCAAGAAGATGAAAAGTACTCTTACCAACAAATGCCTATCAATTCACATCAGGAAGAGAGTTCTTGAATGCTATATAGAACCGATATTATACGGTTGTGAGGCGTGGACAGTCAACACGCAAAGCCAGAACAAGATTGAGGCAGCCAAGATGTGGTTTCTAGGAAGAATGTTGAAAGTGCCATGGACAGCAAAGAAAACAAACGAGACAGTCTTGATGGAGGCAGACACAAGAAGATTACTGATAAAGAAGATTAGGAAAAGACAAGCAACATTTATAGGCCATTTTATGAGGAAAGGGGAATTACAGCATCTGGTCACAACAGGAAAGCAGGAGTGAAAGAGAACACTAGGTAGGCCCAGGGAGAAAATATTGGACGGACTTACAGGGTGGCTAAGGACAGAGAGTGTGGAAGATGTGCTTGCAGAGACAAGGGATAGATGCATATGGAGGGTCATGATCGCCAACGCCATGCGGCAGGGCACATGATGATAATGATACCCCTGCGTCACGATCCCTGGACGAAAGTGGCAGTCTTCGCCTTGCGTCGTTGTCCTCAAAGTCTTCATTGTTGTTGTTGTTCGTTCTTCGTTGTCGAAGAAGGCCACGCCTTCAATTTTGACCGGGGGATTGGCGATTGTGGGTCCGGAGGTGGCTGGTGAGGCCAATCCGGGCCAGGAAGGCTCGACTGCACGTAGGGCAAACGTGGGTTGGTGCAACTGTAGAATTGGAGGTCGCTCGCGCCTTGCGCACTTCACGTTTTCTTCGAGCCTTTGCTGTGCGTCTTTTCTCTTCTCTCAAAGTCTTCATAATCATCACCTGGAGGATGCCTAAACTTGAAGACGTACAGAATGGCCAACTCTGCTTTCGTCTGAAAAACACACACACACACACACACACACACACACACACACACACACACACACACACACACACACACACACACACACACACACACACACATGCAAGAACACACACACGGAAATGAGACAACAGGTTGTAGAGATGGTTATTCAAACTCTCATCAGATCAAAGATTTGTTTAACAAGGTTTAAAACTACTGACACTCCACAGAAGAAATTATTCACCAAAAACATACTGAAAATTATCTGTAACCATTTCAGAAGAAGTCCTTCAAAATGAGTTCAAAATGTAAACGAAATCGTGTATGTAAGGGGGGAAAGCGAGTTGAGATGTGTTCCCTTTGTTCTCAGCAAATAAGGATGTATTCTTTCCAGAACAAACCTGGTCACATTGCAAATAAATAAATGGATAAATGAAAAGATAGATAAACAAATAATAAATAAATGAAAATAAAAAATATGTAAGTATATACATGCGCCGTTCTGATACATTGTTTTTAATTCGTTCTGAATGTAGGCAGTAACGATGTTAACTAGATTTAGCAGGCACAACTGCATTTTCACACACACACACACACACACACCACACACGCACACACGCACGCACGCACGCACGCACGCGCACACAAGCACTCACGTGCAACACATACCACGTAAACACACAAACACACACAACTGAATTTATCAGTCTCGTTACATGTCAGAGCAACCAAAAAGCATAGTCAATATACACATGCATACACACATTCAATGAAAATACTAATTCTCCCTCTCCCTTCCGACTCCATCCCACTTAAACAAAAATGGATCTATGATCTCGCCCCGCGCACGCGCACGCACATGCACACAGAACCACATACAAAGAACAAAGAGAGAGAGAAGCAATTAGTGGGAAAACGGCAAGGAAATCAATTCGAGAACGATGGAAAAAGTATAAATAAATATTCAACATCTAACACAATCAGTGAATCACACACAAACAAGGCATAGCAAAACTTTTCACAGTACAAAGTGGCTGATGACGGTAAGTGCAGAAATAATTACGAGGGAGAAGACAGGCTCAACTGAAAGCATATTTTTCAACGACGAAAACACGGCAGAGTAAGGTAAAGGTAAACGTTGTCCTATAATCCTTGAGGATGTAGAGGAGTGAGGTGGTAGAGATCTCAGCTTTTTGGGGAGTTACCACTTTGAGAGTGGTGCCTATCTCCTCTCCGTCGTTGCTTTATCCTCCCTAACGTTGAACAGGGTCGGATACCCATTCCTAGCTGGGTGTCTATAGACTCGAATCTACGAGCACGAAATTTTTACCGTTTGACTGCCGCACTCTGTCCACCAGCATCCTGCATTGTCAACCATGCTAGCAAAGCAAAAACCTAACCCTTTGATTCCCTCATCCTATCCATCTGCTTCCTGCAGGAAGCGGGTGGATAGGGTGAGGGAGTCAAAAGGTTAAGTTTTGCATTTGGTGGATAGGGTGCTGGAGTCAATGGGATAAGGTGTCAGAGTCGAACTGGTGCATTTTGTCTGGAAGGCGGCAGTTTCTCATCTAGGCCTAACACGTCTTGCACCAGACTGACTAAGCTGAATCAAAAGCGAACTACAAGTTATAATACCTGCAGTGAGGTACGACGGGTGCAAAAATCATGGTCCCCTTATGTTTTGGAACCACAGGAGCTGTCTAGTTTGCTTTTAGGTAGTTACGGGTTCCTCTTTCCTATCATGCTCTCTTTTCTTAACAAGACTCCTTTCTATTTCTGCCTTCATCATTATTCACCTGCATTTCCTCCAAAGTCTCTCTTTAGCTCCCAAAAGATGGAGTGATACTGCCTTTAAGGCAGGATAAAGAACGGTTATGCATGCAAAAATCTGTTTAGATAGAAGTTGTTGCAGAAGCTCTAACCTGCTTAAGAACAATAACAACAACAACCACACACACACACAAAAAGATGAAATCAAAATAAATTCCAGAGAAAAAAAAATTCCCACACTCAAGGCAGTTATTTGTCCTATGTTGTATGTCGACGTCAACAGCGACTGACGAAAATTCACAAAATGGGCGATTCCTGTAGTTATTTTAAAGCAGTATTTGGTTCATCTATCATCAGGTGCCTGCCGCATGGCGTTGGCGATCATGGACTTCCATCTGTCTCTATCTCTCGTTGCCCCTAGCATCTCCCCCACCCTCCTCGTCCCCAGCCACTCTGCAAGTCAGTCCAGCATTTTCTCCCTGGGTCTACCTGGTGCTCTCTTTCCCTCCAGCTTTCCCGTTGTGACCAGGTGCTCCAAATCCCCTTTCTCATAAAATGGCCTATAAATGTTGCCTGTCTTTTCCTAATCTTCCTTATGAGTGATCGACTTGTGTCTGCCTCCACCAAGACTGTCTCGTTTGTTTTCTTTGCTGTCCATGAACTCTCAACATTCTTCTTAGAAACCATATCTCGGCTGCCTCAATCTTGTTCTGGCTTTGTTTGTTGACTGTCCACGCCTCGCATCCGTACAACAGTATTGGTTCTATATACACGTAACATTCAAGAACACTCTTCCTGATGTTAACTGACAGGCATCTGTTGGTAAGAATGCTTGTCATCTTCTTGAATGCTGTTTTCAGTTCGTCAATTTTGCCGGCTATTTCTGATGTGCATCTGCCGTCTGATGAAATGATCGTTCCCAGGTATTTGAATTTATCAACCTGTGTCA
This sequence comes from Monoplex corrugatus, assembly GCA_030674185.1. NCBI lineage: Eukaryota > Metazoa > Mollusca > Gastropoda > Littorinimorpha > Ranellidae > Monoplex > Monoplex corrugatus. Next base: position 167,322,835 of record CM060305.1, read on the forward strand.
AGGTTGTGCCATTTGCTGTTACTTTGCATGAGGGGATTTCATGTTTTTTACTGATCACCATGACTTCAGTCTTCCTGCGTTTAGTTCCAGCCCCCTACCTTTGCTTTCTATTTCTAGTATATTCACAACGTTTTGTATTTCTCTTTCACTTTCTGCAATAAGCACGGTGTCATCTGCGTATCGAATGTTGTTTATCATTTTCCCTCCAACCTTTAATCCAGGGTCTTCTTCTAGATTTCTCATGATGTTTTCGCTGTAAAGTGAAAAGAGATCTGGTGACAAAACACAACCCTGTCTGAATCCTCTTTTGATATTTTGGAAAGAGCTTACATTGTTTTCTATTCTCGTTGCAGCTGTTTGTTCCCAGTACATATTTCTGATTATTCGTAGATCTTTTCCATCAACATTGAGTCTGTCCAGTTGGTTGATCAATTCATCATATCTTACCCGATCGAAAGCCTTGGTGTAGTCAACAAAGCATAAATACAAATCCTTCTTCATCTCATTTGACCTCTCTATGATAGGTCTTAGGATGTATATCATTATATGGCATTAACAGTTCCTTTCCCTTCCACAAATCCACACTGTTCTTCTGTTATTTCTCTTTTGATTCTATTCCTTGTCCTCATCATGATTATTCTTAACAGGATTTTTGTTACATGGCTCATCAAACTGATTGTGCGATGAAGTTCGCATTCTATGGCCCCTGTCTTCTTTGGAAGTGCAATGAAATTTGATTTTGACATATCTTTGGGGATTTTTCCAGTGTCGTAAATTTCATTTAGGAGGACTGTTATTTTTTCTATGCCAAATTCCTCCAGGACTTCAATCATCTCTGTAGTAATGTCGTCTGGTCCTGGGACTTTTCCCGGTTTCATCTTTTTCAGTGCTGCTCTAACTTCATCTTTCATTATGGGTGGTCCTTCAAAGTTCTTTTTTATAATGTGTTCTTCGTTTCTGTCATCCTCAAAAAGGTCTTTAATGTACTCTCCCCATATGTCTAATATTTTGTCTTTTTCCATGATAAGCGTGCCATCTTTCGATTTCAAGCAACCAGTTGATGTGCATGTATTTTTTTCTGTGGACAATTTCTTCAATTCGTCTATATATATACCCTGAGGATCCGTTTTGTGTCGGTCTTTCATTTCTTTGCACTTTGTTTTCAGCCAAGCTTCCTTAGCTTCATTGCACCTATTCCTGATCTCCTTGTTTATCTTCCTGTAGATCTCCTCATTTCTGTTTGCCTTCCTCCTTTTCTCCATCAAGCCCAAAATTTCATTAGTCATCCAGTTCTTTTTTGCTTTTCTATCTGCCTTAGGGATTTCCTCACAAGCTTCATTTATCGAATTCCTCAACTTTGTCCATTGTTCCTCACTGTCACCAGCATCTTCCAGAGCACTGAATTTGTTTTGAACATGTACATTAATTTTTTTAGGTATCACTTCATCTGTCTTTAAGAGTCCAAGGTTTAATCTGATGTTGTTTTTGGTCTGTTTCCTTTTCTTCAATTTCAGTCTAAATCTTCCCACTACAGGATTATGGTCACTGTTGCAGTCTGCGCCTGGTAGTGTTTTTGCTGACAGTAAAGAATTTCTAAATCTTTTGTTGATCAGGATATAGTCAATCTGATTTTTGGTATTATCTCCTGGACTCATCCAAGTCCATTTTCTTCTATTAGGTTGCTCAAACCAGGTGTTTCCTACTATAAACTCATTCATCTGTGCCCATTCTACAAGTTTCTCACCCCTTTCATTTTGCGTACCAAGGCCACGAGGTCCAACTATATCCTCCACCCTGTCCTGTCCCACTTTAGCATTAAAATCTCCCATTATTACAGTAACTTCTTGTGATTTACATTGGACTTTGACCATCTCTAATACTTCGTAGAAGTTGTCGATGTCTTCCTGAGTACTGCGGATGTTGGTGCATACACCTGAATGATGTTGATATCAAATGGTTTGCCTCCCAACTTGACCAGCAAACCTCTGTCGGACACAGCCCAGTATCCCTTAACTGCTTTTGATTTGTCTTTGTCCATCATGATGCCTACTCCTCTTTCATGTGAGTTACCACCAGAGTATATCATTGTGTGTTCTCCTGATGTTATCATGCCTGCCCCCTTCCATCTCACTTCCCCTGTCCTAAAATACCAATGTTAAGTCTTTCCATCTCTGTCTTGGTATCTTCTAATTTACCCTTTTGCAGTGTTCTTATATTCCATGTTGCAAATTTGATGTTTTTTAAATCTGAGTTTAGGGTTCGCAGTAATTTGCTGACGGTCTGGTGTCACCTGCGCCGCATGACGGTCCATACCGGACGAAGCTGCTCCATAGGAGCACCTATTTACGTCGTTGTCTTTGATTTTTTTGTTTCTGTCCATGATAACCTGGGAAAAATTACGATGGTGGTTTCCCGTTGCCTTCCATCGGTTTGTGTACGGTTTCTCCGCTAGCCTTATTCTCTCCCGAGATGTCCACAAGGCAGTGGAGCTATTCACCCATAGCTTGGGGGTCTGGTTCGTGGGCACCAGGCCGTATCCACACGCCGGTGGACCTGCATGCCTCACGTCTGGGGGCCAGACCTCCTCCGAGTCCTACGTGATTCAGCCTGAGTCCGTGAGGTGCTCAGTTACCGCCTGTCGCCACGAGGAGGCACAGCGTAGGGCTTGCTGATGGAGAGGCTATGTACTGACAGAAAAAGACTTACGCCTTCTGCTCTTCTTTTCGCACAGCAGCGCTAGCCAGCGGTGCAGGCTGTAGCCGACACACTAGACGCATCACATCTGTCAATATGACAAGCAGTATTTGGTTATTGTACAAAATAATAGTACCAAGGAGACCTGTACAGAACGATCCAGATCTCCCTCGATTTATCAAGTAAAAGACACCCGTCTAGATCTTTTTTGGCTGATCCGTACAGAGAAGTTATTTCTGCTACACCTGAAATACGCATCTCGTTATGTCGTTAAGATTTATTAAATATTACTAAATCAATAAAAAAAAAAATTTTTGACTGTCAACAGAAATCGTATAAGTATGGTCTAATGACCAATAGGACTTCTGTTGCGAATTTTCCAAAAAGAGAAGGAAAAAAAAAAATGATAGGTGATATCAATGTCCACTATGACAACACTCACCGTTATGACACAAGACATATCATCAACTCTCTGTCCAATCATAATATGACTCAACACATTTCTGAACCAACCCATCAAAAAGGTCACATTCTTGACTGGATCATTTCTCGTGATCATCACAATTCCGCTACTGACAACTGCTTAGTTCTTTCTACCCGTCTAACTTCAGCCCTTCCATCTGACCACTCTGCAATTCTCTGTTCTCTTGACATTTCTCCTCCTTCCCGTACCATGCGCACAGTGACTCGACGCAATCTCAAATCTATCGACCTCTCCACATTTTCATCTGATGCCTCCCGTCTCCTTTCTGAAAAGTCACATAACCTTGCCGATGAATTCTATACTACTCTCCACCATCTTCTGGACACTCATGCTCCAGCCACAACCCGTCTTTTATCTGACCGCCCCCCTACCCCCTGGCTCACTCATGAGATCGCCTGTGCAAAACGTGCCCGCCGCAGAGCAGAGCGCCGCTGGCGCAAATCCAAACTCACTGTACACAGGCAACTTTTCCAAGCCTCTAAAACAAAAGTATCCACCCTCATTGCATCAGCAAAAACAAGCTATTTCCAAACCAAAATCCTGAATGCCTCTTCTTCAAAAGAACTCTTTACAACCATGAATCATCTCCTTGGCACACGAAAAGATTTACCTCTCCCAACAAAACATACAAATGAAGAACTCCCATCTGTATTCTCCAACTATTTCACCACCAAAATACAAACTCTTCGTGACAGGCTTGACAGGACACCCTGTCAACCATGCCCACCTGACCCTTCCTTCTCTGGCACACCTCTTACTACTTTTACCCCAGTCTCACAAGAAGAAATTCTCAACACAATCAGATCCATGTCGTTCAAAACCTGCGAACTGGATCCTCTTCCAGGTTCTGTCTACGCCGACTGTCTCCCTACTCTCCTCCCATTCATCACTGACATCATCAACACTTCTCTTCAAACTGGAACTGTCCCAGATTCTTTCAAGTCTGCTATTGTTCACCCTCTCCTCAAGAAACACAATTTAGATCCAAATGAACTGAAAAATTACCGGCCTATCTCTAATCTCTCTTTCTTGTCAAAACTCCTTGAAAAAGTCGTCCTCAACCAGCTGAACTCTCACCTGTCTGCCAACAATCTCCTCAATCCTTTCCAGTCAGCCTACCGCCAGTGCCATAGCACTGAAACTGCCCTACTACACATTCTCAACAATCTCCTCCTTGCAACTGATACTGGCAAAGTCTCTCTCCTCACACTCCTTGATCTGTCTGCAGCCTTTGATACCATTGATCATGGTATTCTCCTTTCTAGACTTCATCATACTTTTGGCATCTCTGACATTGCTCTGTCTTGGTTCACTTCATACCTATCAAACAGAAAACAAACCGTTCTCATCAATGGCACTTACTCTCAACCTGCATACCTGACCTGTGGTGTTCCACAAGGATCTGTCCTTGGCCCTGTTCTTTTCACTCTTTACACCTCCCCCCTGTCCACCATCACCAACTCCCATTCTATAAAACACCACTTCTATGCTGATGACACCCAACTTCAAGACAGTGACTCACCTGATAATATACAGCGCCTGTTGACTCGCACCACTGAGTGTTACTCGGACATTAAGAACTGGATGACACACAATAGACTTCAGCTTAATGACGACAAAACAGAAGCTATCCTCATTGGCACCCGTCAGAAACTTTCTCAGCTGCCTCCTCTTTCTCTCCCATTATGTAACACATCAGTCCCAATTTCTGATTCAGCTAAAAACCTTGGTGTCTGCATTGACTCTACCCTCTCCATGAACAACTTTGTTTCTCAAACTGCCAGATCCTGCTACTATCATCTCCATCGTATAAAGCTGATCAGGAAGTATCTCTCTGTCGAAACAACTGCAAAACTCGTTCTCTCCTTCATAATGTCTCGCATTGACTATTGCAATTCACTCCTGTCTGGTCTTCCTGCCTCCACCATTCACATCCTACAGCGCATTCAAAACAATGCTGTACGCCTTGTACTCAAAAAGAAAAAAGCTGACCACATATCTCCTCTCCTGGCACAACTTCACTGGCTCCCTGTATCAAAGCGCATACAGTACAAACTAGACACCATGTGCTACAAAAGCCTCAATAACGCAGCCCCCGATTACCTGTCAAGCCTACTTGAGATCTATGTTCCCTCACGTACCCTCCGCTCTGCCTCTGATCCTCTGACTCTTCGCTTTCCACGCACTAAGCTCAATACCTATGGTCCACGAGCCTTCTCTGTTTCTGGTCCACTTTCCTGGAACAAACTTCCTCTCTCAGTCCGTCAGCAACCTACTTTTGTCTCCTTCAAGTCCGCTCTCAAAACTCACCTTTTCTCTCCTGCATAAAATCCTAACCTCACTCAACCCTCCCCTCTGCAGCCTGTCTCCGCTCGGAGGGAACCACATGGTTATAATATATAATTGTATGCTATGCTCTCTATAATTTTCCATTGCTTTTATTCTTGCTTTTATTGCTTTTATTCTTTCTCCCCATTTATAGCCATGCGTGTGTGTGGGTGTGTGTGTGTGTGTGTGTCTGTATGTGTGCGTGCGTGTGTGTGCGAGCGTGCGTGCCTGCGTGTGTGTCTGCTTCAGTGCTTAGATTTGATTTTATCAAGATTTTGCGCTATATAAATATTGTAATTATTTATTATTATTATTAAAATAGGAACAAAACGGTAAGACGATTTCGTACTCTAGATTTATTTTTCTTTTTTGGATAAAAAGGTATCAAACAAACACGCTTTCCTGTTGACTTCAGAATATTTTAAACAAATACTCGAAAGCTCTTATGACTTGATTTGCCATTCAAGTGTTTTGGTAAACTAAGATTTTTTTCTCCGAGAGAATAAATAAAAACATTGCATAGCTCAGTTATCTTTGAATTATGAAGTCTATAATAGTCAAAAGATATCATAAATATACATGAATACACGATGAAAAAAAATGAATCTCCAAATCGGCTTTGAATTTTTAACTTCGTGATGATTAAACGACGATGAATACAAGATGCATTTTGTTAAGTATTGTATTTTAACCTAATTTTGCAGTATAGTTTCCAAGGTCCCAACTGGGAACTCTTTGTCTCACTCTGGAGAGAGAGAGACAGACAAGGAGACTTTGAAGGGGAAAGAAAGAAAGAGAGAGAGAGAGAGACAGAGACAGATATCTTAGAAAAATGAACATAAATACAGAATGTACGGCACAAATGCACCACCCCACCACATCTTTGCCTTTGTGTGTGTGTGTGTGTGCGCGCGCGCGTGCATGTGTGTGTGTGTGCGTGTGCGTGCATGTGTGTGTGCGCGTGCATGTGTTTGTGTGCGTGCATGTGTGTGTGCGTGCATGTGTGTGTGCGTGCATGTGTGTGTGCATGTGTGTGTGCGTGCATGTGTGTGTGTGTGTGCGTGTGTGCGTGCGTGCGTGCTTGCGTGCGTCTGTGTGTATGTGTGTGTGTGTGTATTGTGTTGCTGTTGTGTTGTGTTGCATAGTGTTGAGTCTGCGCCAGAACAGGGTCCCTGACCACGATGATGTCTACAACATGGAATAATTACAACTTTACTGTCTTGAGTCAAACAGAAGAAGACATCACAACAGGCATGGTCTTCAACAGACAGGCAAACTCCACACTGCAATGTCGTGTGGTGTCCACTAAACTGGCCTACATTCCGTGGAACAACCCCAACAACATCATTACCACGGAAGAGATGTTTCTAGCCATCAAAGTTCAGGAAGGTGTAGTCGCACCGGTCATGGCTTTTGTGGGTCTGCCCTTGAACATCCTCAACTGCCTGGTGTTCTACAAGCAAGGCCTCCGCGACAGAATCAACATGCTGCTCTTCTGCCAAGCTCTGTGTGACTTCATGGTGGAGCTGACTGTGCTGTCCAACACGATCGAATATTTCTATACTTTGTTGGCGGGAAATTTTCAGACTTACGGACCGTGGATGAGATTCAAGTTGAGCCATGGTATTTCTGCATTTTATGGGTTTGTCTACGTCTCTGCCTTCATCTCCACTACAATTGCCTGTGACAGATGTCTTTGTGTCACGCGTCCTTTCGTGGCCAAGAAGATCCTCAAATCCTCTAAAGCGGCCACTATCGTTACCCTAGCGGCAGTCATCTTGGTAGGCGGTCATTACATCATCAGTGACAAGTATAGAATCGGTTGCGTGCACTACACCTACTTAAACCTGACAGTGAACGGCTATGTCCCTAGTCAGTTCTATCTTCAAAATAAACAGCTCATCGACCTCATCAACGTCGGGGTTTATGGTCTTGGTTTGCCAAGCTTCTGTGTCATTACCACCACCATCACCACCATCATCACTGCCGTCAAACTCAAGTCAGCCGCAGTCTGGAGACAGCAGATGAGCTCAGCGAATGAAGAAGACAGGAACGAAGTGGCCGTTATCAAGGTGCTGATTGCAGTGTCCTGTCTCTTCATCATCTGCACAATTCCTGCCATTGTCACAAAACTCATGTCAGTGACTATCCCTGACCTGAATCTAGGGGGTCGATACCAAAATCTGTTTATGAGCTTTGTCTCTGTGCTACACATGACACCTGCTATCAATTCCAGTCTTAACTTTTTCTTCTACTTTCGTATGGGATCCAAATTCAGAATGACTTTAAAAGAACTCTGTTGTGGAGCTTCTGAAAGGTTAAAAACAAACACATCAACAAAAACAACCACAATGACAACAAAACATATGTAATGTAAACTGCACGTACCGTATCATTTGACTTGGGACTGAAATTGTTTTCATGAATGTGTAATATAAAAAGGTACCATGCAAAGCTAGTATCTGTTGTAACAAGGCCACAACACGCCATGGAATCCTGGTTCAGTCTGTCACAGATCTACGCTTAGGGATTCCTAGAACCTATTAATATCAGCCCTGTGTAGTTGTAGATTACTTTCGAATTCAGTCAGACTCAACGTGTCTAGAGCACCGACCCCTGCAGCCCTGCTATTAACAATAACCCTTTTATCCAATAGCCATATTCAAAAACAGCCAACAGGAAACTAATCCTGCCAGGCTAACATGACATATATTTTAGTGGCTGGATCATGACTGATACCGAGATGATGGTCACACGAAGTATTCAGGTGTTATATATTATCAAGTTCTTTTGTTATATCCAACTGGAAATACTATGACTGTAGTCTTATAATAATAATAATAATAATATATTTTATTTATATAGCGCAAAATCTTGATAAAATCAAGTCTAAGCGCTGAGCGTATACATGCATACATACCTACATACAAATGAGCGTATACATGCATACATACATGCTTACATACTTACATACATAAATCTAAGCTGAGCGTATACATGCATACATACATACATACATAAATCTAAGCGTATACATACATACATACATACGTACGCACATGCATACATAATAATTACAATATTTATATAGCGCAAAATCTCGACAAAATCAAATCCAAGCGCCGAAAAGACACACACGCACACACGCACGCACGCACACACACGCACACACACACACACACACACACACACACACACACACACGCATGGCCACAAATGGGGAGAAAGAATAAAAGCAATAAAAGCAAGAATAAAACCAATGGAAAACCACAGAGAGCACATCATATACAATTATATATTAAAACAAAGTGATTCCCCTCCGAGCGGAGACAGGCTGCAGAGGGGGGTTGAGTGAGGTTAGGATTTTATGCAGAGGAGAAAAGGTGAGTTTTGAGAGCGGACTTGAAGGAGACAAAAGTAGGTTGCTGACGGACTGACAGAGGAAGTTTGTTCCAGGAAAGTGGACCAGAAACAGAGAAGGCTCGTGGACCATAGGTATTGAGCTTAGTGCGTGGAAAGCGAAAAGTCAGAGGATCGGAGGCAGAGTGGAGGGTACGTGAGGGAAGATAGATCTCAAGTAGGCTTGACAGGTAATCGGGGGCTGCGTTATTGAGGCTTTTGTAGCACATGGTGTCTAGTTTGTACTGTATGCGCTTTGATACAGGGAGCCAGTGAAGTTGTGCCAGGAGAGGAGATATGTGGTCAGCTTTTTTCTTTTTGAGTACAAGGCGTACAGCATTGTTTTGAATGCGCTGTAGGATGTGAATGGTGGAGGCAGGAAGACCAGACAGGAGTGAATTGCAATAGTCAATGCGAGACATTATGAAGGAGAGAACGAGTTTTGCAGTTGTTTCGACAGAGAGATACTTCCTGATCAGGCTTATACGATGGAGATGATAGTAGCAAGATCTGGCAGTTTGAGAAACAAAGTTGTTCATGGACAGGGTAGAGTCAATGCAGACACCAAGGTTTTTAGCTGAATCAGAAATTGGGACTGATGTGTTACATAATGGGAGAGAAAGAGGAGGCAGCTGGGAAAGTTTCTGACGGGTGCCAATGAGGATAGCTTCTGTCTTGTCGTCATTAAGCTGAAGTCTATTGTGTGTCATCCAGTTCTTAATGTCCGAGTAACACTCAGTGGTGCGAATCAACAGGCGCTGTATATTATCATGTGAGTCACTGTCTTGAAGATGGGTGTCATCAGCATAGAAGTGGTGTTTTATAGAGTGGGAGTTGATGATGGTGGACAGGGGGGAGGTATAAAGAGTGAAAAGAACAGGGCCAAGGACAGATCCTTGTGGAACACCACAGGTCAGGTATGCAGGTTGAGAGTAAGTGCCATTGATGAGAACAGTTTGTTTTCTGTTTGATAAATACGAAGTGAAAAAGGAGAGAGCAATGTCAGAGATGCCAAAAGTATGATGAAGTCGAGAAAGGAGAATACCATGGTCAATGGTATCAAAGGCTGCAGACAGATCAAGGAGTGTGAGGAGAGAGACTTTGCCAGTATCAGTTGCAAGGAGGAGATTGTTGAGAATGTGTAGTAGGGCAGTTTCAGTGCTAAGGCACTGGCGGTAGGCTGACTGGAAAGGATTGAGGAGATTGTTGGCAGACAGGTGAGAGTTCAGCTGGTTGAGGACGACTTTTTCAAGGAGTTTTGACAAGAAAGAGAGATTAGAGATAGGCCTGTAATTTTTCAGTTCATTTGGGTCTAAATTGTGTTTCTTGAGGAGAGGGTGAACAATAGCAGACTTGAAAGAATCTGGGACAGTTCCAGTTTGAAAAGAAGTGTTGATGATGTCAGTGATGAATGGGAGGAGAGTAGGGAGACAGTCGGAGTAGAGAGAACCTGGAAGAGGATCCAGTTCGCAGGTTTTGAACGACATGGATCTGATTGTGTTGAAAATTTCTTCTTGTGAGACTGGGGTAAAAGTAGTGAGAGGTGTGCCAGAGAAGGAAGGGTCAGATGGGCATAGTTGACAGGGTGTCCTGTCAAGCCTGTCACGAAGAGTTTGTATTTTGGTGGTGAAATACTTGGAGAATACAGATGGGAGTTCTTCATTTGTATGTTTTGTTGGGAGAGGTAAGTCTTTTCGTGTGCCAAGGAGATGATTCATGGTTGTAAAGAGTTCTTCTGAAGAAGAGGCATTCAGGATTTTGGTTTGGAAATAGCTTGTTTTTGCAGATGCAATGAGGGTGGATACTTTTGTTTTAGAGGCTTGGAAAAGTTGCCTGTGTACAGTGAGTTTGGATTTGCGCCAGCGGCGCTCTGCTCTGCGGCAGGCACGTTTTGCACAGGCAATCTCATGAGTGAGCCAGGGGGTATGGGGGCGGTCAGGTAAAAGACGGGTTGTGGCTGGAGCATGAGTGTCCAGAAGATGGTGGAGAGTAGTATAGAATTCATCGGCAAGGTTATGTGACTTTTCAGAAAGGAGACGGGAGGCATCAGATGAAAATGTGGAGAGGTCGATAGATTTGAGATTGCGTCGAGTCACTGTGCGCGTGGTACGGGAAGGAGGAGAAATGTCAAGAGAACAGAGAATTGCAGAGTGGTCAGATGGAAGGGTTGAAGTTAGACGGGTAGAAAGAACTAAGCAGTTGTCAGTAGCTGAATTGTGGTGATCACGAGAAATGATCCTGTCAAGAATGTGACCTTTTTGATGGGTTGGTTCAGAAATGTGTTGAGTCATATTGTGATTGGACAGAGAGTTGATGATATGTCTTGTGTCATAACGGTGAGTGTTGTCATAGTGGACATTGATGTCACCTAGAATGATGAGATTTCCAGGTAAGAGGCAGTAGTGGTCAAGCAATTGGTCAAAGTCAGAGAGAAACGTGGATGTGGTGAGTTTGTTGGCAGAGCTAGGTGGAGGTCGATAGACACAGAAGGTGATGGGGTGAGGGGTGGATTGGAAGGATACTTCAACGTGCTCGAAAGAAGGATGGGAGAAAGGCAGAGACTGCGAGAAAGATAGGCGGGAATGGAGTGAGTCGTTGTAGAGGATGGCGATACCGCCACCTCGAGATGAGCGATGGAAAGAAGCAAGCCTGTAACCACTCGGAGTGAGGCTAGCATGTATAGGTTCATGACCAAGGGGGTTAAGCCATGTCTCTGTGATAAAAGCAATGTCAACGTGCTCATCAGCGATAAAATCGGCAATGACTTCGGCTTTGCCATCCTTGCATGTTGACTGAGCGTTAAAAAGGCATAGTTTAAGTTTATCACAGTCATATGGCGGCGGCCGAGGTGGCGACGAAGGCGGCACCGACGGGACAAAAGACGAAGGCGACACCAGCGGGGCAGAAGACGAAGGCAGCAACGATGGAACAGAAGAAGAAGACAAAGGTAGCACCGGCGGGACAGAAGACGAGGGCAGCGCCGGCGGGACAGAAGACGAAGGCAGCACCGGCGGGACAGAAGGCGAAGGCGGCACCACCAGGACAGAAGGCAACGGCGAAGATATATATCCTCCAGTCCACTGATGTCATTCAAACTCTCCCTTCTGACCACTACTGCATCCTGAGCCAACTTCAACTATCAAAACCTCCTCCACGTCAAATCTACGTCATGGCCAGAAACCTGTCAACCATCGACTTTCCATCGTTCAACAGCAACCTCCATTCCCAACTCCTCAATTCTCAGCCAACTTCTGCCGACGATCTTGACGCTGTCCTCCGCAATTGCCTCGATCAGCATGCTCCAACCACCCAAAGGAAGGTCTCTCATCGTCCCCCTTCACCCTGGTATGCTGCCGCTGGACCTCAGCTCCAGGCTGCCAAGCGTGAGAGAAGACGTGCTGAGAGACGGATGATCAAACACAAATCAACTGTGCATAAACAATCCTTCCAGTCTGCAAAGAAAGCATTTGATAAACTTGTCCATAGTGCAAAGGTTTCATTCTATAATGCTAAAATTACGTCTGCCACAACTTTTAAACAGCTCTTCAACATTACTAACACTCTTCTCTGTAAAACTAAAAACAGCCCTATACCTTCTCATGTTCCACCTGCTGACCTTCCTCTAGCATTCTCTAACTTCTTTAATGGGAAACTTTTTGACATTCGTGATAGTCTCGAATCGCAAAATACCCCTCCTCTTTCAATGCCTGAACCAACCTTCTCTGGCTGTCCACTGACATCCTTTCAGCCTGTCTCTGAGTCTTTTGTGAAGAAAACTATCAAGGACTCTGCTATCAAAACCAGTGAATTAGACCCCCTCCCGGCTTCTGTTTTGACACAATGTTTGGATACTCTACTCCCATTCTTTACATCTGTCATCATTCATTCACTGGTGTCAGGCATCTTCCCAAGCTCATTCAAATCAGCTATTGTCAAACCTCTCCTAAAGAAACCTTCTCTTGATCCAGATATTCTCAAAAACTACCGGCCTGTCTCCAATCTCCCCTTTCTTTCCAAGGTAACTGAAAAAATTATTTTACTCCAACTTCTAGAACATCTTGAATCAAACCATTTATTATATCCCAATCAGTCAGCATATAGATCAGGACATAGCACTGAAACTGCTTTATTGAAAATTGTGAACGATCTTCTGACATCCCTTGATGATGGTGACATTTCTCTTCTCTCTCTCTTAGATTTGTCTGCTGCCTTCGACACTATAGACCATGAGATACTGCTTTGGCGCCTCCACAACTGCTACGGAATTTCTGGCTCCGCTCTCTCCTGGTTTCAGTCATATCTCTCTGACCGCACACAGACTGTATCTGTAAATGGCTTGCCCTCACCTCCCTCAGCCCTCAGATATGGCGTTCCTCAAGGATCCGTCCTGGGTCCAGTTCTCTTTGTTTTGTACACGCAGCCTCTCGCAAATATTATTCTCCGCCATTCTGTATCACATCATAGCTTCTCAGATGACAATCAAATTTACAATTCTGGTCCCATCTCTAATGTAAACAACATCGTACAAACCACTAAAGCCTGCATTTCCGACGTGAAAGACTGGATGACTTGCAACAAATTACAACTAAACCAAGACAAAACTGAAATGATTTTCATTACTCCTAAAAAACTTCTCAACTGTGACTTAATTCCATCTTCCATATCACTGAATGGGACAGACATCACCCTCTCCCAAAAAGTTAAGAATCTAGGTGTCACCATCGACAACACTCTTAACTTTCAGCAGCATGTCTCAAACATCTGTCGTGTCTGTTACCTTGAACTTCGTAGAATAGGTTCCATCCGTCATCTCCTTACTCTCGAAGCTACTAAAATATTAGTTTGTGCTTTCGTTCTTTCTCGTCTTGACTATTGTAATTCCCTTCTGTCTGGTTCCCCAAAACAGCTCCTTGACAAACTTCAGAAAGTACAGAACCATGCCGCTCGGCTAGTATTTCGGTCTTCCAAATTTCAGCATGTCTCTCCTCTTCTCCAAGACTTGCATTGGTTACCTGTGTTGAAAAGGATCCAACATAAAATTGCTGTTCAGTGCTTCAGATACTTCGACAATTCTATTCCCTCTTACCTGTCTGAATATCTTCAACTATACATTCCATCTCGTCATCTTCGTACCTCAGCCGATACCCGCTTATTTCGAATCCCAACTTTTCGAACAAAATCATATGGTGAGCGATCCTTTTCTTTTCAAGCCCCTTCCTCATGGAATTCACTTCCCTACCCGCTGAGGCACAAAACAAGTCTTCAGTCATTTAAATCTGGCTTGAAAACGCATCTCTTTCCTCTCTGAAATTTATTAACCTAAAAGAGCTATGCTGTCTGCGCGCTAGCGTGCTTCTGTGTATGTTATTGCTGTGCGCCTATAGATATGTCTCGGGGTGGGAGGAGGATATGTGTGTGTGTGCCAGAGAGTAGGTACTAATATTTGATATTATTAACGGTGTGTATGTGCTTGTGGGATGGAGTGACAGAGGTCCGCCATGTATGATGAAAATTATATTAGGCCTATGTTTCTATGTTCGATGTAATGTGTATTGTACAGTTTGTAAGCGCTTAGGGCTTTCCAGAAAGATTAGGCGCTCTAAATGCCCTTAATAATAATAATAATAAGATGGCAGAGGAGGAGACGAAGCCCGCAGCAGCGAGGTTGAAGGCAGGGGCAGTGGAGGAGACGAAGAAGCAGAAGAAGAAAAGTGGCGTCGGGCTGGCACAGCAGGAGGCAGGTTGTGCCAAAGTCGGTGGAGACGTCCACCACGACAGGATCGCGCAGTGCGGGGCTTGCTACACAGCCCCAATGTACGTATGCGCTGGTAGACGCCTCCACCGAGGTAGCATTTGCTGTGTTTAAAAAGTGTCAGTCCAAATTGTTTAAGAAAGGACGGATCCATAATTGAGAGCCAGTCAGGAGAGGATGATGTTTGCAGGTTGGTGTGTGGGTTGGTCAGTTCACAACAATTGAATCAGAGAACAACGAAGGT
>CM060305.1:167340235-167352735 GCA_030674185.1 Monoplex corrugatus
CATTTATAGCTGACTTATTATCTGGGGTGGTGTGTTCAAGACAGGAGTCACAAATCAAGAGAAAATCGACGTGAAAGATAATGAAAACGAAAACAAAACAAAACAAAAAGGACTCAAACAAACAAAAATACAAACAAAATTTAACATGTATCAATTAATCCAGTCAGCAGTCAGTCATTCACAGGAGCAAAGGTGCGAGATAATACCGTGTGGTCTTTTCCGGCTCCTTTTCTCGTGTAAATGATTATAAGTCTTTAAGTGTCCAGAAAACATATCAACATGTTCACACTTGCTCTGAGACTACCCACGCAACAGCCCTTGTAAAACATGCGGTCGACGAGGACGAACTTAAAAAAGGCTTCAATGTGACGAAATTGGTTGGTGCAGTGAACTATTGATGGGGAGGTTGTGGACTGAACCCTCAGCAATCGATGGTGATGATGCTGTGGGTTTCCATTTCGGATTGAAACTGCGAGAAAGCCAGTACACAGTACAACACTGTTGCGTAGTCTCAATACAAACTGGAACTCCAGAGCACCATCACTATCATCCCCATTCTCATCATCACAGAACTGAGAGAAATTATCCCAAATTCTGTGCTCATTCATGCACTGCTGTTTCGGTGGGTTTGGATTTGTTATGGAGAGCCGAAATGAACGGAGAATGCGTAGAAACAAAGACAAGTTCAGAAGAAAGGAGAAAAAAGGGGAGTTAAAAAATAACGAACAGACAGTTTGAAAGTGGACGTTAAGAAACCGATATCAGTGCTAGTTTCCTCAAGACGAACGTAGCAGTCAGGTTGGTAAATGTCAGACTTCCAGTCAAAAAGTCCTGAGTTCGATCACACCAGACATCTCTGCCTGGTGGTAACAGGATAAGATGTTTCCAATCTCCCATCCATCATGCGAACAGACCTGCCAGTGCCTATTCTCCTTTCGTGTGTATAAGCACGAAGAATGCAGTGTATACACTTTAAAGATCCTACAAATCATGTCAGTGGCTGGATTATGGGAATGTGAAAACATCCAGCATGCACGACCACAGTAGCAGGGCTGTTAGTGGTAAAATCTGTTTTTCCCTGAAAATTGGCCGGGGTCCAGGGGCCGCCCAGGCTCTGGTGGGGTCCAGGGGCAACGCCCCGGTGGGGGGTGCAGGGGGGCAAAGCCCCCCGCCGAAAATTGAAAATATGACATTTTGAAGCCAATCAGAGGGCCTATCCTGGCAGCAAACTGGGTAATTTTTAGTTCACAAAAAATTAACAAATCAATGGATCAATTTGTGTTTAGAGTAACTTTCTGAAACCACATGACATATATAGCACTTGGTTTTAGAAAGTCATTCTAAACACAATTTTTTTGTATTCATGCAATAATTCTTAATGTCAAGGCGTACTGCAGGTTCAACTTAAGAGAGCTCTCTATACTATTCCCTTACAGAACTTGTTTTTTTTTTGTTTTTTTTTTTTTTTCTTTTTTTTTTCTTTCGCGGAAGCACTTTGACTTTCCCTGAAATGGGATCACTGTATTCGCGGATTTCCGCGAAATCGCTGAACTCTAACAGCCCTGAGTAGGATGAAGTATGCAGAATGTGCAGCAACATACTGCTTGCACAATATGGGCAACAGTTCGTTTGTACACGCATCCGAGGAAAATCAGAACGGTGCAATTAGAAAGGAAAAAAAAAAGTTTTATCAAGATGATCTTGCAGCGCTTGGATGATTCCATATGATGTACACTAATGCCACGAATGCCATTCATTTATTAATTAATTTATTTGCTTGTTTGTTTGTTTATTCATTTATTTAATTATTATTATTCATCTATTTATTTATTTATCTATCTGTTTATCTACCTATCTATCTGTCTGTCTATCTATCTATCTATCTGTCTATCTAATTAGCTCTCTATCTGTCTCTCTGCCTTCTGTCTGTCTATTTATTTATTTATCATTCATTCATACATACATTATTTTTCTTTCTTTCTTTCTTTCTTTCTTTATCTATTTATCTATTTTGTAACCCCATTAGCTCAGTCGGTTTGAGCACCACACGGAAAACTCAAGGGTTCTAGGTTCGACCCTGGCTCAGGCGGGCCGTAGTTTTATTGGCAGCTGGCAAGCTCCTGTCACAGAGCAGTGGACTCTAGATCTGATATCTTGAGTTCAGCCTCAGCCCAAAACAGTAAGAATTATTGACCTGTTCGCCGCCCACCTTAACGATTCTATCATTCTGATGATGCATTTTGTGTTCAGCCAAGCTAAGGAAACTTAGCTGAACTCAAAATGCAAAGAGATAGAAGAACGACATAAAATGGATCCTCAGGGTATGTACAGACGAATTGAAGAAATTGTCCACAGGAAAAATACATGCACATCAACTGGTTGCTTAAAATCGAAATATGGCACGCTTATCATGGAAAATGACAAAATATTAGACAGATGGGGAGAGTACATTTAAAGACCTTTTTGAGGATGACAGAAACGAAGAACACATTATAAAAAAGAACTTTGAAGGACCACCCATAATGAAAGATGAAGTTAGAGCAGCACTGAAAAAGATGAAACAAGGAAAAGCCCCACGACCAGTCAACATTACTACAGAGATGATTGAAGCCCTGGACGAATTTGGCATAGAAAAAAATAACAGTCCTCCTAAATGAAATTTATGACACTGGAAAAATCCCCAAAGATATGTCAACATCAATTTTCATTGCACTTCCAAAGAAGACAGGGGCTATAGAATGCGAACTCCATCGCACAATCAGTTTGATGAGTCATGTAACAAAAATCCTGTCAAGAATAATCATGATGAGGACAAGGATTAGAATCAAAACAGAAATAGCAGAACAGTGTGGATTTGTGGAGGGGAAAGGAACTATTAATGCCATATACATCCTAAGAACTATCATAGATAGGTCAATTGAGATGAATAAGGATTTGTATTTATGCTTTGTTGACTATACCAATGCTTATGATTGGGTACGACATGATGAATTGATCAACCAACTGGAGAGACTCAATGTCGATGGAAAAGATCTACGAATAATCAGGAATATGTACTTGGAACAAACAGCTGCAATGAGAATAGAAAACAATATAAGCTCTTTCCAAAACATCAAAAGAGGAGTCAGACAGGATTGTGTTTTGTCACCAGATCTCTTTTCACTATATAGCGAAAACATCATGAGAAACCTAGAAGAAGATCCCGGATTAAAGGTTGGAGGGAAAATGATAAACAACATTCGGTACGCAGATGACACCGTGCTAATTGCAGAAAATGAAAGGGACCTACAAAACCTTATGAATATACTAGAAACAGAAAGCAAAGGTCAGGGGTTGGAACTAAACAGCAGGAAGACTGAAGTCATGGTGATCAGTAAAAAACATGAAATCCCCTCAAGCAAAATAACAACAAATAGCACAACCTTGACCCAGGTTAATAAGTTCAAATACCTGGGAACGGTCACTTCGTCAGACGGCAGATGCACATCGGAAATAGCTGGCAGAATCGGCCAAGCCAAAACAGCATTCAAGAAGATGACAAGCATTCTTACCAACAAATGCCTATCAATTAACATCAGAAAGAGAGTCCTTGAATGTTATATAGAACCAATACTCTTGTACGGATGCGAGGCGTGGACAGTCAGCAAGCAAAGCCAGAGCAGGATCGAGGCAGCCGAGATGTGGTTTCTCAGCAGAATGTTGAGAGTTCCATGGACAGCAAAGAAAACAAACGAGACAGTCTTGATGGAGGCAGACACAAGCAGATCACTCATAAGGAAGATTAGGAAAAGACAAGCAACATTTATAGGCCATTTTATGAGGAAGGGGGATTTGGAGCACCTGGTCACAACGGGAAAGCTGGAGGGAAAGAGAGCACCAGGTAGATCCCGGGAGAGAATGCTGGACGGACTTGCAGAGTGGCTGGGGATGAGGAGGATGGGGGAGATGCTGGGGGCAACGAGAGATAGAGATGGTTGGAAGTCCATGGTCGCCAACGCCATGCGGTAGAGCACCTGATGATGATGATGATGATGATGGTTTCAGCTGATGTTTTTTGAAGTTGTTGTTGTTGTTGTTTATAAATCCTGTTTCTATTCCCGCATCCCACACTACCCCATTCCTTCTACTTGAAGACCCTGTCAGTGCATAGAGGTTTGCGCAGCCTCAAGGAGTCTGCCAAGTAACGTGGATGGCAAACTGGGTGGAGCGCATATAGAATTGCTCGAGTTCCATGAATCCCTCTCGAACAAATTATATAAACCCTTAACCCCTTCAAAAGAACGTCTTTGTGAGTCCACGTTACCCCAAATCTGTTAACCCTTTGACTTCCTCACCCTATCCACTAGCATCCTGCATTGTCATCAACGAGAGCAAATCAAAAACTTAACCCTTTGACTTCCTCACCCTATCCACTAGCATCCTGCATTGTCATCAACGATAGCAAATCAAAAACTTAACCCTTTGACTTCCTCACCCTATCCACTAGCATCCTGCATTGTCATCAATGATAGCAAATCAAAAACTTAACCCTTTGACTTCCTCACCCTATCCACTAGCATCCTGCATTGTCATATTGGTAACAGCACAAAGGGTATCCTGGAGTCATGACCTGCACGCGGCTTGGATCCCTTACAGTGTAGGTAGTTAAGGGCTGAAACACTTGTTTGATGTGGGCTTCGCTCTGAGAACCTTCTGCTGTCCAGTTCTCCCTAAAGTTTCCCTGCTACTGATACATCACTACACTGTATAACAGTAGTTAGTGACACACATGAGTTTGTCTTTAAAACAAAACGTCTTAAACAAAACCAGGATTCCATCAGTGTTTAGAAATCTAATATTGTCAACCATGTCTGTATCGATCAATTATTACTGCTGTGTTAAACCGCACTCATTCCGAGGTCAGATTGTGAACATCAAAGCGCTATAATCTGCATATGAAGATATGAGTTGCAGAATGAATCCAGTCGTAGGGCGACAGTGTTATTTAGCAAGCATCAATTTTCTCTTGTGTTCTCTGAATGAAATATGCAGGAGTATTGTTTTTGTTTGTTTGTGTTTATTATTACATCAAGTGTAAACGTGTCAATATGTGCACACTCGCGCAGAAAGACAGAGGCAGGCAGACAGACAGACAGACAGAGACAGAAACGGAGAGACAGGGTCAGACAGACAGAGCCCGCCAGCCACCAGACAGACAGTAAGTCAACGAAAAAAATAAAGTAATACCAGTGAAATTATAGCAGTATCCAAAACAGAAAAAAGAGTAACAGAAAACAGGAGGAGGAGTAAGAAGAAGAAAACAGATTTTGTTGGCACACAAAAGCAACGTCATTTGTGAAACAACGTAGTCATTGTTGTTTTCTTTTTGTTTGCTCTCTCTCTCTCTCTGTCTCTCTCTCTCGCTCTGTGTGTGTGTGTGTGTGTGTGTGTGTGTGTGTGTGTGTGTGTGTGTGTGTGTGTGTGTGTGTGTGTGTGTGTGTGTGTGTGTGTGTTTCAGCTGCTCCAAGTTACCCATAAGGATAAGAAAGACATCAGCTGTTAGACATAATATAAAAGAAGAAACAAACAGAGAGAGAGAAAAAACCAATTTGAATAACTGAATGTACTCACCTAACCAGAAATGCCATAGCGCACGTTGACAGGAGATAATGGAAGTGAAAACATCGATTTGTAGGCGCGTAGTGATGATGGTAAAACTTTCTGACCTCAGGCCACATGACAGCGACATGGTCATGTCCAATTTCTGCATGGTTCACAACTGCACATGATACCCCTCGAAAGTTTCAATATCTTGGAACGGTCATCTCACTAGATGGCAGATGCACATCAGAAATAACCAGCAGAATCGGTTAAGCTAAAACAGCATTCAAGAAGATCAAAAGCATTCTTAACAACAAATGCCTATCAATTCACATCAAGAAGAGAGTTCTTGAATGTTATATAGAACCTATACTGTTATATGGATGTGAGGCGTGGACAGTCAACACGCAAAGCCAGAACAAGATTGAGGCAGCCAAGATGTGGTTTCTAAGAAGAATGTTGAAAGCGCCATGGACAGCAAAGAAAACAAACGAGACAGTCTTGATGGAGGCAGACACAAGAAGATCACTGATAAAGAAGATTAGGAAAAGACAAGCAACATTTATAGGCCATTTTATGAGGAAAGGGGAATTACAGCATCTGGTCACAACAGGAAAGCAGGAGTGAAAGAGAACACTAGGTAGGCCCAGGGAGAAAATATTGGACGGACTTACAGGGTGGCTAAGGACAGAGAGTGTGGAAGATGTGCTTGCAGAGACAAGGGATAGATGCATATGGAGGGCCATGATCGCCAACGCCATGCGGCAGGGCACATGATGATAATGATACCCCTGCGTCACGATCCCTGGACGAAAGTGGCAGTCTTCGCCTTGCGTCGTTGTCCTCAAAGTCTTCATTGTTGTTGTTGTTCGTTCTTCGTTGTCGAAGAAGGCCACGCCTTCAATTTTGACCGGGGGATTGGCGATTGTGGGTCCGGAGGTGGCTGGTGAGGCCAATCCCGGCCAGGAAGGCTCGACTGCACGTAGGGCAAACGTGGGTTGGTGCAACTGTAGAATTGGAGGTCGCTCGCGCCTTGCGCACTTCACGTTTTCTTCGAGCCTTTGCTGTGCGTCTTTTCTCTTCTCTCAAAGTCTTCATAATCATCACCTGGAGGATACCTAAACTTGAAGACGTACAGAATGGCCAACTCTGCCTTCGTCTGAAAATAAACACACACACACACACACACACACACACACACACACACACACACACACACACACACACACACACACACACACACATGCAAGAACACACACACGGAAATGAGACAACAGGTTGTAGAGATGGTTATTCAAACTCTCATCAGATCAAAGATTTGTTTAACAAGGTTTAAAACTACTGACACTCCACAGAAGAAATTATTCACCAAAAACATACTGAAAATTATCTGTAACCATTTCAGAAGAAGTCCTTCAAAATGAGTTCAAAATGTAAACGAAATCGTGTATGTACCGGGGGAAAGCGAGTTGAGAGTGTGTTCCCTTTGTTCTCAGCAAATAAGGATGTATTCTTTCCAGAACAAACCTGGTCACATTGCAAATAAATAAATGGATAAATGAAAAGATAGATAAACAAATAATAAATAAATGAAAATAAAAAATATGTAAGTATGTACATGCGCCGTTCTGATACATTGTTTTTAATTCGTTCTGAATGTAGGCAGTAACGATGTTAACTAGATTTAGCAGGCACAACTGCATTTTCACACACACACACACACACACACACACACCGCGCGCGCGCGCACACACGCACGCGCACGCGCACACAAGCACTCACGTGCAACACATACCACGTAAACACACAAACACACACAACTGAATTTATCAGTCTCGTTACATGTCAGAGCAACCAAAAAGCATAGTCAATATACACATGCATACCCACATTCAATGAAAATACTAATTCTCCCTCTCCCTTCCGACTCCATCCCACTTAAACAAAAATGGATCTATGATCTCGCCCGCGCACGCGCGCGCACACACACACACACATACACACACACAAATAAGTACGCATGTGCACACAGAACCACATACAAAGAACAAAGAGAGAGAGAAGCAATTAGTGGGAAAACGGCAAGGAAATCAATTCGAGAACGATGGAAAAAGTATAAATAAATATTCAACATCTAACACAATCAGTGAATCACACACAAACAAGGCATAGCAAAACTTTTCACAGTACAAAGTGGCTGATGACGGTAAGTGCAGAAATAATTTCGAGGGAGAAGACAGGCTCAACTGAAAGCATATTTTTCAACGACGAAAACACGGCAGAGTAAGGTAAAGGTAAACGTTGTCCTATAATCCTTGAGGATGTAGAGGAGTGAGGTGGTAGAGATCTCAGCTTTTTGGGGGGTTACCACTTTGAGAGAGGTGCCTATCTCCTCTCCGTCGTTGCTTTATCCTCCCTAACGTTGAACAGGGTCGGATACCCATTCCTAGCTGGGTGTCTATAGACTCGAATCGACGAGCACGAAGTTTTTACCGTTTGACTGCCGCACTCTGTCCACCAGCATCCTGCATTGTCAACCATGCTAGCAAAGCAAAAACCTAACCCTTTGATTCCCTCATCCTATCCATCTGCTTCCTGCAGGAAGCGGGTGGATAGGGTGAGGGAGTCAAAAGGTTAAGTTTTGCATTTGGTGGATAGGGTGCTGGAGTCAATGGGATAAGGTGTCAGAGTCGAACTGGTGCATTTTGTCTGGAAGACGGCAGTTTCTCATCTAGGCCTAACACGTCTTGCACCAGACTGACTAAGCTGAATCAAAAGCGAACTACAAGTTATAATACCTGCAGTGAGGTACGACGGGTGCAAAAATCATGGTCCCCTTATGTTTTGGAACCACAGGAGCTGTCTAGTTTGCTTTTAGGTAGTTACGGGTTCCTCTTTCCTATCATGCTCTCTTTTCTTAACAAGACTTTTTCTCATTTCTTCCTTCATCATTATTCACCTGCATTTCCTCCAAAGTCTCTCTTTAGCTCCCAAAAGATGGAGTGATACTGCCTTTAAGGCAGGATAAAGAACGGTTATGCATGCAAAAATCTGTTTAGATAGAAGTTGTTGCAGAAGCTCTAACCTGCTTAAGAACAATAACAACAACAACCACACACACACACAAAAAGATGAAATCAAAATAAATTCCAGAGAAAAAAAAATTCCCACACTCAAGGCAGTTATTTGTCCTATGTTGTATGTCGACGTCAACAGCGACTGACGAAAATTCACAAAATGGGCGATTCCTGTAGTTATTTTAAAGCAGTATTTGGTTCATCATCATCAGGTGCCCTGCCGCATGGCGTTGGCGATCATGGACTTCCATCTGTCTCTATCTCTCGTTGCCCCTAGCATCTCCCCCACCCTCCTCGTCCCCAGCCACTCTGCAAGTCCGTCCAGCATTTTCTCCCTGGGTCTACCTGGTGCTCTCTTTCCCTCCAGCTTTCCCGTTGTGACCAGGTGCTCCAAATCCCCTTTCTCATAAAATGGCCTATAAATGTTGCCTGTCTTTTCCTAATCTTCCTTATGAGTGATCGACTTGTGTCTGCCTCCACCAAGACTGTCTCGTTTGTTTTCTTTGCTGTCCATAGAACTCTCAACATTCTTCTTAGAAACCACATCTCGGCTGCCTCAATCTTGTTCTGGCTTTGTTTGTTGACTGTCCACGCCTCGCATCCGTACAACAGTATTGGTTCTATATACACGTAACATTCAAGAACACTCTTCCTGATGTTAATTGACAGGCATCTGTTGGTAAGAATGCTTGTCATCTTCTTGAATGCTGTTTTCACTTCGTCGATTTTGCCGGCTATTTCTGATGTGCATCTGCCGTCTGATGAAATGATCGTTCCCAGGTATTTGAATTTATCAACCTGTGTCAAGGTTGTGCCATTTGCTGTTACTTTGCATGAGGGGATTTCATGGTTTTTTACTGATCACCATGACTTCAGTCTTCCTGCTGTTTAGTTCCAGCCCCCTACCTTTGCTTTCTATTTCTAGTATATTCACAACGTTTTGTATTTCTCTTTCACTTTCTGCAATAAGCACGGTGTCATCTGCGTATCGAATGTTGTTTATCATTTTCCCTCCAACCTTTAATCCAGGGTCTTCTTCTAGATTTCTCATGATGTTTTCGCTGTAAAGTGAAAAGAGATCTGGTGACAAAACACAACCCTGTCTGAATCCTCTTTTGATATTTTGGAAAGAGCTTACATTGTTTTCTATTCTCGTTGCAGCTGTTTGTTCCCAGTACATATTTCTGATTATTCGTAGATCTTTTCCATCAACATTGAGTCTGTCCAGTTGGTTGATCAATTCATCATATCTTACCCGATCGAAAGCCTTGGTGTAGTCAACAAAGCATAAATACAAATCCTTCTTCATCTCATTTGACCTCTCTATGATAGGTCTTAGGATGTATATCATTATATGGCATTAACAGTTCCTTTCCCTTCCACAAATCCACACTGTTCTTCTGTTATTTCTCTTTTGATTCTATTCCTTGTCCTCATCATGATTATTCTTAACAGGATTTTTGTTACATGGCTCATCAAACTGATTGTGCGATGAAGTTCGCATTCTATGGCCCCTGTCTTCTTTGGAAGTGCAATGAAATTTGATTTTGACATATCTTTGGGGATTTTTCCAGTGTCGTAAATTTCATTTAGGAGGACTGTTATTTTTTCTATGCCAAATTCCTCCAGGACTTCAATCATCTCTGTAGTAATGTCGTCTGGTCCTGGGACTTTTCCCGGTTTCATCTTTTTCAGTGCTGCTCTAACTTCATCTTTCATTATGGGTGGTCCTTCAAAGTTCTTTTTTATAATGTGTTCTTCGTTTCTGTCATCCTCAAAAAGGTCTTTAATGTACTCTCCCCATATGTCTAATATTTTGTCTTTTTCCATGATAAGCGTGCCATCTTTCGATTTCAAGCAACCAGTTGATGTGCATGTATTTTTTTCTGTGGACAATTTCTTCAATTCGTCTATATATATACCCTGAGGATCCGTTTTGTGTCGGTCTTTCATTTCTTTGCACTTTGTTTTCAGCCAAGCTTCCTTAGCTTCATTGCACCTATTCCTGATCTCCTTGTTTATCTTCCTGTAGATCTCCTCATTTCTGTTTGCCTTCCTCCTTTTCTCCATCAAGCCCAAAATTTCATTAGTCATCCAGTTCTTTTTTGCTTTTCTATCTGCCTTAGGGATTTCCTCACAAGCTTCATTTATCGAATTCCTCAACTTTGTCCATTGTTCCTCACTGTCACCAGCATCTTCCAGAGCACTGAATTTGTTTTGAACATGTACATTAATTTTTTTAGGTATCAATTCATCTGTCTTTAAGAGTCCAAGGTTTAATCTGATGTTGTTTTTGGTCTGTTTCCTTTTCTTCAATTTCAGTCTAAATCTTCCCACTACAGGATTATGGTCACTGTTGCAGTCTGCGCCTGGTAGTGTTTTTGCTGACAGTAAAGAATTTCTAAATCTTTTGTTGATCAGGATATAGTCAATCTGATTTTTGGTATTATCTCCTGGACTCATCCAAGTCCATTTTCTTCTATTAGGTTGCTCAAACCAGGTGTTTCCTACTATAAACTCATTCATCTGTGCCCATTCTACAAGTTTCTCACCCCTTTCATTTTGCGTACCAAGGCCACGAGGTCCAACTATATCCTCCACCCTGTCCTGTCCCACTTTAGCATTAAAATCTCCCATTATTACAGTAACTTCTTGTGATTTACATTGGACTTTGACCATCTCTAATACTTCGTAGAAGTTGTCGATGTCTTCCTGAGTACTGCGGATGTTGGTGCATACACCTGAATGATGTTGATATCAAATGGTTTGCCTCCCAACTTGACCAGCAAACCTCGGTCGGACACAGCCCAGTATCCCTTAACTGCTTTTGATTTGTCTTTGTCCATCATGATGCCTACTCCTCTTTCATGTGAGTTACCACCAGAGTATATCATTGTGTGTTCTCCTGATGTTATCATGCCTGCCCCCTTCCATCTCACTTCCCCTGTCCTAAAATACCAATGTTAAGTCTTTCCATCTCTGTCTTGGTATCTTCTAATTTACCCTTTTGCAGTGTTCTTATATTCCATGTTGCAAATTTGATGTTTTTAAATCTGAGTTTAGGGTTCGCAGTAATTTGCTGACGGTCTGGTGTCACCTGCGCCGCATGACGGTCCATACCGGACGAAGCTGCTCCATAGGAGCACCTATTTACGTCGTTGTCTTTGATTTTTTTGTTTCTGTCCATGATAACCTGGGAAAAATTACGATGGTGGTTTCCCGTTGCCTTCCATCGGTTTGTGTACGGTTTCTCCGCTAGCCTTATTCTCTCCCGAGATGTCCACAAGGCAGTGGAGCTATTCACCCATAGCTTGGGGGTCTGGTTCGTGGGCACCAGGCCGTATCCACACGCCGGTGGACCTGCATGCCTCACGTCTGGGGGCCAGACCTCCTCCGAGTCCTACGTGATTCAGCCTGAGTCCGTGAGGTGCTCAGTTACCGCCTGTCGCCACGAGGAGGCACAGCGTAGGGCTTGCTGATGGAGAGGCTATGTACTGACATGCGAAGAGACTTACGCCTTCTGCTCTTCTTTTCGCACAGCAGCGCTAGCCAGCGGTGCAGGCTGAAGCCGACACACTAGACGCATCACATCTGTCAATATGACAAGCAGTATTTGGTTATTGTACAAAATAATAGTACCAAGGAGACCTGTACAGAACGATCCAGATCTCCCTCGATTTATCAAGTAAAAGACACCCGTCTAGATCTCTTTTGGCTGATCCGTACAGAGAAGTTATTTCTGCTACACCTGAAATACGCATCTCGTTATGTCGTTAAGATTTATTAAATATTACTACATGCGTGCATGTGTGTGCGTGCATGTGTGTGTGTATGTGTGTGTGC
>CM060305.1:167357735-167435235 GCA_030674185.1 Monoplex corrugatus
TGGGTATTAAAATCTATTTAATAAAATAACAGATTAATTCAAATCGACACGTGGTCTCGCATCTGAACATTCTCAGCGATAACATGGTCATTGTTGTCTCCAATTATAGCCAAACCTTGTGTTTTTCAATTGGACAGCCAAATCGCTGCACAGCGCCTCAACACATTCAATTGGCGTACAGGTCAATGTCTGGGTGTTTCGGCAAGCTGCTACATACTATACTGGCTATTACGCAGTATTTGTTTGCCCATGTACTGCAGGACTGTGGAATAAAGACAGTTTGCTCTAGGTTCTGTACGACTGCAACGTAATAATATGTGTAACATCAGTTTGAAGATTGTGGCCATAATAACGACAAAGTTCGGGGCCTCAGCTTCGTAACACATGTGCTCATTGCAGATCTGCTCACTGTTTATCCTGATTCGACAACAGGATCCTAAACGCACAATGTATTACTTAGTTCGTTTTTTTCATGCTAAACGCACAGATATGGATGGGCAAAGGCTGTAAAATATAATTACAACATGGCTGAGAAAATGCAAGACGTTTTTGATCTAGACAAACACACTACATTGTGTTGCCTTTGAGCGCCGTCATAGGTAAATGGGAAAGTGATCGTAACTGAGCAAGACACTCTGTTACACACACACACACACACACACACACACACACACACACACACACACACACACACACACACACACACACACACACACACACGTTTCAGCACTATCACTCAACCAATAAATATTACCGAATTCGTGTCACTGTGCAGACTGTGACCACAGCATCGACTATCTGGCGGGAAAAAGCTGAGACACAAAACGAAACCAACTGTCAGATGATCATCAACTGTCAACTGTACTGGTCCTGATAAGGACAAAACAGGTGAATGTTTTCCCATAACATGAGCACCTATATGGAAGCAAGATATGCAAACCTCAATTTCTCCCCAGGCAGGCATCACAAGTCTGGTACCTCTCATTGTTTTATCTTCTCTCTCCCTGCAGTGGAATGACAATCCATTTATAGCTGACTTATTATCTGGGGTGGTAGTGTTCAAGACAGGAGTCACAAATCAAGAGAAAATCGACGCAAAAGATGTCGAAAACGAAAACAAAACAACAAAAAAGGAAGCAAGCAAACAAACAATACAAAACAAAATTTAACATGTATCAATCAATCCAGTCAGCAGTCAGTCATTTACGTGAGCAAAGTTGCGAGAAAGTGCTGTGTGGTCTTTTCGTCTCCTTTTCTCGTGTAAACGACTGTATTCAGAAAACATATCAACATGCTGACAGCACACTTGCTCTGAGACTACCCACGCAACAGCCCTTGTATAACATGCAGTCGACGAAGACGAACTTAAAAAAGGCTTCAATGTGACGAAATTGGTTGTGCAGTAAACTATTGACGGGGAGGTTGTGGACTGAACCCTCATCAATCGATGGTGATGATGCTGTGGGTTTTCATTTCAGATTGAAACTGCGAGAAAGCCAGTACACAGTACAGCGCTGTTACGTAGTCTCAATACAAACTGGAACTCCAGAGCACCATCACTATCATCCCCATTCTCATCATCACAGCATTGAAAAAAATTATCCCAAATTCTGTGCTCATTCATGCACTGCTGTTTCGGTGGGTTTGGATTTGTTATGGAGAGCCCAAATGAACGGAGTATACGTAGAAACAAAGACAAGTTCAGAAGAAGAGAAAAAAGGGGAGTTAAAAAATAACGAAGAGACAGTTTGAAAGTGGACGTTAAGAAACGGATATCAGTTCTAGTTTTCTCAAGACAGACGTGGCAGTCAGGTTGGTAAATGTCGGATTTCCAGTCAAAAGGTCCTGAGTTCGATCACACCAGACAACTCTCCTGGTGGGTAACAGGATAAGATGTTTCCAATCTCCCATCCAAAATGCCAACAGACCTATTATCGTGTGTATAAGCACGAAGAATGCAGTGTATACACTTTAAAGATCCTACAGATCATGTCAGTGGCTGGATTATGGGAATATGAAAACATCCAGCATGCACAACCACCGTAGATGAAGTATGCAGAATGTGCAGCAACATACTGCTTGCACAATATGGGCAACAGTTCGTTTGTACACCATCCGAGGAAAATCAAAATGGTGCAATTAGAAAGGGAAAAAAAAAGTTTTATCAAGATTATCTTGCAGCGCTTGGATGATTCCATATGATGTACACTAATGCAACGAATGCCATTCATTTATTAATTAATTTATTTGCTTGTTTGTTTGTTTATTCAATTATTATTCATCATCTACCTATTTATTTATTTATCTATCTGTCTGTTTATCTATCTATCTATCTGTCTATCTATCTATCTATCTATCTATCTATCTAATTAGCTCTATATCTGTCTCTCTGACTTATGTCTGTCTATTTATTTATTTATTTACCACTCATTTATACATACATTATTTTTTTCTTTCGTTCTTTCTTTCTTTCTTTATCTATTTATCTATTTTGTAACCCCATTAGCTCATGTCGGTTTGAGCACCACACAGAAAACTCAAGGGTTGTAGGTTCGACCCTGGCTCAGGCCGGCCGTAGTTTAATTGGCAGCTGGCAAGCTCCTGTCACAGAGCAGTGGACTCTAGATCTGATATCCTGAGTTCAATCTCTGCCCAAAACAGTAAAATCTGGCCTGTTCGCCACCCACCTTAATGATTCTATCATTCTGATGGTGTCAGCTGCGAGTTTTATTAATCCTGTCTCTCTATTTGTACCCCGCACTAGCCCCCACTCCTTCCATTTGAAGACCTTGCCAGAACAGAGGTTTTTGGCGGGCTCAAGGAGTCTGCCAGGTAACGTGGATGGCAAACTGGGTGGAGCGCATATGGAATTGCTCGAGTTCGATGAATCCCTCTTGAACAAATTATATAAACCCTTAACCCCTTCAAAAGAATGTCTTTGTGAGTCCACGTTACCCCAAATCTGTTAACCCTTTGACTTCCTCACCCTATCCACTAGCATCCTGCATTGTCATCAATGATGGCAAAGCAAAAACTTAACCCTTTGACTCCCTCAACCTATCCAACAGCTTCTTGCCTGAAGCTGTGGGCAGGATGAGGGAGTCAATGGGTTAGTTTTATGCAGTTTGGGGGATAGGTCGCGGAAGACAAAGGGATTTAAAAAAACTGTTTACAAACAACAGAAAACATCTTGCCAGCACATTTTCTCGACAGACAAGATACACATCTTGACAGACACAAAACGTGCTGGTTTTATAAAATCAACCGTCTATTTTTTTACAGGGCTATAGTGCAAGGAAAGCAATAAACCGAGAAATGCTGATTTGCTTTCACAGTCCTGAACAGGACTGGTAGGCCTACTCATTCACAGCTATTTTGACTGGAGGTCGTACACACACACACACACGTACACACACATACATACACACACACCACACATTGAGAGAGACAGACAGAGAGAGAGAGGGAGAAAGAGAGAGAAATACACATGCTCACACGTGTACACAATTAATGAACACTAATAGTTTAACTCGGCATGTACACATACACAATTGGACAGGAACGTGTACCTACATGAATGATTACACTGCCACATGATCAGTAATTTAAAAGTAACAGTACATAACGATGGACGTTCATTTATGCAATTGTCACAATCACTATTATATACATGTACATTGAGTAGTTACCGTGAAAACGTTAAGCAACAAGGCACGGACTTGACCTTGTTCTTTGCTTATCTTACTGACCACACAACCTGTGTCAAGTAGACTAACCTTTTGACTCATCAACATCTTCGTCGGTTTTGTGTGCCTGTACTCACGCCAGTACATAATGAGTGTATGTGTGCGTGTGCGTGTATGTGTGTGTGCGAGCGCGCGGGCAAACGCGCGCGTGCGTGCGTGAATGGGTGTGTATGTGTGAGTGTGTGTGTGAGAGAGAGAGTATGGGTATTTGTGAGTACAATGTGTGTGAATTTGGATGTATATGTACATATGTGTGTGTTATACACACACACACACACATATATATATATATATATATATATATATATATATATATATATATATATATATAATACATATATATATAAATACATATATGTGTGTGTGTGTGTGTGTGTGTGTGTGTGTGTGTGTGTGTGTGTGTGTGTGTGTGTGTGTGTGTGTGTGTATGTACTGATTTTATTTCTTGTCATTGGTTTGTTATATGACCATGACAACTATATCAGTCATAGATTTTTCTGTTCTTTTCTTCTTCTTCTTCCTCCTCCTCCCCCCCCCCCCCTTTTTTTTTTTTTTTTTTTTGTACAGATGATAACGCATTCTCTAGCCTACACTGTCAACCTTTCAGTAAAGCTGTATGATTATTATCATGGGTGGTGCTGTGAGATGGCGTCGTGCTTTTCTCTGGGTAAATACGTTTCATCTCACGGATTCCAGCAACAATACAACTCAGTGCAAGACAACGTAACACAAAATATGCCATGTGATACAAAGGATATTGGCGACAGCACAAAGGGTATCGTGCAATCATGACCTGCACGCGGCTTGGATCCCTTACAGTGTAGGTAGTTAAGGGCTGAAACTCTTGCTTGATGGGGCTTCGCTCTGAGACCTTCTTCTGTCCAGTTCTCCATAAAGTTTCCCTGCTACTGATACATCACTACACTGTATAACAGTAGCTGGTGACACACATGAGTTTGTCTTTAACACAAAACCTCTTAAGCAAAAGCAGGATTCCATCAGTATTTAGAAATCTAATACTGACAACCATGTCTTTATCGATCAATTATTACAGCAGTGTTAAACCGCACTCATTCTGAGGTCAGATTGTGAACATCAAAGCACTATAATCTGCACATGAAGATATCAGTTGCTGAATGAAATCCAGTGTAAGGCAACTGTGTTATTTAGCATGCATCAATTTTCTCTTGTGCTCTCTGAATGAAATATGTAGGAGTGTTGTTTTTGTTTGTTTGTGTTTATCATTACATCACATAGAAACGTGCCAATATGTGCACACTCGCACAGAAAGAAAGAGGCAGACAGACAGACAGACAGACAGACAGAGACAGAGATGGAGAGAGAGAGACAGACAGAGAGAGTGCGCGCCAGCCACCAGATAGAAAGTCAACGGAAAAAAAAAGTAATGCCAGTGGAATTGTAGCAGTATCCAAAACAGAAAAAAGAGTAACAGAAACAGGAGGAGTAGAAAAGAAAACAGATTATGTTGGCACACAAAAGCAAATTTGTGAAACAATGTAGTCAATGTTGTTTCTTTATTGTTTGTTTGTTCTCTCTCTCTCTTTCTCTCTCTCTCTCTCTCTTCTCTTCTCTCTCTGTTCAGCTGCTCCAAGTTACCCATAAGGATAAGAAAGACATCAGCTGTTAGAGTAGACACAGTATAAAAGAAGAAACAAACAGAGAGAGAGAAAAAACCAATTTGAATAACTGAATGTACTCACCTAACCAGAAATGCCATAGCGCCGTTGACAGGAGATAATGGAAGTGAAAACATCGATTTGTAGGCGCGTAGTGATGATGGTAAAACTTTCTGACCTCAGGCCACACTGACAGCAACATGGTCATGTCCAATTTCTGCATGGTTCACAAATGCACATGATACCCCTCGAAAGTTTCAATATCTTGGAATGGTCATCCACTAGATGGCAGATGCACATCAGAAATAACCAGCAGAATCGGTTAAGCTAAAACAGCATTCAAGAAGATCAAAAGCATTCTTACAACAAATGCCTATCAATTCACATCAAGAAGAGAGTTCTTGAATGTTATATAGAACCAATACTGTTATATGGATGTGAGGCGTGGACAGTCAACACGCAAAGCCAGAACAAGATTGAGGCAGCCGAGATGTGGTTTCTAAGAAGAATGTTGAAGTCCTCGGACAGCGAAAGAAAACAAATGAGACAGTCTTCATGGAGGCAGACACAAGAAGATCATTCATAAGGAAGATTAGTAAAGACAAGCAACATTTATAGGCCATTTTATGAACAAAGGGGAATTAAGCGCTGGTCACAACAGGAAAATTTGAGGAAAGAGAATACCAGGTAGGCCAGGGGAAAATATTGGACGGACTTGCAGGGTGGACTGAGGATAGAGGTGTAGAAGATGTGCTTGCGGCGACAAGAGATAGATGCATACGGATGGCCGTGATCGCCAACGCCATGCGGCAGGGCACATGATGATATGAAACCCCTCGAAAAGTGGACTGCGTCCTAGCTGTGCATTGAAAGATCCCTGGACAAAAGTTACAGCCACCTTGCACTTGTCCTCAATGTTGTTGCCATTGCTGTTGTTGTTGATCGTTCTTCGTTGTTCGAAGAAGGCCACAACTTCAATTTTGACTAGGGGATTGGCGATTGTGGGTCCGGAGGTGGCTGGTGAGGTCAATCCGGTCCAGGAAGGCTCGACCGCACGTAGGGAAACTTGGGTTGATGCAAGCTGTAGGATTGAAGGTCGCTCGCATCTTGCGCGTTTCTCGTTTTCTTCGAACCTCTGCTGTACATCTATCTTCTCTCAAAGTCTTCATAATCATCACCTGGAGGATGCCTAAATTTGAGGACATTTCAGAATGGCCAACTCTGCTTCGTCTGAAAACTAAACACACACCACACACACACACACACACACACACACCACACACACACACACACACACAACACAACACCACGCACGCACGCAGCAGCACACACGCACGTACGCACGCATGCACGCACGCACAACACAGGATAATGAGACAACAGGTTGTAGATGATGGCTATTCAAATCTCATCAGAGCAAAGATTTGTGTAACAAGGTATAAAACTACCACACTCCACAGGAGGGAGAATTATTCACCAAAAACATACTGAAAATTATCTGTAACCATTTCAGAAGAAGTCCTTCAAAATGAGTTCAAAATGTAAACGAAATCGTGTATGTACCGGGGGAAAGCGAGTTGAGAGTGTGTTCCCTTTGTTCTCAGCAAATAAGGATGTATTCTTTCCAGAACAAACCTGGTCACATTGCAAATAAATAAATGGATAAATGAAAAGATAGATAAACAAATAATAAATAAATGAAAATAAAAAATATGTAAGTATGTACATGCGCCGTTCTGATACATTGTTTTTAATTCGTTCTGAATGTAGGCAGTAACGATGTTAACTAGATTTAGCAGGCACAACTGCATTTTCACACACACACACACACACACACACACACACACGCGCGCGCGCACACACGCACGCACGCACGCACGCACGCACGCGCACACAAGCACTCACGTGCAACACATACCACGTAAACACACAAACACACACAACTGAATTTATCAGTCTCGTTACATGTCAGAGCAACCAAAAAGCATAGTCAATATACACATGCATACCCACATTCAATGAAAATACTAATTCTCCCTCTCCCTTCCGACTCCATCCCACTTAAACAAAAATGGATCTATGATCTCGCCCGCGCACGCGCGCGCACACACACACACACATACACACACACAAATAAGTACGCATGTGCACACAGAACCACATACAAAGAACAAAGAGAGAGAGAAGCAATTAGTGGGAAAACGGCAAGGAAATCAATTCGAGAACGATGGAAAAAGTATAAATAAATATTCAACATCTAACACAATCAGTGAATCACACACAAACAAGGCATAGCAAAACTTTTCACAGTACAAAGTGGCTGATGACGGTAAGTGCAGAAATAATTTCGAGGGAGAAGACAGGCTCAACTGAAAGCATATTTTTCAACGACGAAAACACGGCAGAGTAAGGTAAAGGTAAACGTTGTCCTATAATCCTTGAGGATGTAGAGGAGTGAGGTGGTAGAGATCTCAGCTTTTTGGGGGGTTACCACTTTGAGAGAGGTGCCTATCTCCTCTCCGTCGTTGCTTTATCCTCCCTAACGTTGAACAGGGTCGGATACCCATTCCTAGCTGGGTGTCTATAGACTCGAATCTACGAGCACGAAGTTTTTACCGTTTGACTGCCGCACTCTGTCCACCAGCATCCTGCATTGTCAACCATGCTAGCAAAGCAAAAACCTAACCCTTTGATTCCCTCATCCTATCCATCTGCTTCCTGCAGGAAGCGGGTGGATAGGGTGAGGGAGTCAAAAGGTTAAGTTTTGCATTTGGTGGATAGGGTGCTGGAGTCAATGGGATAAGGTGTCAGAGTCGAACTGGTGCATTTTGTCTGGAAGACGGCAGTTTCTCATCTAGGCCTAACACGTCTTGCACCAGACTGACTAAGCTGAATCAAAAGCGAACTACAAGTTATAATACCTGCAGTGAGGTACGACGGGTGCAAAAATCATGGTCCCCTTATGTTTTGGAACCACAGGAGCTGTCTAGTTTGCTTTTAGGTAGTTACGGGTTCCTCTTTCCTATCATGCTCTCTTTTCTTAACAAGACTTTTTCTCATTTCTGCCTTCATCATTATTCACCTGCATTTCCTCCAAAGTCTCTCTTTAGCTCCCAAAAGATGGAGTGATACTGCCTTTAAGGCAGGATAAAGAACGGTTATGCATGCAAAAATCTGTTTAGATAGAAGTTGTTGCAGAAGCTCTAACCTGCTTAAGAACAATAACAACAACAACCACACACACACACAAAAAGATGAAATCAAAATAAATTCCAGAGAAAAAAAAATTCCCACACTCAAGGCAGTTATTTGTCCTATGTTGTATGTCGACGTCAACAGCGACTGACGAAAATTCACAAAATGGGCGATTCCTGTAGTTATTTTAAAGCAGTATTTGGTTCATCATCATCAGGTGCCCTGCCGCATGGCGTTGGCGATCATGGACTTCCATCTGTCTCTATCTCTCGTTGCCCCTAGCATCTCCCCCACCCTCCTCGTCCCCAGCCACTCTGCAAGTCCGTCCAGCATTTTCTCCCTGGGTCTACCTGGTGCTCTCTTTCCCTCCAGCTTTCCCGTTGTGACCAGGTGCTCCAAATCCCCTTTCTCATAAAATGGCCTATAAATGTTGCCTGTCTTTTCCTAATCTTCCTTATGAGTGATCGACTTGTGTCTGCCTCCACCAAGACTGTCTCGTTTGTTTTCTTTGCTGTCCATAGAACTCTCAACATTCTTCTTAGAAACCACATCTCGGCTGCCTCAATCTTGTTCTGGCTTTGTTTGTTGACTGTCCACGCCTCGCATCCGTACAACAGTATTGGTTCTATATACACGTAACATTCAAGAACACTCTTCCTGATGTTAATTGACAGGCATCTGTTGGTAAGAATGCTTGTCATCTTCTTGAATGCTGTTTTCACTTCGTCGATTTTGCCGGCTATTTCTGATGTGCATCTGCCGTCTGATGAAATGATCGTTCCCAGGTATTTGAATTTATCAACCTGTGTCAAGGTTGTGCCATTTGCTGTTACTTTGCATGAGGGGATTTCATGTTTTTTACTGATCACCATGACTTCAGTCTTCCTGCTGTTTAGTTCCAGCCCCCTACCTTTGCTTTCTATTTCTAGTATATTCACAACGTTTTGTATTTCTCTTTCACTTTCTGCAATAAGCACGGTGTCATCTGCGTATCGAATGTTGTTTATCATTTTCCCTCCAACCTTTAATTCCAGGGTCTTCTTCTAGATTTCTCATGATGTTTTCGCTGTAAAGTGAAAAGAGATCTGGTGACAAAACACAACCCTGTCTGAATCCTCTTTTGATATTTTGGAAAGAGCTTACATTGTTTTCTATTCTCGTTGCAGCTGTTTGTTCCCAGTACATATTTCTGATTATTCGTAGATCTTTTCCATCAACATTGAGTCTGTCCAGTTGGTTGATCAATTCATCATATCTTACCCGATCGAAAGCCTTGGTGTAGTCAACAAAGCATAAATACAAATCCTTCTTCATCTCATTTGACCTCTCTATGATAGGTCTTAGGATGTATATCATTATATGGCATTAACAGTTCCTTTCCCTTCCACAAATCCACACTGTTCTTCTGTTATTTCTCTTTTGATTCTATTCCTTGTCCTCATCATGATTATTCTTAACAGGATTTTTGTTACATGGCTCATCAAACTGATTGTGCGATGAAGTTCGCATTCTATGGCCCCTGTCTTCTTTGGAATGCAATGAAATTTGATTTTGACATATCTTTGGGGATTTTTCCAGTGTCGTAAATTTCATTTAGGAGGACTGTTATTTTTTCTATGCCAAATTCCTCCAGGACTTCAATCATCTCTGTAGTAATGTCGTCTGGTCCTGGGACTTTTCCCGGTTTCATCTTTTTCAGTGCTGCTCTAACTTCATCTTTCATTATGGGTGGTCCTTCAAAGTTCTTTTTTATAATGTGTTCTTCGTTTCTGTCATCCTCAAAAAGGTCTTTAATGTACTCTCCCCATATGTCTAATATTTTGTCTTTTTCCATGATAAGCGTGCCATCTTTCGATTTCAAGCAACCAGTTGATGTGCATGTATTTTTTTCTGTGGACAATTTCTTCAATTCGTCTATATATATACCCTGAGGATCCGTTTTGTGTCGGTCTTTCATTTCTTTGCACTTTGTTTTCAGCCAAGCTTCCTTAGCTTCATTGCACCTATTCCTGATCTCCTTGTTTATCTTCCTGTAGATCTCCTCATTTCTGTTTGCCTTCCTCCTTTTCTCCATCAAGCCCAAAATTTCATTAGTCATCCAGTTCTTTTTTGCTTTTCTATCTGCCTTAGGGATTTCCTCACAAGCTTCATTTATCGAATTCCTCAACTTTGTCCATTGTTCCTCACTGTCACCAGCATCTTCCAGAGCACTGAATTTGTTTTGAACATGTACATTAATTTTTTAGGTATCACTTCATCTGTCTTTAAGAGTCCAAGGTTTAATCTGATGTTGTTTTTGGTCTGTTTCCTTTTCTTCAATTTCAGTCTAAATCTTCCCACTACAGGATTATGGTCACTGTTGCAGTCTGCGCCTGGTAGTGTTTTTGCTGACAGTAAAGAATTTCTAAATCTTTTGTTGATCAGGATATAGTCAATCTGATTTTTGGTATTATCTCCTGGACTCATCCAAGTCCATTTTCTTCTATTAGGTTGCTCAAACCAGGTGTTTCCTACTATAAACTCATTCATCTGTGCCCATTCTACAAGTTTCTCACCCCTTTCATTTTGCGTACCAAGGCCACGAGGTCCAACTATATCCTCCACCCTGTCCTGTCCCACTTTAGCATTAAAATCTCCCATTATTACAGTAACTTCTTGTGATTTACATTGGACTTTGACCATCTCTAATACTTCGTAGAAGTTGTCGATGTCTTCCTGAGTACTGCGGATGTTGGTGCATACACCTGAATGATGTTGATATCAAATGGTTTGCCTCCCAACTTGACCAGCAAACCTCGGTCGGACACAGCCCAGTATCCCTTAACTGCTTTTGATTTGTCTTTGTCCATCATGATGCCTACTCCTCTTTCATGTGAGTTACCACCAGAGTATATCATTGTGTGTTCTCCTGATGTTATCATGCCTGCCCCCTTCCATCTCACTTCCCCTGTCCTAAAATACCAATGTTAAGTCTTTCCATCTCTGTCTTGGTATCTTCTAATTTACCCTTTTGCAGTGTTCTTATATTCCATGTTGCAAATTTGATGTTTTTAAATCTGAGTTTAGGGTTCGCAGTAATTTGCTGACGGTCTGGTGTCACCTGCGCCGCATGACGGTCCATACCGGACGAAGCTGCTCCATAGGAGCACCTATTTACGTCGTTGTCTTTGATTTTTTTGTTTCTGTCCATGATAACCTGGGAAAAATTACGATGGTGGTTTCCCGTTGCCTTCCATCGGTTTGTGTACGGTTTCTCCGCTAGCCTTATTCTCTCCCGAGATGTCCACAAGGCAGTGGAGCTATTCACCCATAGCTTGGGGGTCTGGTTCGTGGGCACCAGGCCGTATCCACACGCCGGTGGACCTGCATGCCTCACGTCTGGGGGCCAGACCTCCTCCGAGTCCTACGTGATTCAGCCTGAGTCCGTGAGGTGCTCAGTTACCGCCTGTCGCCACGAGGAGGCACAGCGTAGGGCTTGCTGATGGAGAGGCTATGTACTGACAGGAAGAGACTTACGCCTTCTGCTCTTCTTTTCGCACAGCAGCGCTAGCCAGCGGTGCAGGCTGAAGCCGACACACTAGACGCATCACATCTGTCAATATGACAAGCAGTATTTGGTTATTGTACAAAATAATAGTACCAAGGAGACCTGTACAGAACGATCCAGATCTCCCTCGATTTATCAAGTAAAAGACACCCGTCTAGATCTTTTTTGGCTGATCCGTACAGAGAAGTTATTTCTGCTACACCTGAAATACGCATCTCGTTATGTCGTTAAGATTTATTAAATATTACTAAATCAATAAAAAAAAAATTTTTTGACTGTCAACAGAAATCGTATAAGTATGGTCTAATGACCAATAGGACT
Source organism: Monoplex corrugatus (assembly GCA_030674185.1). Classification (NCBI taxonomy): domain Eukaryota; kingdom Metazoa; phylum Mollusca; class Gastropoda; order Littorinimorpha; family Ranellidae; genus Monoplex; species Monoplex corrugatus. Next base: position 167,370,182 of record CM060305.1, read on the forward strand.
TCTGTTGCGAATTTTCCAAAAAGAGAAGGAAAAAAAAAAATGAAAATAGGAACAAAACGGTAAGACGATTTCGTACTCTAGATTTATTTTTCTTTTTTGGATAAAAAGGTATCAAACAAACACGCTTTCCTGTTGACTTCAGAATATTTTAAACAAATACTCGAAAGCTCTTATGACTTGATTTGCCATTCAAGTGTTTTGGTAAACTAAGATTTTTTTCTCCGAGAGAATAAATAAAAACATTGCATAGCTCAGTTATCTTTGAATTATGAAGTCTATAATAGTCAAAAGATATCATAAATATACATGAATACACGATGAAAAAAAATGAATCTCCAAATCGGCTTTGAATTTTTAACTTCGTGATGATTAAACGACGATGAATACAAGATGCATTTTGTTAAGTATTGTATTTTAACCTAATTTTGCAGTATAGTTTCCAAGGTCCCAACTGGGAACTCTTTGTCTCACTCTGGAGAGAGAGAGACAGACAAGGAGACTTTGAAGGGGAAAGAAAGAAAGAGAGAGAGAGAGAAGACAGAGACAGATATCTTAGAAAAATGAACATAAATACAGAATGTACGGCACAAATGCACCACCCCACCACATCTTTGCCTTTGTGTGTGTGTGTGTGTGGCGCGCGCGCGCGTGCATGTGTGTGTGTGTGCGTGTGCGTGCATGTGTGTGTGCGCGTGCATGTGTGTTTGTGTGCGTGCATGTGTGTGTGCGTGCATGTGTGTGTGCGTGCATGTGTGTGTGCATGTGTGTGTGCGTGCATGTGTGTGTGTGTGTGTGCGTGTGTGCGTGCGTGCGTGCTTGCGTGCGTCTGTGTGTATGTGTGTGTGTGTGTATTGTGTTGCTGTTGTGTTGTGTTGCATAGTGTTGAGTCTGCGCCAGAACAGGGTCCCTGACCACGATGATGTCTACAACATGGAATAATTACAACTTTACTGTCTTGAGTCAAACAGAAGAAGACATCACAACAGGCATGGTCTTCAACAGACAGGCAAACTCCACACTGCAATGTCGTGTGGTGTCCACTAAACTGGCCTACATTCCGTGGAACAACCCCAACAACATCATTACCACGGAAGAGATGTTTCTAGCCATCAAAGTTCAGGAAGGTGTAGTCGCACCGGTCATGGCTTTTGTGGGTCTGCCCTTGAACATCCTCAACTGCCTGGTGTTCTACAAGCAAGGCCTCCGCGACAGAATCAACATGCTGCTCTTCTGCCAAGCTCTGTGTGACTTCATGGTGGAGCTGACCGTGCTGTCCAACACGATCGAATATTTCTATACTTTGTTGGCGGGAAATTTTCAGACTTACGGACCGTGGATGAGATTCAAGTTGAGCCATGGTATTTCTGCATTTTATGGGTTTGTCTACGTCTCTGCCTTCATCTCCACTACAATTGCCTGTGACAGATGTCTTTGTGTCACGCGTCCTTTCGTGGCCAAGAAGATCCTCAAATCCTCTAAAGCGGCCACTATCGTTACCCTAGCGGCAGTCATCTTGGTAGGCGGTCATTACATCATCAGTGACAAGTATAGAATCGGTTGCGTGCACTACACCTACTTAAACCTGACAGTGAACGGCTATGTCCCTAGTCAGTTCTATCTTCAACATAAACAGCTCATCGACCTCATCAACGTCGGGTTTATGGTCTTGGTTTGCCAAGCTTCTGTGTCATTACACCACCATCACCACCATCATCACTGCCGTCAAACTCAAGTCAGCCGCAGTCTGGAGACAGCAGATGAGCTCAGCGAATGAAGAAGACAGGAACGAAGTGGCCGTTATCAAGGTGCTGATTGCAGTGTCCTGTCTCTTCATCATCTGCACAATTCCTGCCATTGTCACAAAACTCATGTCAGTGACTATCCCTGACCTGAATCTAGGGGGTCGATACCAAAATCTGTTTATGAGCTTTGTCTCTGTGCTACACATGACACCTGCTATCAATTCCAGTCTTAACTTTTTCTTCTACTTTCGTATGGGATCCAAATTCAGAATGACTTTAAAAGAACTCTGTTGTGGAGCTTTGAAAGGTTAAAAACAAACACATAAACAAAAACAACCACAATGACAACAAAACATATGTAATGGAAACTGCACGTACCGTATCATTTGACTTGGGACTGAAATTGTTTTCATGAATGTGTAATATAAAAAGGTACCATGCAAAGCTAGTATCTGTTGTAACAAGGCCACAACACGCCATGGAATCCTGGTTCAGTCTGTCACAGATCTACGCTTAGGGATTCCTAGAACCTATTAATATCAGCCCTGTGTAGTTGTAGATTACTTTCGAATTCAGTCAGACTCAACGTGTCTAGAGCCCCGACCCCTGCAGCCCTGCTATTAACAATAACCCTTTTATCCAATAGCCATATTCAAAAACAGCCAACAGGAAACTAATCCTGCCAGGCTAACATGACATATATTTTAGTGGCTGGATCATGACTGATACCGAGATGATGGTCACACGAAGTATTCAGGTGTTATATATTATCAAGTTCTTTTGTTATATCCAACTGGAAATACTATGACTGTAGTCTTATAATAATAATAATAATAATATATTTTATTTATATAGCGCAAAATCTTGATAAAATCAAGTCTAAGCGCTGAGCGTATACATGCATACATACCTACATACAAATGAGCGTATACATGCATACATACATGCTTACATACTTACATACATAAATCTAAGCTGAGCGTATACATGCATACATACATACATACATAAATCTAAGCGTATACATACATACATACATACGTACGCACATGCATACATAATAATTACAATATTTATATAGCGCAAAATCTCGACAAAATCAAATCCAAGCGCCGAAAAGACACACACGCACACACGCACGCACGCACACACACGCACACACACACACACACCACACACACACACACACACACACACACACACACACACACACACACGCATGGCCACAAATGGGGAGAAAGAATAAAAGCAATAAAAGCAAGAATAAAACCAATGGAAAACCACAGAGAGCACATCATATACAATTATATATTAAAACAAAGTGATTCCCCTCCGAGCGGAGACAGGCTGCAGAGGGGGGTTGAGTGAGGTTAGGATTTTATGCAGAGGAGAAAAGGTGAGTTTTGAGAGCGGACTTGAAGGAGACAAAAGTAGGTTGCTGACGGACTGACAGAGGAAGTTTGTTCCAGGAAAGTGGACCAGAAACAGAGAAGGCTCGTGGACCATAGGTATTGAGCTTAGTGCGTGGAAAGCGAAAAGTCAGAGGATCGGAGGCAGAGTGGAGGGTACGTGAGGGAAGATAGATCTCAAGTAGGCTTGACAGGTAATCGGGGGCTGCGTTATTGAGGCTTTTGTAGCACATGGTGTCTAGTTTGTACTGTATGCGCTTTGATACAGGGAGCCAGTGAAGTTGTGCCAGGAGAGGAGATATGTGGTCAGCTTTTTTCTTTTTGAGTACAAGGCGTACAGCATTGTTTTGAATGCGCTGTAGGATGTGAATGGTGGAGGCAGGAAGACCAGACAGGAGTGAATTGCAATAGTCAATGCGAGACATTATGAAGGAGAGAACGAGTTTTGCAGTTGTTTCGACAGAGAGATACTTCCTGATCAGGCTTATACGATGGAGATGATAGTAGCAAGATCTGGCAGTTTGAGAAACAAAGTTGTTCATGGACAGGGTAGAGTCAATGCAGACACCAAGGTTTTTAGCTGAATCAGAAATTGGGACTGATGTGTTACATAATGGGAGAGAAAGAGGAGGCAGCTGGGAAAGTTTCTGACGGGTGCCAATGAGGATAGCTTCTGTCTTGTCGTCATTAAGCTGAAGTCTATTGTGTGTCATCCAGTTCTTAATGTCCGAGTAACACTCAGTGGTGCGAGTCAACAGGCGCTGTATATTATCATGTGAGTCACTGTCTTGAAGATGGGTGTCATCAGCATAGAAGTGGTGTTTTATAGAGTGGGAGTTGATGATGGTGGACAGGGGGGAGGTATAAAGAGTGAAAAGAACAGGGCCAAGGACAGATCCTTGTGGAACACCACAGGTCAGGTATGCAGGTTGAGAGTAAGTGCCATTGATGAGAACAGTTTGTTTTCTGTTTGATAAATACGAAGTGAAAAAGGAGAGAGCAATGTCAGAGATGCCAAAAGTATGATGAAGTCGAGAAAGGAGAATACCATGGTCAATGGTATCGAAGGCTGCAGACAGATCAAGGAGTGTGAGGAGAGAGACTTTGCCAGTATCAGTTGCAAGGAGGAGATTGTTGAGAATGTGTAGTAGGGCAGTTTCAGTGCTAAGGCACTGGCGGTAGGCTGACTGGAAAGGATTGAGGAGATTGTTGGCAGACAGGTGAGAGTTCAGCTGGTTGAGGACGACTTTTTCAAGGAGTTTTGACAAGAAAGAGAGATTAGAGATAGGCCTGTAATTTTTCAGTTCATTTGGGTCTAAATTGTGTTTCTTGAGGAGAGGGTGAACAATAGCAGACTTGAAAGAATCTGGGACAGTTCCAGTTTGAAAAGAAGTGTTGATGATGTCAGTGATGAATGGGAGGAGAGTAGGGAGACAGTCGGAGTAGAGAGAACCTGGAAGAGGATCCAGTTCGCAGGTTTTGAACGACATGGATCTGATTGTGTTGAAAATTTCTTCTTGTGAGACTGGGGTAAAAGTAGTGAGAGGTGTGCCAGAGAAGGAAGGGTCAGATGGGCATAGTTGACAGGGTGTCCTGTCAAGCCTGTCACGAAGAGTTTGTATTTTGGTGGTGAAATACTTGGAGAATACAGATGGGAGTTCTTCATTTGTATGTTTTGTTGGGAGAGGTAAGTCTTTTCGTGTGCCAAGGAGATGATTCATGGTTGTAAAGAGTTCTTTTGAAGAAGAGGCATTCAGGATTTTGGTTTGGAAATAGCTTGTTTTTGCAGATGCAATGAGGGTGGATACTTTTGTTTTAGAGGCTTGGAAAAGTTGCCTGTGTACAGTGAGTTTGGATTTGCGCCAGCGGCGCTCTGCTCTGCGGCAGGCACGTTTTGCACAGGCAATCTCATGAGTGAGCCAGGGGGTATGGGGGCGGTCAGGTAAAAGACGGGTTGTGGCTGGAGCATGAGTGTCCAGAAGATGGTGGAGAGTAGTATAGAATTCATCGGCAAGGTTATGTGACTTTTCAGAAAGGAGACGGGAGGCATCAGATGAAAATGTGGAGAGGTCGATAGATTTGAGATTGCGTCGAGTCACTGTGCGCGTGGTACGGGAAGGAGGAGAAATGTCAAGAGAACAGAGAATTGCAGAGTGGTCAGATGGAAGGGTTGAAGTTAGACGGGTAGAAAGAACTAGGCAGTTGTCAGTAGCTGAATTGTGGTGATCACGAGAAATGATCCTGTCAAGAATGTGACCTTTTTGATGGGTTGGTTCAGAAATGTGTTGAGTCATATTGTGATTGGACAGAGAGTTGATGATATGTCTTGTGTCATAACGGTGAGTGTTGTCATAGTGGACATTGATGTCACCTAGAATGATGAGATTTCCAGGTAAGAGGCAGTAGTGGTCAAGCAGTTGGTCAAAGTCAGAGAGAAACGTGGATGTGGTGAGTTTGTTGGCAGAGCTAGGTGGAGGTCGATAGACACAGAAGGTGATGGGGTGAGGGGTGGATTGGAAGGATACTTCAACGTGCTCGAAAGAAGGATGGGAGAAAGGCAGAGACTGCGAGAAAGATAGGCGGGAATGGAGTGAGTCGTTGTAGAGGATGGCGATACCGCCACCTCGAGATGAGCGATGGAAAGAAGCAAGCCTGTAACCACTCGGAGTGAGGCTAGCATGTATAGGTTCATGACCAATGGGGTTAAGCCATGTCTCTGTGATAAAAGCAATGTCAACGTGCTCATCAGCGATAAAATCGGCAATGACTTCGGCTTTGCCATCCTTGCATGTTGACTGAGCGTTAAAAAGGCATAGTTTAAGTTTATCACAGTCATATGGCGGCGGCCGAGGTGGCGACGAAGGCGGCACCGACGGGACAAAAGACGAAGGCGACACCAGCGGGGCAGAAGACGAAGGCAGCAACGATGGAACAGAAGAAGAAGACAAAGGTAGCACCGGCGGGACAGAAGACGAGGGCAGCGCCGGCGGGACAGAAGACGAAGGCAGCACCGGCGGGACAGAAGGCGAAGGCGGCACCACCAGGACAGAAGGCAACGGCGAAGATATATATCCTCCAGTCCACTGATGTCATTCAAACTCTCCCTTCTGACCACTACTGCATCCTGAGCCAACTTCAACTATCAAAACCTCCTCCACGTCAAATCTACGTCATGGCCAGAAACCTGTCAACCATCGACTTTCCATCGTTCAACAGCAACCTCCATTCCCAACTCCTCAATTCTCAGCCAACTTCTGCCGACGATCTTGACGCTGTCCTCCGCAATTGCCTCGATCAGCATGCTCCAACCACCCAAAGGAAGGTCTCTCATCGTCCCCCTTCACCCTGGTATGCTGCCGCTGGACCTCAGCTCCAGGCTGCCAAGCGTGAGAGAAGACGTGCTGAGAGACGGATGATCAAACACAAATCAACTGTGCATAAACAATCCTTCCAGTCTGCAAAGAAAGCATTTGATAAACTTGTCCATAGTGCAAAGGTTTCATTCTATAATGCTAAAATTACGTCTGCCACAACTTTTAAACAGCTCTTCAACATTACTAACACTCTTCTCTGTAAAACTAAAAACAGCCCTATACCTTCTCATGTTCCACCTGCTGACCTTCCTCTAGCATTCTCTAACTTCTTTAATGGGAAACTTTTTGACATTCGTGATAGTCTCGATTCGCAAAATACCCCTCCTCTTTCAATGCCTGAACCAACCTTCTCTGGCTGTCCACTGACATCCTTTCAGCCTGTCTCTGAGTCTTTTGTGAAGAAAACTATCAAGGACTCTGCTATCAAAACCAGTGAATTAGACCCCCTCCCGGCTTCTGTTTTGACACAATGTTTGGATACTCTACTCCCATTCTTTACATCTGTCATCAATCATTCACTGGTGTCAGGCATCTTCCCAAGCTCATTCAAATCAGCTATTGTCAAACCTCTCCTAAAGAAACCTTCTCTTGATCCAGATATTCTCAAAAACTACCAGCCTGTCTCCAATCTCCCCTTTCTTTCCAAGGTAACTGAAAAAATTATTTTACTCCAACTTCTAGAACATCTTGAATCAAACCATTTATTATATCCCAATCAGTCAGCATATAGATCAGGACATAGCACTGAAACTGCTTTATTGAAAATTGTGAACGATCTTCTGACATCCCTTGATGATGGTGACATTTCTCTTCTCTCTCTCTTAGATTTGTCTGCTGCCTTCGACACTATAGACCATGAGATACTGCTTTGGCGCCTCCACAACTGCTACGAATTTCTGGCTCCGCTCTCTCCTGGTTTCAGTCATATCTCTCTGACCGCACACAGACTGTATCTGTAAATGGCTTGCCCTCACCTCCCTCAGCCCTCAGATATGGCGTTCCTCAAGGATCCGTCCTGGGTCCAGTTCTCTTTGTTTTGTACACGCAGCCTCTCGCAAATATTATTCTCCGCCATTCTGTATCACATCATAGCTTCTCAGATGACAATCAAATTTACAATTCTGGTCCCATCTCTAATGTAAACAACATCGTACAAACCACTAAAGCCTGCATTTCCGACGTGAAAGACTGGATGACTTGCAACAAATTACAACTAAACCAAGACAAAACTGAAATGATTTTCATTACTCCTAAAAAACTTCTCAACTGTGACTTAATTCCATCTTCCATATCACTGAATGGGACAGACATCACCCTCTCCCAAAAAGTTAAGAATCTAGGTGTCACCATCGACAACACTCTTAACTTTCAGCAGCATGTCTCAAACATCTGTCGTGTCTGTTACCTTGAACTTCGTAGAATAGGTTCCATCCTCATCTCCTTACTCTCGAAGCTACTAAAATATTAGTTTGTGCTTTCGTTCTTTCTCGTCTTGACTATTGTAATTCCCTTCTGTCTGGTTCCCCAAAACAGCTCCTTGACAAACTTCAGAAAGTACAGAACCATGCCGCTCGGCTAGTATTTCGGTCTTCCAAATTTCAGCATGTCTCTCCTCTTCTCCAAGACTTGCATTGGTTACCTGTGTTGAAAAGGATCCAACATAAAATTGCTGTTCAGTGCTTCAGATACTTCGACAATTCTATTCCCTCTTACCTGTCTGAATATCTTCAACTATACGTTCCATCTCGTCATCTTCGTACCTCAGCCGATACCCGCTTATTTCGAATCCCAACTTTTCGAACAAAATCATATGGTGAGCGATCCTTTTCTTTTCAAGCCCCTTCCTCATGGAATTCACTTCCCTACCCGCTGAGGCACAAAACAAATCTTCAGTCATTTAAATCTGGCTTGAAAACGCATCTCTTTCCTCTCTGAAATTTATTAACCTAAAAGAGCTATGCTGTCTGCGCGCTAGCGTGCTTCTGTGTATGTTATTGCTGTGCGCCTATAGATATGTCTCGGGGTGGGAGGAGGATATGTGTGTGTGTGCCAGAGAGTAGGTACTAATATTTGATATTATTAACGGTGTGTATGTGCTTGTGGGATGGAGTGACAGAGGTCCGCCATGTATGATGAAAATTATATTAGGCCTATGTTTCTATGTTCGATGTAATGTGTATTGTACAGTTTGTAAGCGCTTAGGGCTTTCCAGAAAGATTAGGCGCTCTAAATGCCCTTAATAATAATAATAATAAGATGGCAGAGGAGGAGACGAAGCCCGCAGCAGCGAGGTTGAAGGCAGGGGCAGTGGAGGAGACGAAGAAGCAGAAGAAGAAAAGTGGCGTCGGGCTGGCACAGCAGGAGGCAGGTTGTGCCAAAGTCGGTGGAGACGTCCACCACGACAGGATCGCGCAGTGCGGGGCTTGCTACACAGCCCCAATGTACGTATGCGCTGGTAGACGCCTCCACCGAGGTAGCATTTGCTGTGTTTAAAAAGTGTCAGTCCAAATTGTTTAAGAAAGGACGGATCCATAATTGAGAGCCAGTCAGGAGAGGGTGATGTTTGCAGGTTGGTGTGTGGGTTGGTCAGTTCACAACAATTGAATCAGAGAACAACGAAGGTTTGGGAGCTGTAGCGTTGGGCGAACACAGTAGGCTAAAATGTTAAAACAATTCACAGGTTAAATGTCCGACCTGCGGGGCAGAATTAAAATGACGAAAAGTAGGCATACGAAACTCCAAAATCAGATTATCCGGCAAAATATTCAAAATTAAAAAAAATATTTACATCACCATTTGTCGGGACCCAAGAGGAATAAACTGATATAAAATTCAATGTACAAACTCAAATAGAACCACGATAAAATCACTGTAAAATAACACACACACTTTTGCTGCCTGCTGGCGCGACATCTACTCACAGCCTAGTCTTGTATTTACTATATATATATATATATATATTTATATGTGTGTGTGAGTGTGTGTGCGTGTGTGTGTGTTTGTCTCTGTGTGTTTGTGTGTGTGTGTGTGTGTGTGTGTGTGTGTGTGTGTGTGTGTGTGTGTGTGTGTGTGTGTGTGTGTTTGTGTGTGTTTGTGTGTGTGTGAGTGTGTGTGTGTGTACGCGCGCGTGTGTGTGTATGTGACAGGGAACGAGTTAATTTAAGGTTGTAGGGGGGTTACAAGTATGCAAGGGGTCAGAGGCAGATAGAGGACTCTTTCATTCGAACACGCACGAGTTCTCACAAGATAAAGACAAAGAACATCTTCACAAGAAGACAGTAGATCTGCATAGGAAGAAGACTAAAGAAAACAGAAGACACTCTTCATGTGAGGACAAGAAGAGGACAGTGCCACAAATAGTCAGGTAGTCAGGATCGTTGTGGTCTGTTTTGTCGTACGACCTTCATCTGAACAGGGCAAGATCAACAGTTTCTTCCACTCAAACACACATAAAGCCAGGACGGTGGTTCCCAAACTTTATTTATATATGCACGAGTTCTCACCACATGAAGACAAAGAACGTTTTCATGAGAATACAGTAGATCTTGAAAAAAAAAATTCTAAAGAAGACAATCTTCATAGGAGAAGAAGACAGTGTCACAAATAAAAGGTGGTGGTCAGGATTGTTGTGGTCTGTCACGCCGTAGGACCTTCCTCCAAACAGGGCGAGAATCTAGGTCGATGCATGCACGACTGGTCAGTTTTCAAACGATAAAATCTGACTGGCCGTTATCACATACACAATCAACATTTGATGTGTGTTGAAACTTAATTTTGACAGAAAAAGAACAACTCTCCTCCAAACACATTATTAGATACTAACCATTATACTTTCATTGGGCATTAAAATCTATTTAATAAAATAACGGATTAATTCAAATCGACACGTGGTCTCGTATTGGAACATTCTCGGCAATGATATGGTCATTGTTGTCTACAATTATAGCCTAACCTAGTGTTTTTCAATTGGACAGCCAAATCGCTGCACAGCGCCTCAACACATTCAACTGGCGTACAGGTCAACGTCTGGGTGTTTCGGCAAGCCGCTACATACTGGCTATTACGCAGTACTTGTTTGCCCATGTACTATAGATGCTGTGGAATAAAGACAGTTTGCTCTAGGTTGTGTACGACTGCAACGTAATACTAAGTGTAACATCAGTTTGAAGACTGTGACCATAAAAACGACAAAGTTCGGGCCTCAGCTTCAGAACACATGTACTCATTGCAGATCTGCTCACTGTTTATCCTGATACGACAACAGGATCTTAAACGCACAATGTATTACTTAGGGTATTTTTTATGCTAAACGCACAGCTATGGATGGGCTGAGGCTGTGAAATAAAAGTACAACATGGCTGAGAAAATGCAAGGCGTTTTTGATCTAGACAAACACACTACACTGTGTTGCCTTTGAGCGCCGTCATAGGTAAATGGGAAAGACATCGTAACAGAGCAAGACACTGTTACACACACTGTGTTGCCTTTGAGCACCGTCATAGGTATATCATGGGAAAGTGATCGTAACAGAGCAAGACACTCTGTTTTACACAACCACACACACACACACACACACACACACACACACACACACACACACACACACACACACACACACACACACACACACACATACACACACGTTATCACTCAACCAGTAAATATTATCGAATTCGTGTCACTGTGCTGACTGTGACCACAGCATCAACTATCTGGCGGAAAAAAGCAGAGACACAAAACGAAACCAACTATCAGATGATCACCAAGTGTCAACTGTACCGGTCATGATGAGGACAAAACAGGTGAACGTTTTCCCATAACATGAGCACCTCTATGGAAGCAAGATATGCAAACCTCAACTTCTCCCCAGGCAGGTGTCACAAGTCCGGTACCTCTCGTTGCTTTATCTTCTGTCTCCCTGCGGTGGAATGACTATCCATTTATAGCTGACTTATTATCTGGGGTGGAGTGTTCAAGACAGGAGTCACAAATCAAGAGAAAATCGACGCAAAAGATGTCGAAAACGAAAACAAAACAAACCAAAAAGGAAGCAAGCAAACAAACAATACAAAACAAAATTTAACATGTATCAATTAATCCAGTCAGCAGTCAGTCATTCACAGGAGCAAAAGTGCGAGAAAGTGTCGTGTAGTCTTTTCCGTCTCCTTTTCTCGTGTAAATGATTATAAGTCTTTAAGTGTCCAGAAAACATATCAACATGCTGACAGCACACTTGCTCTGAGACTACCCACGCAACAGCCCTTGTATAACACGCGGTCGACGAGGACGAACTTAAAAAAAAAAGACTTCAATGTGACGAAATTGGTTGGTGCAGTAAACTATTGACGGGAAGCTTGTGGACTGAACCCTCATCAATCGATGGTGATGATCCTGCGAGTTTCCATTTCCGACTGAAACTGTGCGAAAATCAGCACAGAGTACAGCACTGTTACGTAGTCTCAATACAAACTGGAACTCCAGAGCATTATCACTATCATCCCCATTCTCATCATTGCAGCACTGAGAAAAATTATCCCAAATTCCGTGCTCATTCATATACTGCAGTTTCGGTGGGTTTGGATTTTGTGCTGGAGAGCCCAAATGAGCGGAGTGTGGATTGAAACACAAAGATGTTCACCAGAAAGGGAGAAAAAAGGGGAGTTAAAAAAAAACGAGCAGACAGTTTGACAGTTAAGAAACGGACATTAGTTCTAGTTTTGTCATGACGAACGTGGCAGTCAGGTTGGTAAATGTCAGACTTCCAGTCAAAGGTCCTGAGTTCGATCACACCAGACATCTCTGCCTGGTGGGTAACAGGATAAGATGTTTCCAATCTCCCATCCAACATGCGAACAGACCTGCCAGTGCCTATTCTCCTTTCGTGTGTATAAGCACGAAGAATGCAGTGTGTACACTTTAATGATTCTACAGATCATGTCAGTGGCTGGATTATGGGAATATGAAAACATCCAGCATGCACGACCACCGTAAGATGAAGTATGCAGAATGTCCAGCAACATACTGCTTGCACAATGCGGGTAGCAGTTCGTTTGTACACGCATCCAAGGAAAATCAGAACGGTGCAATTAGAAAGGAAAAAAAAAAGTTTTATCAAGATGATCTTGCAGCACTTGGATGATTCCATATGATGTACATTAACGCCATGAATGCCATTCATTGATTATTTTTTTGCTTGTTTGTTTGTTTATTCATTTATTTAATTATTATTATCATCTATCTATTTATTTATTTATCTATCTGTCTTTTTATCTACCTATGTATCTGTCTATGTATCTATCGAATTATCTATCTATCTGTCTATCTAATTGGCTCTCAATCTGTCTCTCTGCCTTCTGTCTATTTATTCATTTATTTATTTATTTCTCTATTATTTATTTATTTATTTATTTATTCATTCATTTCTTTATTTCTCTATTTATTTATTTACTTATTCATTCATTTATTTATCTATTTATTTACCACTCATTTATACATACATTATTTTTCTTTCTTTCTTTCTTTCTTTATTCATTTATCTATTTTGTAACCCTGTTAGCTCAGTCGGTTTGAGCACCACACAGAAAACTCAAACTCACAAATCCATACTTTACACACACCCAGGTTCGACCCTGACTCAGGCGGGCCAGATTTATTGGCAGCTGGCAAGCTCCTGTCACAGAGCAGTGGACTCTAGATCTGATATCCTGAGTTCAATCTCAGCCCAAAACAGTAAAATCTGGCCTGTTCGCCACCCACCTTAATGATTCTATCATTCTGATGGTGTCAGCTGTGAGTTTTATTAATCCTGTCTCTCTACTTGCACCCCGCTCTACCCCCACTCCTTCCATTTGAAGACCTTGCCAGCACAGAGGTTTTGCGCGGGCTCAAGGAGTCTGCCAGGTAACGTGGATGGCAAACTGGGTGGAGCGAATATGGAACTGCCGGAGTGTGATGAATCCCTCATGAACAAATTATATAAATCCTTAACCCTTTCAAAAGAATGTCTTTGTGAGTCCACGTTACCCCAAATCTGTTAACCCTTTGACTCCCTCGCCCTATCCAACAGCTTCTTGCCGGAAGCTGCGGATGAGTCAATGGGTTAGGTTTTTGCAGCTGGTGGATAGGTCGTCGAAGTCAAAGGGTTTAAAAAAAAACTTTTTACAAACAACAGAAAACATCTTGCCAGCACATTTTCTCGACAGACACGATACACATCTTGACAGACACAAAACTTGCTGGTTTTATAAATCAACCGTCTATTTATTTACAGGGCAGTAGTGCAGGAAAGCAATAAACCGAGAAATGCTGATTTGCTTTTCACAGTCCTGAACAGGATTGGTAGGCCTACTCATTCACAGCTATTTTGACTGGAGGTCGTACACACACACACACACACACACACACACACACACACACACACACACACACACACACACACACACACACACACACATTGAGAGAGAGAGGAGAGAGAGAGAGAGAGAGAGAGAGAGATACACATGCTCACACGTGTACACAATTAATGAACACTAATAGTTTAACTCGGCATGTACACATACACAATTGGACAGGAACGTTTACCTACATGAATGATTACACTGCCACATGATCAGTAATTTAAAAGTGACAGTACATAACGATGGACGTCATTTATGCAATTGTCACAATCACTATTATATACATGTACATTGAGTAGTTACCGTGAAAACGTTAAGCATACAAGGCACGGACTTGACCTTGTTCTTTGCTTCTCTTACTAACCACAGAACCTGTGTCAAGTAGACTAACCTTTTGACTCATCAACATCTTCGTCGGTTTTGTGTGCCTGTACTCACGCCAGTGCATAATCAGTGTATATCTGTGTGTGTGTTGTGTGTGTGTGTGTGTGTGTGTGTGTGTGTGTGTGTGTGTGTGTGGTGTGTGTGGTGGTGGTGTGTGTGTGCGTTGCGTGTGCGCGCGCGGTGCGGGTGCGCGAGCCCGTGCAAAGATGTGCTGTGTCGTGCATGGTGTGTGTAAAGAGTATGGATATTTGTGAGTACATGTGTGTGAATCTCGATGTATATGTATATATGTGTGTATACATATATATATATATATATAATATATATTATATGTGTGTGTGTGTGTGTTGTGTGTGTTGTGTGTGTGTGTGTGGGGTGTGTGTGTGTGTGTGTGTGTGTGTGTGTGTGTGTGTGTGTGTGTGTGCGCGTGTGTGTGTTTGTGTACTGATTTTATTTCTTGTGATTGGTCTGTGATATGACCGTGACTGCTGTATCAGTCATACAGCATACGTTAGGTTTCTTTTCGTTTTTCTTTTTCTTTTCTTTTCTTCTTCTTCTCCTCCTCCCCCCCCCCCCCCCCTCTCCCCCTCCCCCTTTTTTTTTGTTTTTTTGTGAAGATTATGACGCATTCTCTAGCCTACATTGTCAACCTTCGGTAAAGCCGTATGATTATTATCATGGGTGGTGCTGTGACATGGCGACAAATTACGTTTCATCTCACGGATTACGGCAACAATACAACGCAGTGCAAGACAACGTAATGCAACAATATGCCATGTGGTACAAAGGATATTGGCGACAGCACAATGGGCAATCCTGGGGTCATGACCTGCACGCGGCTTGGATCCCTTACAGTGTAAGGTAATCAAGGGCTGAAACACTTCCTTGATGTGGGCTTCGCTCTGTGAGCTTTCTTCTGTCCAGTTTCCCAAACGTTTCCCTGCTACTGATACATCACTACACTGTACAACAGTAGCTGGTGACACACATGAGTTTGTCTTTAACACAAAACGTCTTAAACAAAACCAGGATTCCATCAGTATTTAGAAATCTAATATTGACAACCATGTCTTATCGATCAATTATTACAGCTGTGTTAAACCGCACTCATTCTGAGGTCAGATTGTGAACATCAAAGCATTATAATCTGCATATGAAGATATCAGTTGCTGAATGAACCCAGTCGTAAGACAATTGTGTTATTTAGATGCATCAATTTTCTCTTGTGCTCTCTGAATGAAATATGTAGGAGTGTTTTGTTTTTGTTTGTTTTGTGTTTATCATTACATCACATAGAAACGTGCCAATATGTGCACACTCGCACAGAAAGACAGAGGCAGGACAGACAGACAGACAGAGACAGAGATGGAGAGAGACAGACAGAGAAAGCGCACGCCAGCCACCAGATAGAAAGTCAACGGAAAAAAAAAAGTAATACCAGTGGAATTGTAGCAGTATCCAAAACAGAAAAAAGAGTAACAGAAACAGGAGGAGGAGTAAGAAGAAGAAAACAGATTATGTTGGCACACAAAAGCAAATTTGTGAAAAAATGTAGTCAATGTTGTCTCCTTTTTGTTTGTTAGCTCTCTCTCTCTCTCTCTCTCTCTCTCTCTCTCTCTTCTCTCTCTCTCTCTCTCTCTCTCTCTCTCTCTCTCTCTCTCTCTCTCTCTCTGTTCAGCTGCTCCAAGTTACCCATAAGGATAAGAAAGACATCAGCTGTTAGACACAGTATAAAAGAAGAAACAAACAGAGAGAGAGAAAAAACCAATTTGAATAACTGAATGTACTCACCTAACCAGAAATGCCATAGCGCACGTTGACAGGAGATAATGGAAGTGAAAACATCGATTTGTAGGCGCGTAGTGATGATGGTAAAACTTTCTGACCTCAGGCCACACTGACAGCGACATGGTCATGTTCCAATTTCTGCATGGTTCACAACTGCACATGATACCCCTCGAAAGTTTTAATATCTTGGAACGGTCATCTCACCAGATGGCAGATGCACATCAGAAATAACCAGCAGAATCGGTTAAGCTAAAACAGCATTCAAAAAGATCAAAGCATTCTTACCAACAAATGCCTATCAATTCACATCAGGAAGAGAGTTCTTGAATGTTATATAGAACCAATACTGTTATATGGATGTGAGGCGTGGACAGTCAACACGCAAAGCCAGAACAAGATTGAGGCAGCCGAGATGTGGTTTCTTGGAAGAATGTTGAGAGTTCCATGGGCAGCAAAGAAAACAAATGAGACAGTCTTCATGGAGGCAGACACAAGAAGATCATTCATAAGGAAGATTAGTAAAGACAAGCAACATTTATAGGTCATTTTATGAACAAAGGGGAATTAGAGCGCCTGGTCACAACAGGAAACTTGAGGGAAAGAGAATACCAGGTAGGCCCAGGGAGAAAATATTGGACGGACTTGCAGGGTGACTGAGGATAGAGGTGGTAGAAGATGTGCTTGCGGCACAAGAGATAGATGCATACGGATGCCCGTGATCGCCAACGCCATGCGGCAGGGCACATGATGATGATGATACCCCTCGAAAAGTGGACTGCGTCCTGAAGCTGTGCAGTTGAGAAGAGATCCCCGGACAAAAGTTACAGACTTCGCCTTGCACTCGTCTTCATTGTTGTTGTTGTCATTGCTGTTGTTGTTGATCGTTCTTCGTTGTCGAAGAAGACCACAACTTCAATTTTGACTAGGGGATTGGCGATTGTGGGTCCGGAGGTGGCTGGTGAGGTAAATCCGGTCCAGGAAGGCTCGCCCGCACGTAGGGATAACTTGGGTTGATGCAGCTGTAGGATTGTAGGTTGCTTGCATCTTGCGCGCTTCTCGTTTTCTTCGAACCTCTGCTGTACATCTATCTTCTCTCAAAGTCTTCATAATCATCACCTGGAGGATGCCTAGATTTGAAGACGTACAGAATGGCCAACTCTGCTTTCGTCTGAAAAAAAAAACCCACACACACACACACACACACACACACACACACCACATACATACACACACACGCACGCACGCACGCACGCACAAACAAACAAACAAACACAAGGATATGAGACAACAGGTTGTAGATATGGCTATTCAAATTCTCATCAGAGCAAAGATTTCTGTAACAAGGTATAAATCTACCAACACTCCACACGGAGGGAAGGAATTATTCATCAGAAACGTACTGAAAATTATCTGTAACCATTTCAGAAGAAGTCCTTCAAAGTGAGTTCAAAATGTGAACGAAATCATGTATGTTGATCCTATACTGAACCAAACAAATACAAATCACAAACAAACCACTACCATAAATGTTCAGGGAAAAAACTGTTACGTAAAGACGCACAAACGTCTGGGGTGTACGGGGAAAAGCGTGTTCGGAGCGTGTTCCCTTTGCTTTCTGCAAATAAGGGTGTATTCTTTCCAGAACAAACCTGGTGACATTTGAATAAATAAATACAGAAAGAAAGAATAAATAAATGGAGACATAAATGAAGAAATGAATTAATAAACAAACAATAATTGAAAATTTACAAAAATGGAAGTATACATGTGCCATTCTTATACATTAGTTTTAATTCGCACTGGATGTAGGCAGTAACGATGTTAACTAGATTTAGTAGGCGCATTTTCATTCACTCACTCACACACACACACACACACACAACACACACACACACACACACACACACACACACACACACACACACACACACACACCTTCTTATACATTAGTTTTAATTCGCACTGGATGTAGGCAGTAACGATGTTAACCAGATTTAGTAGGCGCATTTGCATTCACACACACACACAAACCACACACACACACACACACAACACACCACACACACACACAACACACACACACACACATACATACATACATACATACATACACGCATACATACACGCATACATACACACGCACTCGAGCACAAACACTCACGCGCAACACATACACATACAAACACCACATAGTTCAATTTATCAGTCTCGTTACATGTCACAATCAAAAAGTATAATCCATACACACATGCATACCAGCAATCAATGAAAAGTTTAATTTCCCCTCCCTTTCGACTCCATCCCACTTAAACAGAAACGGATCCAGGATCTCGTGTGCGCACTCACGCACGCACGCACCACACACACACACACACACACACACACACACACACACACACACACACACATACACACACATACACAAAAATAAGCACGCATGTGCACATAGAACCACATACAAAAAACAAAGAGAGAGACAGAAAAGAGAGATTGTGTGTACGGAAGAGACAGACAGACAGACAGAGAGAGAGAGAGAGAGAGAGAGAGAGAGAGAGAGAGAGGAGAGAGAGAGAGAGAGAGAGAGAGAGGAGAGAGAGAGGTAATTAGTGGGAAAACGGCAAGGAAATCAATTCGAGAACAATGGAAAAAGTATAAATAAATATTCAACATCTAACACAATCAGTGCATCACATACAAACTAGGCCTAGCAAAACTTGTTCATAGTACAAAGTGGCTGATGACGGTAAGTGCACAAATAATTACGAAGGAGAAGACGGGGTCAGTTGAAATCATATTTTCAAGCACGAAAACACGGCAGAGTGAGGTAAAGGTGGACGTTGTCCTATAATCCTTGAGTCTGTAGACGAATGAGGTGGAAGAGATCTTAATTTTTTCGGGGTTACCTCTCTCACAGCAGTGACTATCTCCTCTTCTTCGCTGTTTTAACCCTCCCTAAACCCTAACAGGGGCGGGTACCCACTCCTAGCTGGGTGTTTCTACATTCGAAGCTATGAGCACGGAATTTTTACGGTGTCAGAGTCGAACTGGTGCATTTTGTCTGGAAGGCGGGAGTTCTTCATCTATGCCTACCACGTCTTGCACCAGAGTGACTAAGCTGAATTAAAAGTGAACTTCAAGATAAAATACTTGCAGTGAGGTACAACGGATGAAAAAAATATGGTCCCCTTGTGTTTTGGAACCACAGGAGGTGTCTAGTTTGCTTTTAGGTAGTTACGGGTTCCTCTTTCCTGTCATGCTCTCTTTCCTTAACAAGACTTTTTCTTATTTCTGCCGTCATCATCATTCACCTGTATTCTTCCAAAGCCTCTCTTTAGCTCCCCAAAGATGGAGTATGACTGCCTTTAAGGCGGGATAAGTCATACACGCAAAAATCCTTCCCCTGTACTAGGTAGGCAGGTTTGTGTTAATTTGTATGCTTAGCTAGGGAGGTTAATAAGTTCAAATATGTGAATATACTAGAAATAGAAAGCAAAGGTAAGGGCTGGAACTAAACAGCAGGAAGACTGTAGTCATGGTGATCAGTAAAAAACATGAAATCCCCTCATGCAAAATAACAGCAAATGGCACAACCTTCACACAGGTTGATAAATTCAAATACCTGGGAACGATCATTTCATCAGACGGCAGATGCACATCGGAAATAGCTGGCAGAATCGGCCAAGCCAAAACAGCATTCAAGAAGATGACAAGCATTCTTACCAACAAATGCCTATCAATTAACATCAGAAAGAGAGTCCTTGAATGTTATATAGAACCAATACTGTTGTACGGATGCGAGGCGTGGACAGTCAGCAAGCAAAGCCAGAGCAGGATCGAGGCAGCCAAGAGGTGGTTTCTAAGAAGAATGTTGAGAGTTCCATGGACAGCAAAGAAAACAAACGAGACAGTCTTGATGGAGGCAGACACAAGTAGATCACTCATAAGGAAGATTAGGAAAAGACAAGCAACATTTATAGGCCATTTTATGAGGAAGGGGGATTTGGAGCACCTAGTCACAACGGGAAAGCTGGAGGGAAAGAGAGCACCAGGTAGACCCAGAGAGAGAATGCTGGACGGACTTGCAGAGTAGCTGGGGATGAGGAGGGTGGGGGAGATGCTGGGGGCAATGAGAAATAGAGATGGATGGAAGTCCATGGTCGCCAACGCCATGCGGCAGGGCACCTGATGATGATGATGATGAGCTAGGGACTGCTCTCTGGAGCTCTAGCCTGCTTAAGAAGAAGAAGAAAAGATTAAACTAAAATCGATTCGAGGGTAAGGGTAAAAAGTATATAAAAAAAAAATTTTAAAACTTGAAAATCATTCCCTACACTCAAGGCAGTAACGCGTTCTATGTTGTAAAGTAGACGATAACAGTAACAGTGGCGAAAATTCACAAAATGGGCGATTCCTGTAGTTACTTTAAAGCAGTTTTTGGTTATTGTACAAAATGATATTATCATGGAGACCTATACAGAATCGTCCAGAACTCCATCTATTTATCAAATATAAGTAATCGTCTTGATCTTTTTTCGGCTGATCTGTACAGACAAGTTATTTCTGTTACACTTGAAATACGTATCTCGTATCTCGTTAAGACTGTGCTAAATAAATCAATAAAAATAAAACTTAAAACAAAACAAATCGTATAGATATGGTCTGAGGACCAGTAGGATTTCTGTATTGAACATTTTCCAAAAAGAACTTGTGCACATACTAAGATTGTTGGGAAAAAAGAAAGAAAATAGAAACAAAAGGGTACGACGATTTCGTATTCCAGATTTTTCTATTTTGGAAAAAAAACGTATGAAACAAACACACTTTCCTGCTGAATTCAAAATATTTTATATAAATACTCGAAAGTTCTTTTGACTTTGATTTCCATTCAAGTGTTTTGGCAAATTAAGATTTTTATCTCCCCGAGAAAATAAACAAAAACACTGCATGGCTTAGTTAGCTTTGAGATTTGAAGTCCATGATACTCAAAAGATATCATAAATATATATGAATACACAACCAAAAAAAACTGAATCACCAAATCACCTTTGAATTTTTAACTTCATGATGATTATAAGATGATACCTAATATATGATTACAAGATGCATTGTAACTGTTCAGCACCGTATTTTAGCCCTGATATGGCACTAGTAGACGGCTCGGCTATAAGCAATATTAACTGAAGTACCGGACTTTACCCTAACTTTGCAGTATAGTTTCCAAGGTCCCAACTAGGAACTCTTTCTCTCGCTCTGGAAAGAGAGACAGACAATGAGACATAGAAAGAGAAAGAAAGACAGAAAGAGAGAAGAAGAAAGAGGGGAGAGAGAGAGAGAGAGAGACAGAGACAGAGAGAGAGAGAATTTCACAGAAAAATGAACATATACAGAATGCACGCCACAAATGTACCACCCCACCACACATTTGTGTGTGTGTGTGTGTGTGTGTGTGTGTGTGTGTGTGTGTGTGTGTGTGTGTGTGTGTGTGTGTGTGTGTGTGTGTGTGTGTGTGTGTGTGCTTGTGTTGTGTTGTTGTGTTATGATGTGTTGTGTTGCTTAGTGTTGAGTCTGCGCCAGAACAGGGTCCCTGACCACGATGATGTCTACAACATGGCATAATTACAACTTTACTGTCCTAAGTCAAGCAGAAGAAGACATCACAACAGGCATGGTCTTCGACAGACAAGCAAACTCCACACTGCAATGTCGTGTGGTGTCAACTAAACTGGCCTACATTCCGTGGAACAACCCTGATAACATCATTACCACGGAAGAGATGTTTCTAGCCATCAAAGTTCAGGAAGGTGTTGTCGCTCCAATCACGGCTTTTGTGGGTCTGCCCTTGAACATCCTCAACTGCCTGGTGTTCTACAAGCAAGGTCTCCGTGACAGAATCAACATGCTGCTCTTCTGCCAAGCTCTGTGTGACTTCATGGTGGAGCTGACTGTGCTGTCCAACACGATCGAATATTTCTACACTTTGTTGGCGGGAAATTTTCAGACTTACGGACCGTGGATGAGATTCAAGTTGAGCCATGGTATTTCTGTGTTTTATGGGTTTGTCTACGTCTCTGCCTTCATCTCCACTACAATTGCCTGTGACAGATGTCTTTGTGTCACGCGTCCTTTCGTGGCCAAGAAGATCCTCAAATCCTCTACAGCGGCCATTATCGTTACACTAGCGGCAGTCATCTTGGTAGGCGGTCATTACGTCATCAGTGACAAGTACAGAATCGGTTGTGCGCACTACACCTATTTAAACCTGACAGTGAACGGCTATGTCCCTAGTCAGTTCTATCTTCAACATAAACAGCTCATCGACCTCATCAACGTCGGGGTTTATGGTCTTGGTTTGCCAAGCTTCTTTGTCATCACCACCACCATCACCACCATCATCACTGCAGTCAAACTCAAGTCAGCCGCAGTCTGGAGACAGCAGATGAGCTCAGCGAATGAAGAAGACAGGAACGAAGTGGCTATTATCAAGATGCTGATTGCAGTGTCCTGTCTCTTCGTTGTCTGCACAATTCCTGCCATTGTCACAAAACTCATGCCAGTGATTGTCCCTGACTTGAATCTAGGGGGTCGATACCAAAATCTGTTTATGAGCTTTGTCTCGGTGCTACACATGACACCTGCTATCAATTCCTGTCTTAACTTTTTCTTCTACTTTCGTATGGGATCCAAATTCAGAATGACTTTAAAAGAACTCTGTTGTGGGGCTTGTAAATGGTTAAAAACAAATAAACAAAAACAACCACAATGACAACAAAACATATGTAATGGAAACTGCACGTACCGTATCATTTGACTTGGGACTGAAATTGTTTTCATGAATGTGTAATATAAAAAAGTACCATGCAAAGCTAGTATCTGTTGTAACAAGGCCACAACACGCCATGGATTCCTGGTTCAGTCTGTCACAGATCTACGCTTAGGGATTCCTAGAACCTATTAATAATAGCCCTGTGTAGTTGTAGATTACTTTCGAATTCAGTCAGACCCAACGTGTCTAGAGCCCCGACCCCTGCAGCCCTGCTATTAATAATAACCCTTTTGTCCAATAGCCAAATTCAAAAACAGCCAACAGGAAACTAATCCTGCCAGGCTAATATGACATATATTTTAGTGGCTGGATCATGACTGATACCGAGATGATGATCACACGAAGTATTCAGGTGTTATATATTATCAAGTTCGTTTGTTATATCCAATTGAAAAAAAATACTATGGACTGTAGTCTTGTGTTTACTAACTACATTTTACTTGGAACTTTGAAAGTGAAATGGATACCATACCTATTATTGTTTACAAGTAAAACGTGATACTAGCACGTATTACCTGTCTATTTGTGTAACACATAATGTCATTAAAATCAACATCTCACCTCAGTTTGATTGAAATCACATAACAGATAGATAGATAGATAGATAGATAGATAGATAGATAGATAGATAGATAGATAGATAGATAGATTGATAGACACGTACATATATATATACACACACACATAGACATAAGTATATATATATATATATATATATATATATATATATATATATATATGTATGTGTGTGTGTGTGCGTGTGTGTGGAGTGTGTGTGTGTGTGAGTGTGTGTGTGTGTGTGTGTGTGTGTGTGTGTGTGTGTGTGTGTGTGTGTGTGTGTGTGTGTGTGTATGCGGGCGCGCGTGTGTATGTGATAGGGAACGAGTTAATTAAGGTTGTAGGGGGTTACAGGTATGCAAGGGGTCAGAGGCAGATGGAGGACTCTTTCATTCGAACACGCACGAGTTCTCACCAGATAAAGACAAAGAACATCTTCACGAGAAGACAGTAGATCTGCATAGGAAGAAGACTAAAGAAAACAGAAGACACTCTTCGTGTGAGGACAAAAAGAGGACAGTGCCACAAATAAACGGCGGTAGCCAGGATCGTTGTGATCTGTTTTGTCGTACGACCTTCACCTGAACAGGCAAGATCAACACTTTCTTCCACTCGAAGACACATAAAGCCAGGACGGTGGTTCCCAAACTTTATTTACATGTGCACGAGTTCTCACCACATCAAGACAAACAGCATTTTCATGAGAAGACAGTAGATCTTGATAAAAGAAGACTACAGAAGACAGACTTCATAGGAGAAGACGACAGTGTCACAAATAAAAGGTGGTAGTCAGGATTGTTGTGGTCTGTCGCGTCGTAGAACCTTCATCTCAGCATGGCGAGATCGACCAGGCTTGTGTTATACATTTACTATTGCCACTACTAGGTCGATGCATGCACGACTGGTCAGTTTTCAAACGATAAAATCTGACTGGCTGTTATCACATATACAATCAACGCTTGATGTGTGTTGAAATTTAATTTTGACAGAAAAAGAATAAGAAGATAATAACTCTTCTCCATACACATTATTAGATACTAACCAGCATACTTTCACTGGGTATTAAAATCTATTTAATAAAATAACAGATTAATTCAAATCGACACGTGGTCTCTCATCTGAACATTCTCAGCGATAACATGGTCATTGTTGTCTCCAATTATAGCCAAACCTGTGTTTTTCAATTTGGACAGCCAAATCGCTGCACAGTGCCTCAACACATTCAACTGGCGTACAGGTCAACGTCTGGGTGTTTCGGCAAGCTGCTACATACTATACTGGCTATTACGCAGTATTTGTTTGCCCATGTACTGCAGGAGCTGTGGAATAAAGACAGTTTGCTCTAGGTTCTGTACGACTGCAGCGTAATACTATGTGTAACATCAGTTTGAAGATTGTGGCCATAATAACGACAAAGTTCGGGGCCTAAGCTTCGGAACACATGTACATGTACTCACTGCAGATCTGCTCATTGTTTATCCTGATACGACAACAGGGTCCTAAAAGCACACTGTATTACTTAAGGTTTTTTTTAATGCTAAACGCATAGCTATGGATGGGTAGAAGCTGTAAAATATAAGTAGCCTACAACATGGCTGAGAAAATGCAAGGCGTTTTTGATCTAGACAAACACACTACTCTGTGTTGCCTTTGAGCGCCGTCACAGGTAAATGGGAAAGTGATCGTAACAGAGCAAGACACTCTGTTACACACACACACACACACACACACACACACACACACACACACACACACACACACATACCACACAACATACACACACACACACACACACACACACACACACACACACACACACACACACACACACGTTTCAACATTATCACTCAACCAGTAAATATTATCGAATTCGTGTCACAGCATCAACTATTTGGCGGGAAAAAGCAGAGACACAAAACAAAACCAACTGTCAGATGATCACCAAGTGTCAACTGTACCGGTCCTGATAAGGACACAATAGGTGAACATTTTCCCATAACATAAGCACCTGTATGGAAGCAAGGTATGCAAACCTCAACTTCTCCCTGGGAAGGCATCACAATCTGGTACCTCTCGTTGTTTTATCTTCTCTCTCCCTGCGGTGGAATGACTACCCATTTATAGCTGACTTATTATCTGGGGTGGTGTGTTCAAGACAGGAGTCACAAATCAAGAGAAAATCGACGCAAAAGATGTCGAAAACGAAAACAAAACAAACCAAAAAGGAAGCAAGCAAACAAACAATACAAAACAAAATTTAACATGTATCAATAATCCAGTCAGCAGTCAGTCATTTTACGTGGGCAAAGGTGCGAGAAAGTGTCGTGCGGTCTTTCCCGTCTCCTTTTCTCGTGTAAATGATAATAAGTCTTTAAGTGTTCAGAAAACATATCAACATGCTGACAGCACACTTGCTCTGAGACTACCCACGCAACAGCCCTTGTATAACATGCGGTCGACGAAGACGAACTTAAAAAAAGACTTCAATGTTACGAAATTGGTTGGTGCAGTACACTATTGACGGGGAGGTTGCGGACTAAACCCTCAGCAATCGATGATGATGATGCTGTGGGTTTTCATTTCGGATTGAAACTGCGAGAAAGTACACAGTACAGCACTGTTGCGTAGTCTCAATACAAACTGGAACTCCAGAGCATCATAACTATCATCCCCATTCTCATCATCACAGCACTGAGAGAAATTATCCCAAATTCTGTGCTCATTCATGCACTGCTGTTTCGGTGGGTTTGGATTTGTTATGGAGAGCCGAAATAAACGGAGTATACGTAGAAACAAAGACAAGTTCAGAAGATAGGAGAAAAAAGGGGAGTTAAAAAATAACGAACAGACAGTTTGAAAGTGGACGTTAAGAAACGGATATCAGTGCTAGTTTCCTCAAGACGAACGTAGCAGTCAGGTTGGTAAATGTCAGACTTCCAGTCAAAAAGTCCTGAGTTCGATCACACCAGACATCTCTGCCTAGTGGTAACAGGATAAGATGTTTCCAATCTCCCATCCAACATGCGAACAGACCTGCCAGTGCCTATTCTCCTTTCGTGTGTATAAGCACGAAGAATGCAGTGTAGACACTTTAAAGATCCTACAGATCATCTCAGTGGCTGGATTATGGGAATATGAAAACATCCAGCATGCACGACCACCGTAGATGGAGTACGCAGAATGTGCAGTAACATACTGCTTGCACAATGTGGGTAAAAGTTCATGCGTGCATGCATCCGAGAAAAATCGGAATGCTGCATTTAGAGGGGAAAAAACCGGTTTTATCGAGATGATCTTGCAGCGCTTGGGTGATTCCATATAATATACACCAACGCCACGACTGCCATGTTTTGGAAGGAACCAAAAATAAAGCAGGGTACATGCCATGTGCCAGCGTATGTACCCAACCCTGGCCTTATCTTACTGTGACAGCCCACCTGCATCTGAGTACTGATACGAGGGTCATCCAACAGAATGCTAGGATATATATCCTAATAACTGTAAAAGAAAAGTAATTGTCGCAGCGCTTTGAAACTACATGTAAATACACACATACCTAAGTAATTATGCCGTGATCTAATTATAAAATTGTATGGAAATACTTTGACATCATTTGGGTACAAACACCATGGTCTCATTTACCGGTGAAAAACGATACGCCTATACATAAATTGAATTTCATAAAGGCAAACAGTGCTCCAAAACTTCTTCACACAATTCGACGTTCATAAGGGTTCTGTGCTAGACCTTGTCATTTTTTATAATGTACACGACACCTATGACTGAACTTATCAACGGCCACTCAGCAAGTCTCGAAATGTTCGCTGAAGAACTCAGCTTGGACACTGTGATGTTTTAACAGCTATCAAATTCTCGTCAGAAAAACTACAAGACTGTGTCTCTGACATCAAATGCTGGATGTCTAATTGTTACTGTTAGTGTTATTGTTATTTTTGTTTAAAACCCAGCCCACAGCGTAGAACCGTAACAGGGTTATAACCGTTTCAAAACATGCACAATATTTCAACAGGAAAGAAAAAGGAGTCTATGTAGATACCCCTGGCACTGACCACTCCGTCGGATGACTAATTAAAATCAAACGATGAAA
Organism: Monoplex corrugatus; assembly: GCA_030674185.1. Taxonomy (NCBI): domain Eukaryota; kingdom Metazoa; phylum Mollusca; class Gastropoda; order Littorinimorpha; family Ranellidae; genus Monoplex; species Monoplex corrugatus. Next base: position 167,397,765 of record CM060305.1, read on the forward strand.
AAACACACAAGCTGTCATGTTCATAAAACTCTCAGACTCAAAGATTCCCATCTCCTTCCGACCTCGGTTTGATTGAAATCACATTCATGCCATGCGTTCATGGTCTTGATTTCTATCTCGACTCTGAACCCACTCTGAAATACCTCATTACGCTCACTGCCAAAAGCTTAGACAGTTAGAGAGAAAGGAAGACAGTGAATATCTGAAGATATCTCAGCTTTGTTTGTTCTTCTGTATCGCCTTCTCTCCCAGATCATATACGCACATTTAATGAGAAAACACACACACACACACACACACACACACACACACACACACACACACACACACACACACCACACACTTAATATTAATGAAGTGACGTACTAGTTGTACTCTACTGTCTATAGTCTCTGAACAAAGTAAATTGTGCGCAGACGACCAGCACTTCTGCTGATGTTAACTGGTTTAGTCATTTTAGTGATAAAGTTACTCACCAAGCCCGACCGATTAACGGTGAAACAAGGTAGCAGACTGACTGCCGAATCATGAAACTTTCCACCTTTGCCGTGACGTGGAAAATTCCGATTCTTGCTTTCACTGACTGGCACCATTTAACTTTGATACCTCACATGTAGGCCTATTTCCCTTCAAAATCTCAACCCACAGCGAGGCTGCCGGAAGTTTTCACCGACTAGATCTATACCGGGGAGGTCTAATTGGTAGCAATTTCACAATGTGAGCAGTAGGCTAGCCTACAACACATAAATAAATACATTCAAATTCATCTATAATAATATAGCTGCTCTATCACAATACGTAGCTGTATTGTTATAAAAGCAAAGAATTGATTCAATTACAAAAAAAAATAATAACAGTAATGATGATTAGTGACAACGAAAACTCTAGATCTATTTTCATTCATAACGTGAAAAGCGTGCAAAGCGTGACGCGTGGGTTCTAAGCAGACGACATCCGTTTGAAATAGTACAAGAAAAGAAAGCAGGCAAGATTTTCGTCGGATTATTAGTTATTTTCTGTGTTCTAAAAACTGTGCTGGCTGGTTCTTAGGTTAAAATGGTACAGAGATGTCAACACATCCAATATTCCAGCTCGCCAGTTTTTATTTATTTTATTTTTTTCATTTATTTATTTATTTATTTTTACATCGTTCTGGTTTTTGTCGAGATCAAAAGGTCTGCCAGATGACAGATCACTATTTGTACTTGCGGGTTTAGGATGGAATGTGTATGGAGCTGTCCGAGTGCACTGAATTCCTATGAATTCATTTTTGCATCGTAAGAAGTTGAAGGTATCATGGTATGTGACAAAATTTTTCATTTTTTAAAAATAATTATATAATTGGTATTGTAGCGCTTATCTAATGACATAACGTCGCATGCGATTTGGGTTTTTAGTCACTTGTAGTTGGGGAACCGGAAGCGTTGCTATGACCACGTCGTTCAACGACTGGGTTAGCGAAGTTGATCCGACAATGTTTGAGTTACGTTAATAAACGTTTAAAACTTTGTCTGGTGTCTGTGAATGCTTCATTGGTGACCCCGACGGGAGTGAGTAGAACCTAGTAGTGACCAGCTATTACCAGCTATATCCACTTCTACGCTCACAGACTCATAGAATTATGTCAATAACAACAGAAGCAATAACAGAACTTGCAGACGCCATACGGCAACAAACTATATCTCAGACAGCAAAATTCCATCCTCAACAATCAGTGGCAGCTGTCGCCTTCAAAGCACCCCCCTTTTGGACAACCAACGCATCAGCATGGTTTCTTCGTTTGGAGGCTGTTTTCGCTACCCACACACCTCCCATTACGAATGACTTGACAAAATTTCATCATGTAGTACAACTTCTCGACTCGGATACATCCAGACGTGTATAAGCAGTAGTTGAACGCCCCCCAAACACCCAAAAGTATGAAACACTCAAGGCAGCTCTACTCAAAGCTTTTGAGTACACACAACTACAGAAAGATACCGCCCTTCTGCAAATGCGAGGTCTGGGAGACAAACGACCATCAGAATTATTGCAGTACATGCAAACGATGAATTCCAACCCAGAAACCCTCTTCAGAGCTCTTTTTTTAAATCAAATGCCACCAGAAGTCCGAAAGATTCTTGCCCAGTCTCCAAACGAAGAGCTTGAGGTTCTGGCCGAAAAGGCTGACCACATCTTAGAAGTGGATCTCCCAACCCCTGCATTTGTGGCAGCTGCATCAAACCGACCATCAAAAAATGTTTCTAACACTGCTTCAAACCCTTTCACTTTGTGCAAGTACCACGCACGATTCGGAACTGAAGCGAGACGCTGCGAAAACAAAGTCAATGGACGACCGTGTGCAATGGCTCCACAACAACCTAAGTGGAAACGAGATCATAACCAGGCCACCAACATTAACTCCACTGAATCTCATGACGTTCATGCAGCTACCTCAGTCAACATTAGCACAATCACGGTAGCTGATGTTTTGTCAGGACGCAATTTTCTAGTTGACACGGGGGCTGAAGAATCCGTTTTTCCTGCAAGTGTCGCAGAACGCAAAAAAGCTCGAGGACCCAGTCTGGTTGCTGCCAATGGCTCAGCTATTCCTACTTATGGAACAAGGAATATCCCATTGCAGCTAGGCCATGATGCATCATTTGTTCAAAAGTTTTGGATTGCAGATGTGACTCAGCCAATCCTAGGCGCAGATTTTTTTGCTACCCAAAGACTAGCAGTTGACCTCGCTAACAGACGTCTGGTGTCCCTGGATGGAAGTTTGGTAATTCCCGGACAACCGACACGATCGCAAGCAGAAAGAGGCATACACAAGATTCATTCCCGCTACGAAGCAATTGTAGAGGAGTTTCCTGAACTTCTAGTACCTTCTTTCACAGAAAACAAGCATGGTGTATTTCACCACATTCCTACTACGGGTCCCCCTGTACATGCACGTGCACGTCGCCTCGACCATGAGAAATTGACAGCTGCTAAGGCAGAGTTTGACGAAATGGAGCACCTAGATATCGTACGCCGTTCATCTTCCCCTTGGTCATCACCACTGCACATGGTGAAGAAAAGCAATGGCAGCTGGCGTCCCTGTGGAGATTATCGTCGACTAAATGATATAACCAGAGATGACCGCTACCCCCTCCCTCACATCCAGGATCTGAATGCCAACCTTGCTGGAAAAACGATTTTTTCCAAAGTTGATCTTGTTCGCGGCTACAACCAAATCCCAGTTGCACCTGAGGATATTCCAAAAACAGCAGTCATCACCCCATTTGGCCTGTATGAGTTCCTGAAAATGCCGTTTGGTCTGAAAAATGCAGCTCAGGCATTTCAACGCCTCATGGACGGCGTTTTGAAGGACCTGGACTGCGGCTTTGTATATCTCGATGACATTCTTGTTGCAAGCGCTTCACCTGAACAACATGAGGCCGATCTGCGTACCATTTTCAGCCTGCTGACCTCCAACGGTTTAGTGATCAATATCAAGAAATGCGTTTTCGGTCAATCTTCCCTATATTTCCTTGGACATTTAGTCTCAGCAGCCGGAATTGAACCCCTGCCAGAGAAAGTGCGTGCAATAATAGATCTTCCCACTCCTTCTGATAAAAAAGCTCTTGAACGTTTCCTGGGAATGATTAACTTCTACCACAGATTTCTCCCAGGCATCGCGAAGCGTCTTACACCTCTGACTGAGGCTGTCAAAGGCAAACTCAAGAAATTAATATGGACACCTGAATGTCACGCTGCATTCCAGAAGGCCAAATCAGCACTAGCTTCTGCTGTCATGCTTCATCACCCCAACCCGCAATCTCAAACAAAACTTTCTGTGGATGCATCAGACACTGCCATGGGAGCCGAACTGTCACAACAGCAGAATGGTGCCTGGAAACCCATTGCATTCTTCTCCAGGAAACTCACACCAACCCAACAACGTTACTCAACGTTTGATCGTGAACTGTTGGCCATCTACAGCTCAATCCAGCATTTCCGCTACTTCCTGGAAGGAAGAACATTTACGGTGTTCACAGACCACAAACCACTAACTCATGCACTGACAAGCAACACTGACAGATCCCCTCGCCAGGAACGTCAGCTTTGCTACATAGCCGAGTTCACAACAGACATCAGACATATCAGTGGATCAGACAATATCGTACCTGACACACTCTCCAGGGCACCTGTACCTGACCAGGAGCCACTGATTGCTAGTACATCACCAGTCCCTACTGTAGATCTTGCTCAAATGGCAACGGCACAGCAAACCGATCCCAACGTTGCGGACCTACGCTCCAAACCAGGATCCCTACAACTAAAGGACGTCACTCTAGATGGCACCCAAATTCTGTGTGACATTTCTACTGGCCGCCCTCGGCCAGTGGTACCTCCAGCATGGACAAAAACTGTATTTGATGTGTTGCACAACCTATGTCACCCTGGACCCAAACCCACCACTCGCGCTATCTCAGCACGCTACATCTGGCCTGGACTTAAAAAAGATGTGAAGAACATGGTCAGGGCTTGTCATGAATGTCAGGCTAGCAAAATTGGACGCCACACCAAAGCTCCACTCTCCCCTTTTGACCCCCCTGATAGACGCTTTGGTAACATACACATAGACCTTGTGGGACCCCTCCCTTCATCAGAAGACTGCACTTATCTGCTTACCATTGTAGACAGATTTACAAGATGGCCAGAAGCTATTCCTCTCCCCAACGCAGAAGCTGTTACATGTGCCAAGGCCTTATTGCGTACTTGGATCGCGCGATTTGGGGTCCCAGACACAATTACTTCAGACCAAGGCCGTCAGTTCACCAGCGCGCTGTGGCGGGAGCTGAACATGGTGCTCGGAGTTAAACCTCAAACTACTACAGCGTACCATCCCCAGGCCAACGGCATGGTGGAAAGGTTTCATCGCAGCCTCAAAGCTGCTCTCAAAGCTCGCCTTGACGGACCACGCTGGATGGATGAACTACCAGTCGTGATGCTTGGCATCCGGACAACGTGGAAAGAAGACCTTAACACTACTCCTGTCCTCCTCACCTATGGCACAAACCTCCGAGTGCCTGGCGATTTCCTTCCACCCCCATGTGCAGACAAGGTGTTCCCTTCCAGCGTCTTCGTCCAAGAACTACAGGAAAAACTTAGAAAGCTTTCCCCTTTCACCCCTTCCCATCATGGATCACCAGCGCCATACGTTCCCAAGAACCTGCAGTATGCGGATCAGGTGTACCTTCGTCACGACGCCCACAAGGGCCCCTTGGTGAGGCCTTACGATGGACCTTTTCCTGTGTTGACCCGTGCTGAAAAACACTTTGACATTTGCAAAAATAGGAAGGCTGTTCGCGTGTCACTGGATCGACTCAAACCTGCTTATGTCCCACAAATTTTTCCCAAACCCGGTCGGGATCCCTGTGTGTCTGAACCACTGGACCCTCATGTTCCTCAAGAGGATCGCACTGCCAAAACGGGTGATGCAGCCGGACCAGATCACACTACCAGATCTGATGATACCCAAGGCAACGCTCGAGCACCTGCCCAGTATCCTTCATCAGATGCTCCAGCACCACAAGTTACAACTCGCACTGGGAGACTAGTGCAGAAGCCCAAGAAGTATCGAACATTTTACCGAGTCCGTCGAATCTGAAATTACAATATAGAAGAGGTCGTCGAACAGACATTTTCTTTACCCTCTTATTATTGATTGATACCTCAAAGACTCCATCAAGCTCATACTTTCCAAATGATATTGGACAGTTGTTAACGAGTCTGTTGATTATACTATTTGTTTTACTTTTGTAGTTTTGCATGCAACACATTGCGCCGTTCTGGGGGGAGCCCTGTAGCGCTTATCTAATGACATAACGTCGCATGCGATTTGGGTTTTTAGTCACTTGTAGTTGGGGAACCGGAAGCGTTGCTATGACCACGTCGTTCAACGACTGGGTTAGCGAAGTTGATCCGACAATGTTTGAGTTACGTTAATAAACGTTTAAAACTTTGTCTGGTGTCTGTGAATGCTTCAGTATCATTGAAAAGAGAAAAAGAAGTAGCTTTACAACTGTATATATAAAAAAAAAGCTTTTCATTTGGTTGACTGCAACGAGAGTTGAGAATTTTTTAAATAATAAAAATATGGGCCATTTTTACTCGGCTCACATAGCAGAAACAGTGATCAATTGTCTTCATATTGTGAATACAAAGTGACATAACTTTGGAAAGACTGAACCAAGAACCAAAAACCGACTATCACCAGAAAGGTCTTTACAAGCACAGGACAGCTTAAGTATTCACGAGTTGATGAAAATATGCACCAATTACCCGTATGTTATTTAATTAATCAAACGAGCTTTTATATTTAACATAGATTATGTAATAAAATCAGTACAACTTCCATAATACATTGATAGCTGGAATTCTGGCTTTTAAAATACTACACACTGTCTCCACGTATTACTCATCATACAAAACTATGACTAGTCATAATAGTTTTGGTAATTAGCCTGGTAATTAATAATTATTTACTTTAATGAGCTTTAAAACTGTATTGTGTCAACAACAAAAAACACGGTAACTTCTAATTCTATAATAGCTGTAATTGTGGCATTCATTTGCTACAAACAGCATCTAGGTATTATTCATCATGAAAAATATGATTGGTCATAATAGCTGTGGTATATAATCCAGTAATTAATCAATCAACTTAACAAGCATAAAAATAGTATATAAGAGTCCTTTAACCATTTTCACTTCCATCAGTTGGAATTCTGGCTTATGATTTGCCACATGCACACTCCAGGTATTACTCATCATGAAAAACTGATTAGCCATATAGTTTTGGTAATTAATCCTGTAATTAGTCCAGTAATTTACCTACCTTAATGAGCTAAAGAAAAAACCCTAGGTTAGAGTCTTAAAACATAATATAATAAGTTGCATAATAGCTGGGATTCTGGCTTGTAATGTTCCACACACACTCCAAGTATGATCACAAAACATACGATTAATGATAGTTTTGATAATAAAACCAATAATTAATTAATGTAACGAGCTTTAAAAAAACACATAAGAGCCATAAAACCATTTTAACTTCTACCATTACAGTTGGAATTCTTGTTTGTAATTTGCCACAAACTGCAAGTATTATCATCATGAAAAACTATGATTGATTGTAATACTCACTGTGACAAATACAGTAATCAATTAATTCTCTTGAAAATCTTTAAACATAATAATAATAATTAATAATAATTACAATATTTATATAGCGCAAAATCTCGATAAAAATCAAATCTAAGCGCTGAACATACACTTACGCACGCGCGCACACACACACTTACACATGGCTATAAATGGGGAAAAAGAATAAAAGCAATGGAAAATTATAGAGAGCATATTATATACAAATATATATTACAATGTGATTCCCCTCCGAGTGGAGACAGGCTACAGAGGGGGGATGAGTGAGGTCAGGATTTTATGCAGAGGAGAAAAGGTGAGTTTTGAGAGCGGACTTGAAGGAGACAAAAGTAGGTTGCTGACGGACAGAGAGAGGAAGTTTGTTCCAGGAAAGTGGACCAGAAACAGAGAAGGCTCGTGGACCATAGGTATTGAGCTTGGTGCGTGGAAAGCGAAAAGTCAGAGGATCGGAGGCAGAGCGGAGGGTACGTGAGGGAACATAGATCTCAAGTAGGCTTGACAGGTAATGGGGGGCTGCGTTATTGAGGCTTTTGTAGCACATGGTGTCTAGTTTGTACTGTATGCGCTTTGATACAGGGAGCCAGTGAAGTTGTGCCAGGAGAGGAGATATGTGGTCAGCTTTTTTCTTTTTGAGTACAAGGCGTGCAGCATTGTTTTGAATGCGCTGTAGGATGTGAATGGTGGAGGCAGGAAGACCAGACTTCTAAAACAACTTCACTTTCCCAGTTGTTGAATTCTTGCCTTGATTATGCCACATACAGACTCTAGATAATACCCGTGCAAAGAATGATGAATCATAGTAGTTGTGTTAATTTACGCAGTAATTGATTACCTAAATTAGATTTATAATCAAGATACCTTACAATTTTGAGATTTCTATTTACAATTGCTGTACCTTCTACAATTGCACTAATTCTGGCTTGGTGTTTGGCACACAAAGACATTCTGGAAAACCAAATCATAATTAAAATAAAAGATATTTAGCCCATATATTCATTATTTAACTTTAATAAGAAAACTCCTATTTTGCTATAGAATTGCTTATAATTCAACTTTCGACAGAAGTCTGCAGCTCGATAGTTATTTAATTTAGTCGTGCAGGTTTCAGTTGAACTTGGATTCTTACCACCACCCTAAATCCTGACAGATGGTGTGAGTGCAGGTCTTTTGGATGAGATGAGAAACACAGGTCTTTTGGATGAGATGAGAAACAGAGTCCATCAAACTTCAAAACACCTTATTACTCAATCTCAGCATACATTTAGTGTACATAAAAGAATTGATGAAAACAAAGATTTGTCCATGGCAAAATCCCATGGAAAATCCATTTTGTAAGCAAAATGACACACTTGGTAGAAAAATGGCTTAGCTTGCACTTTGCCAATGCACCGCTATATCACTCATACAAATCAAAATACACATGTTAATCAGCATGCACTGCTAAGATTCATTAAAAAAAAAGCACAGAGTAACAGTCTTTCTTTCAGTTTTTTTCCTTTGTTTTTATCCATTGTTTTAAAGAAAATAAACATGCAAACATAAAATATAGCATTGTGACTTTAAAAATCCCAAACCAATTATTCAAGAAGAAAAATAATGACAATGCATTATTAGGAGGACTAAATATGTGAAGAAAAAAGCTGAATAAGCTAAAACTTTTAACAAACCTAAACAGTTTTGTTTAAAAGCCTACATAAGTAGGCCTACATGTTTCTCTTTTACTGTTTGAATCAAGTGTTGAATTAAAGATAAAAATAAAAAACAAAACAATTCATCAATTAGTTTTTCATTTTGTCTTTAGTTACCTGAAAAGTCTAAAAAGTAACACTCAATGTCATACAAAGCAGATGAATTATTTCAGTAGGGATAAACAAAGAATCCATGCAGCAGATCTATCTAGATCTGATTTTGATGAGTCATCGTATGATGGGAGATGTTTGACTGGTTGTGCTAAGCTACTGGGATTCTGTTGCACTGAACATGAGAACTATCTACTATACCTACATTTTCATACAAAAAATTAATGTCATTACAACCAGACTAATGATTTCAATAAACAAACAATCCTTGTAGCTAGATGATGTGACGCCCAGCTTCTGCCAACTGATACTCTGATAAAGTCTTCATCGCCGATTAAAAAACAAAAAAAGGCATCTTGCACAACAAAATCAATCACGTACGTATCAATACAAATAAATCTGCTATCAGCAGTATGTAGTCGTTCAGTCTTAGCTTAAAAGGACGAACAATGGCGGCATGACGTGCACCATCGCCTCGGTACACCATACACCTAGCGGGTCAGATCTAACTATCAGCAGCGCATGTCAACATAAGAGGGATTAATCTACACACTTTTCTTATCTTTACGAAAATTCTTTACTAAACTTCGAAGTTTGCAGGGATTACAACCAAGTAGTCAGACAAAGATCCATTAACTCATGAAGACCGCACAAAATGAAAAAAAATCGCAATTGGAGGCTGCAGCTCCATGTATGTTTAGCATCATAACATGCATTGTTTTGATTAATGATCGTAGATAATGACCAATCGAGCGTCCATCACGTTGACAGCCCTCCGTCAAAGCGCCGGAACACGTCACATTTATTTGACGAACGCTAGCGGCTGCGCGGAGCCCAGTTTTCTCACATAAAAAAGGTAGGCCCTAGGTCTGCATATGTTGTAAATAAGTGTAAAAATACGTGTGTGCATGCGTGTGCATTTGTTTGTTTGTGTGTGTGTGTGTGTGTGTCACTGTGTGTCACTGTGTCTGTGTGTGTGTTCAGAATGTGTTAGACATTTCGTTTTCAGCGCGATCTGCTTGCCATGGGATAAGCATTCATTATTGTCAACATCAGCCGTCAGGCACAATCCTCATGCATGAAGAGACGATCTGATAACAAGCAACCATACATCAAGGTATGTTTTCAATTTATCATGCTGATCAAAGAGAGCAGCTGTCAAAACTTCAATGCACCCTGCTGAAAGAGTGAGAGTATCAATAACACATTACACATGCAGCCCGCAGCTTGCTCGTAATCGTCCTCTTGCCAAAGGGCTTATCACGCTGGACAGGTTAGGTTAGACTACATGGTTCTTTGGGATTTTGCTAAAGTGTTTTCTTTATAACCAGTTTCTTCCTTCTTCACTTTCTTTCTGTGTCTAGGCCTATGTCTCTGGATTAAAAAACTACAGATCTGGATAACCTGTTACACGATCCACATTTAAAAAGTTTTTTTTTTCTTCAAAAATTCTGTTGTAAATTTAAAAAAACATTTTTTTAGTTTGTTTGGAGTTTGTTCAAGAGGGATTTGTCGCAGTCGGACAATTGCGTGTGCGCTCCATCCAAATCTGCCAGCAGTTATGTGGCAGAGTCCCTGAGCACGTGCGAAATTCTGTACACTGTCAAGGTCTTGAAATGGGGAGGGGGAGAGGAGGAAAGACCTATGAAACACTAAGTTTAGACCACTTGAATGGTGTGTGTGTGTTTGTGTGTGTGTGTGTGTGTGTGTGTGTGTGTGTGTGTGTGTGTGTGTGTGATGTGTGTGTGTGTGAAGTTTTAGTTGGTGTGTTTTTGTTGTTGTTATTGATCTGATTTTTCTCGGATGTGTGAGTGTATATTGTTTTGCCCACACTGCGCAGGTGATATATACTACACAGTCTGTCTCCTGTCTGTGGTGATGGTACCTTCTGAGTATTTTCATGTTCCCTTAAGCTAGACACTGACATAATTACAGGATCACATGTATATTTGATATTCTGCATACATATACACACGAAGGCGGTTGAGACGCTGGCTGGTCTGCACACATCTTAATCTGGAAGAACGGAAAAATCTCCAGCCTTTACCCACCAAGCGGAGATTTTAAGGTGGATTGAACCCAAAACATGTCCTATTGGAAATTCGACATTTGTCCTCTTTGACTACCGTGCCTGCCAGCTGTGTATATGAAATCCTAAAATATGGCTGTATGGCAAACATCACAAAGAAAACTAGGCCAGGGCTTGAGATATTGGACACCTGACAAAACTCTACACACACACACACAAAACACACACACACACACACACACACACACACACACACACACACACCGCAAACACACTCACACACGCACGCACACACACACACATGCACTTCAAACACACTCACATACATACACACACGCGCGCGCACACACACACACACACACACACACAGACACGCACACACACACGCGCGCATACACACGCTCGTGCGCGCGCGCACACACACACACACACACACACACACACACACACACATACACACACACACACACACACACACAGTTGTTATTACAACTATAGTGCCCAGATTCTATCATAAGCTAGTTGACAAGATTTGAATGTATGAATGAATGAACGATTACAGGAAGGAACGAAGGAATAAGTTACAATTGTCTGTGTCTTGCAGGACCACGAGCGAAATGCAGCTGCACGTTTTCAGTGTTAAAGACAGATATACATATTATATTTGTACGTGAATCAAAGGTGGGTTTGGGACGGGATGGAAGGTGTGAGGGGTCACAGTGGTGTGTGTGTGTGTGTGTGTGTGTGTGTGTGTGTGTGTGTGTGTGTGTTTGAACCTACACATTCGAGTCTCACTCCGAGTGGTTACAGGTTTGCTTCTTTCCATCGCTCATCCCGAGGTGGTGGTATCGCCATCCTCTACAACGACTCACTCCATTCCTGCCTATCTTTCTCGCAGTCTCTGCCTTTCTCCCATCCTTCTTTCGAGCACGTTGAAGTACATGAGTGAGTAGATGTCGCGCCAGCAGGCAGCAAAAGTGTTTGTGGTGTTTTACAGTGATTTTATCGTGGTTCTATTTGATTTTATGCATTGAATTTTGTATCAGTTTGTTGCTTTTAAATCCCGACACACGGTGATGTAAATTTTTTTTTTTAATTTTGAATATTTTATCAGATAATCTGATTTTAAAGTTTTTATACCTACTTTTCATCATTTTAATTCAGCCGCTCAAGTCGGACATTTTATCTGTGAACTGTGTTTACATTTTAGCCTACTGTGTTCGCCCAACGCTACAGCTTTCCCAAACCTTTGTGTTCTCTGGTTTTAAGTGTTGTGAACTGACCAACCCACACACCAACCTGCAAGTATCTTCCTCTCCTGACTGGCTCGCAATTATGGACCCGTCTTTTATAAAACAAATTGGACTGACACTTTTTAAACACAGCAAGTGCTACCTCGGTGGAGGCGTCTACCAGCGCATACGAACACTGGGGCTGTGTCCTAAGCCCCGCACTGCGCGATCCTGTCGTGGTGGACGTCTCCACCGACTTTGGCACAATCTGCCTCCTGCTGTGCCAGTCTGACACCACTTTTCGTCTTCTGCTTCTTCGTCTCCTCCACTGCCCCTGCACTCGACCTTGCTGCTGCAAACTTCGTCTCTTCCTCTGCCGTCTTTGCCTTCGCCTTCTGTCCCGCCGGTGCCGCCTTCGCCTTCTGTCCCGCCGGTGCCGCTTTCGTCTTCTGTCCTGCCGGCGCTGCCCTCATCTTCTGTCCCGCTGGTGCTACCTTTGTCTTCTGTCCCACTGGTGCCGCCTTCGTCTTCTGTCCTGCGGGTGCCTCCTTCGTCTTCTGTCCCGTCGTTGCTGCCTTCATCTTCTGCCCCACTGGTGTCGCCTTCGTCTTCTGTCCCGTCAGTGCTGCCTTCGTCTCCACCTCGGCCGCCGCATTGTGATAAACTAAAACTATGCCTTTTTAACGCTCAGTCAACATGCACTGATGGCAAAGCCGATGTCATTGCTGACTTTATCGCAGATGAGCATGTTGACATTGCTTTTATCACCGAAACATGGCTTAACCCCCTTGGTCATGAACCTATACATGCGAGTCTCACTCCGAGTGGTTACAGGTTTGCTTCTTTCCATCGCTCATCCCGAGATGGTGGTATCGCCATCCTCTACAACGACTCATTCCATTCCGGCCTGTCTTTCTCGCAGTCTCTGCCTTTCTCCCATCCTTCTTTCGAGCACGTTGAAGTATCCTTCCAATCCACCCCTCACCCCATCACCTTCTCCTGTGTCTATCGACCTCCACCTAGCTCTGCCAACAAACTCACCACATCCATGTTTCTCTCTGACTTTGATCAACTTCTTGATTACTACTGCCTCTTACCTGGAAATCTCATCATTCTAGGTGACATCAATGTCCACTATGACAACACTCACCGTTATGACACAAGACATATCATCAACTCTCTGTCCAATCACAATATGACTCAACACATTTCTGAACCAACCCATCAAAAAGGTCACATTCTTGACTGGATCATTTCTCGTGATCACCACAATTCAGCTACTGACAACTGCTTAGTTCTTTCTACCCGTCTAACTTCAGCCCTTCCATCTGACCACTCTGCAATTCTCTGTTCTCTTAACATTCTCCTCCTTCCCGTACCATACGCACAGTGACTCGACGCAATCTCAAATCTATCGACCTCTCCACATTTTCATCTGATGCCTTCCGTCTCCTTTCTGAAAAATCACATAACCTTGCCGATGAATTCTATACTACTCTCCACCATCTTTTGGACACTCATGCTCCAGCCACAACCCGTCTTTTACCTGACCGTCCCCCTACCCCCTGGCTCATTCATGAGCTTGCCTGTGCAAAACGTGCCCGCCGCAGAGCAGAGCGCCGCTGGTGCAAATCCAAACTCACTGTACATAGGCAACTTTTCCAAGCCTCTAAAACAAAAGTATCCACCCTCATTGCATCTGCAAAAACAAGCTATTTCCAAACTAAAATCCTGAATCCCTCTTCTTCAAAAGAACTCTTTACAACCATGAATCATCTCTTTGGCACACGAAAAGATTTACCTCTCCCAACAAAACACACAAATGAAGAACTCCCATCTGTATTCTCCAAGTATTTCACCACTAAAATACAAACTCTTCGTGACGGGCTTGACAGGACACCCTGTCAACCATGCCCACCTGATCCTTCCTTCTCTGGCACACCTCTTACTACTTTTACCCCAGTCTCACAAGAAGAAATTCTCAACACAATCAGATCCATGTCGTTCAAAACCTGCGAACTGGATCCTCTTCCAGGTTCCCTCTACTCTGACTGTCTCCCTACGCTCCTCCCATTCATCACTGACATCATCAACACTTCTCTCCAAACTGGAACTGTCCCAGATTCTTTCAAGTCTGCTATTGTTCACCCTCTCCTCAAGAAATACAATTTAGACCCAAATGAACTGAAAAATTACCGGCCTATCTCTAATCTCTCTTTCTTGTCAAAACTGCTTGAAAAAGTTGTCCTTAATCAGCTGAACTCTCACCTGTCTGCCAACAATCTCCTCAATCCTTTCCAGTCAGCCTACCGCCAGTGCCATAGCACTGAAACTGCCCTGCTACACATTCTCAACAATCTCCTCCTTGCAACTGATACTGGCAAAGTCTCTCTCCTCACACTCCTTGATCTGTCTGCAGCCTTTGATACCATTCATCATGGTATTCTCCTTTCTAGACTTCATCATACTTTTGGCATCTCTGACATTGCTCTCTCCTGGTTCACTTCATATCTATCAAACAGAAAACTAACTGTTCTCATTAATGGCACTTACTCTCAACCTGCATACCTGACCTGTGGTGTTCCACAAGGATCTGTCCTTGGCCCTGTTCTTTTCACTCTTTACACCTTCCCCCTGTCTACCATCATCAACTCCCACTCTATAAAACACCACTTCTATGCTGATGACACCCAACTTCTAGACAGTGACACACCAGACAATATACAGCGCCTCTTGACTCGCACCATTGAGTGTTACTCGGACATTAAGAACTGGATGACGTTCAACAAACTTCAGCTTAATGACGACAAGACAGAAGCTATCCTCATTGGCACCCGTCAGAAACTTTCTCAGCTGCCTCCTCTTTCTCTCCCATTATGTAACACATCAGTCCCAATTTCTGATTCAGCTAAAAACCTTGGTGTCTGCATTGACTCTACCCTCTCCATGAACAACTTTGTTTCTCAAACTGCCAGATCTTGCCACTATCACCTCCATCGTATAAGCCTGATCAGGAAGTATCTCTGTCGAAACAACTGCAAAACTCGTTCTCTCCTTCATAATGTCTCGCATTGACTATTGCAATTCACTCCTGTCTGGTCTTCCTGCCTCCACCATTCACATCCTGCAGCGCATTCAAAACAATGCTGCACGCCTTGTACTCAAAAAGAAAAAAGCTGACCACATATCTCCTCTCCTGGCACAACTTCACTGGCTCCCTGTATCAAAGCGCATACAGTACAAACTAGACACCATGTGCTACAAAAGACTCAATACCTGTCAAGCCTACTTGAGATCTATGTTCCCTCACGTACCCTCCGCTCTGCCTCCGATCCTCTGACTTTTCGCTTTCCACGCACTAAGCTCAATACCTATGGTCCACGAGCCTTCTCTGTTTCTGGTCCGCTCTCCTGGAACAAACTTCCTCTGTCAGTCCGTCAGCAACCTACTTTTGTCTCCTTCAAGTCCGCTCTCAAAACTCACCTTTTCTCCTCTGCATAAAATCCTGACCTCACTCAGTCCCCTCTGCAGCCTGTCTCCACTCGGAGGGGAATCACATTGTAATATATAATTGTATATAATATGGTCTCTATAATTTTCCATTGCTTTTATTCTTTCTCCACATTTTAGCCGTGTGCGTGTGCGTGTGCGTGTGCGTGTGTGTGTGTGTGTGTGTGTGTGTGTTGTGTGTGTGCGTGCGTGCGTGTGTGTCTGTTTAGCGCTTAGATTTGATTTTATCAAGATTTTGCGCTATACAAAATAAAGTATTGTTGTTGTATTGGTGTGTGGTGTGTGTGTGTGTGTGTGTGTGTGTGTGTGTGTGTGTGTGTGTGTGTGTGTGTGTGTGTGTGTGTATGTGTGTGTGCGTGTGTGTGCGTGTAAGAGAAAGCGAGAGAGAGAGAGACATCTAGTCAGTACTACATTATTAGCCTGAGAACATATATGGTTATGATAATGATGAGAGATTTACGACTCCGTATAATTTATTCAAAAAGACCATGTCCCCCCCAGAAAAGGGATAATAACAGCAGCAAAAGTTTATATTCTATAAGAAAACTTCGTATTCTGAAACAGTGAAAACCTCGTATAAATAAGTAGCAAATTGTTTGGCAATAGTTGTGTTGTAATACAACTTTTTGTTCTAAAGGCCTCGTATAAATAAGTAGCAAATTGTTTTGCGTCATAGGTATGTTGTAATTCAACTTCTTATTCTAAACACCACGAAAAAGTAGCAAACTGTTTGTACAATGTTTTCGTTCATTGGTGACATTGAACAAACAAGGATTTTAAAAAGTATTTAGGAGAGGGACAATAAATTGTTCTCTGATGTCTTTTAGTACCGGAAATGAAAACAAAACTGACTTTATCCAGTTTTTTCTTGGGAACGTAATTGTCTGTGACGGAATAATGGAAGAACATATCTGAGATGACAGATCTAGACGGTTGTCATAGCACTTTTTTCTTTCTTTCTTTTTTTAAATTTTTTTATAGTGTTTATCACTATCAGTATTCATTATCATGTACAGAAAAGTTCTATGCAAATACGAGTGTTGCCATTTACAATCAGGCAATCGTTTACGAAAGGTACATATATAAAAACCATTTACGTTCCCAGCTCCTTTATTCGACAACACAACCAAACCCATGATCAAATAATTTCATTTTTTCCTTAGTCCGTGAAAGAGAAGAGGGAGGGCCGTAGTGGTGGTGGTGATTGTGTATATTTGTGTGTGTGTGTGTGTGTGTGTGTGTGTGTGTGTGTGTGTGTGTGTGTGTGTGTGTGTGCGCGCGCGCGCGCTTGCTTGCCCGTCAAGCGCATGCTTGCCCGTCTAGGTTATGTATTCATACGTGAATTTGTGTTTGGCCGTTCATATGTGTGTGTCTGTGTGTGTGTGTATGTGTGTGTTAACAGATCAGGAAGCTACAGTGAAGGTAATGTTGCCTATTTCTTTCTGTGACGCCAAGTGAACGTAACTTTTTGCCCAGCGGCGTGAAAGATCTATTCAGCCTGATTTCATTCCCCTGTTGCTCTCTGCTCAGAGTTCCTTTCACTTTTCCTATTTTTGGAATTTAGAGAAAATACTCGGGTCGACCGCTGGTGCTCACGTGTGTGTGTGTGTTAGCTACGTCAGACACAAGACGCAAATGGTTTGATTATATGGCAGAAAGTTTTACCTTCATATTGTGATTGACATAGTTTTATGCAAAGTACATGACAGTGACAAGATTGTTTAGAGTACCTACAAGAATAAAAAAAAAAACTTGATAGCAATCAATCAACTTGTAGCAAAACTCAGTTTCTTAAATGACATTGTTTATGTAAACTACATGGCAGCGACAATATTGTATGGAGTAAATGAAAGAAGAAAAAATTTGATAGTGATAAACTGGTAGTAAACTTGTGTTTCTTAAACACTCAGTATAAAGATACAGTAAAATTTCAGATATTTTTCCCCATCAGAAAGCAGAAGTAGTAAGAGGTTGATTACACTGGGTTTTGGTAAAAACATAAAAGCATTAAAGGTATAAACAGTTATACTCGTAATGTCGAATGTTTCTGTTTTTGTCACTTTAATTAGTTTAAATCTAAAATTTATTGACTTCAAACTTTAGAACACGTTATTACTCAAGAATAGGATCAATAGGCTCCACTATGCCTGTGTTAAAACGCAGCAGTTGATGTGACCTACATCATATCATTTTGTATTTTTTGACTGTCGTTAACAAAAATCTCTTCTTTACGATTGATAACGCCCATCACTAACACTTCCTTCCGTCCTTTGCATGACGTAAGAGAATAGACTGTTGAATCAAAGACTGTTGTTCCTTTTTGTTTCTCGTGTGTGTGTGTGTGTGCGCGCGCGCGCTAGCGTGATTTTGTTTCTTTTAATCAAATACGCGCACTTAAGAAGAGACAGAGAAACAGAGAGACGAAGAACAAGAACAGTTGTTCATTTAAATATGAATTCATTCAAACGAAATGAACAAAGCAGTGTATAAATATACATGTACAAATAAGTAAATGAGTGAAATATGAAACACAGACAACAGTCTTAGCGAGGACATCAAGACTCTTTTTGTTTGTTTGGTTTTTGTTGTTGTTTTGTTGGTTTGTTGTTGTTGTTTGTTTGTTTTTTTAACGTCCCGTTTTTCATTTAGACGCTTCGTCAATTTCGGTTGGCAGCCGGGTTGTAATTACTTTTTTTTTTATCAACGAGGGTGGTGGCATAAACATAAACACGCTCGTTTTCCATCCAACCCTAAACTAACGTAAATGTATTATAAAGTATAAGAGAGAGAGAAAGAGTGTGTGTATGTGTGTGTGTGTGTGTTGTGTGTGTGTGTGTGTGTGTGTGTGTGTGTGTGTGTGTGTGTGTGTGTGTGTGTGTGTGTGTGTGTGCGTGCGTGCGTGAGTGCGTGCGTGTGTGTTGTGTTTTGTGTGTGTGTTGTGTTGTGTTGTCTCTGTGTGTAAATGCAATGGTGGTGTGTCGGCAAGTGCAGGTTCGGCTCTTTATTGACGTATTGTTGTAACAGGAGATCCGTAACGATTGACCATTAGAGGGTCGTGGATGAACAAGTTTGAAGTGGACAGGGCAGGATCCTTTCTCAGAGAAAACCCATCCTTCCCACCCAAAAACATGCATGTGCCAACAGGATTTGGTTTGCTCCCCCTCCCTTTTTCTCCTTTATTTTTGAACTGGTGGATTTGTATATTCTTTGTCACAAGCCAGTCATACAAGCAGATCTGGAGCAAGAAAACGAGGCTTTATAGTATGCATATACCTGCATCGTAGAAGTGCTTATAGAGGCGAGATTCAAACTAATTTACCTGTGGATTTTGCTCCAAGATCCACCAGATGACTTTGGATGTAATCTTCAGAAAATGTGATTTTCGTTTGTCTCAAAATGCTGATTTGATAGAATCAACAGAAAGATGCCTAAAAAGGCATTAAAATGACCTTTTAAAACATAGCATATTAAAAACTTAATTACAGCTTTAGAACTGCCCTGGTCAAGAAAGTTTATGACAGCAGATAAGTTTTTTGTTTTTTTTAATATATTTTATTTATATAGCGCAAAATCTTGATAAAATCAAATCTAAGCGCTGAGCGTATACATGCATACATACCTACATACATATGAGCGTATACATGCATACATACATGCTTACATACTTACATACATAAATCTAAGCTGAGCGTATACATGCATACATACATACATACATAAATCTAAGCGTATACATACATACATACATACATACATACATACGTACGCACATGCATACATAATAATTACAATATTTATATAGCGCAAATCTCGACAAAATCAAATCCAAGCGCCGAAAAGACACACACGCACGCACGCACACACACGCACACACACACACACACGCACACACACACACACACACACACACACACACACACACACACGCGCACACACACACACACACACACACACACACACACACACATGCATGGCCACAAATGGGGAGAAAAGAATAAAAGCAATAAAAGCAAGAATAAAACCAATGGAAAACCACAGAGAGCACATCATATACAATTATATATTAAAACAAAGTGATTCCCCTCCGAGCGGAGACAGGCTGCAGAGGGGGGTTGAGTGAGGTTAGGATTTTATGCAGAGGAGAAAAGGTGAGTTTTGAGAGCGGACTTGAAGGAGGCAAAAGTAGGTTGCTGACGGACTGAGAGAGGAAGTTTGTTCCAGGAGAGTGGACCAGAAACAGAGAAGGCTCGTGGACCATAGGTATTGAGCTTAGTGCGTGGAAAGCGAAAAGTCAGAGGATCGGAGGCAGAGCGGAGGATACGTGAGGGAACATAGATCTCAAGTAGGCTTGACAGGTAATCGGGGGCTGCGTTATTGAGGCTTTTGTAGCACATGGTGTCTAGTTTGTACTGTATGCGCTTTGATACAGGGAGCCAGTGAAGTTGTGCCAGGAGAGGAGATATGTGGTCAGCTTTTTTTTGAGTACAAGGCGTACAGCATTGTTTTGAATGCGCTGTAGGATGTGAATGGTGGAGGCAGGAAGACCAGACAGGAGTGAATTGCAATAGTCAATGCGAGACATTATGAAGGAGAGAACGAGTTTTGCAGTTGTTTCGACAGAGAGATACTTCCTGATCAGGCTTATACGATGGAGATGATAGTAGCAAGATCTGGCAGTTTGAGAAACAAAGTTGTTCATGGACAGGGTAGAGTCAATGCAGACACCAAGGTTTTTAGCTGAATCAGAAATTGGGACTGATGTGTTACATAATGGGAGAGAAAGAGGAGGCAGCTGGGAAAGTTTCTGACGGGTGCCAATGAGGATAGCTTCTGTCTTGTCGTTATTAAGCTGAAGTCTATTGTGTGTCATCCAGTTCTTAATGTCCGAGTAACACTCAGTGGTGCGAGTCAACAGGCGCTGTATATTATCAGGTGAGTCACTGTCTTGAAGTTGGGTGTCATCAGCATAGAAGTGGTGTTTTATAGAGTGGGAGTTGATGATGGTGGACAGGGGGGAGGTATAAAGAGTGAAAAGAACAGGACCAAGGACAGATCCTTGTGGAACACCACAGGTCAGGTATGCAGGTTGAGAGTAAGTGCCATTGATGAGAACAGTTTGTTTTCTGTTTGATAAATACGAAGTGAAAAAGGAGAGAGCAGTGTCAGAGATGCCAAAAGTATGATGAAGTCTAGAAAGGAGAATACCATGGTCAATGGTATCGAAGGCTGCAGACAGATCAAGGAGTGTGAGGAGAGAGACTTTGCCAGTATCAGTTGCAAGGAGGAGATTGTTGAGAATGTGTAGTAGGGCAGTTTCAGTGCTATGGCACTGGCGGTAGGCTGACTGGAAAGGATTGAGGAGATTGTTGGCAGACAGGTGAGAGTTCAGCTGGTTGAGGACGACCTTTTCAAGGAGTTTTGACAAGAAAGAGAGATTAGAGATAGGCCTGTAATTTTTCAGTTCATTTGGGTCTAAATTGTGTTTCTTGAGGAGAGGGTGAACAATAGCAGACTTGAAAGAATCTGGGACAGTTCCAGTTTGAAAAGAAGTGTTGATGATGTCAGTGATGAATGGGAGGAGAGTAGGGAGACAATCGGAGTAGAGAGAACCTGGAAGAGGATCCAGTTCGCAGGTTTTGAACGACATGGATCTGATTGTGTTGAAAATTTCTTCTTGTGAGACTGGGGTAAAAGTAGTAAGAGGTGTGCCAGAGAAGGAAGGGTCAGGTGGGCATGGTTGACAGGGTGTCCTGTCAAGCCTGTCACGAAGAGTTTGTATTTTGGTGGTGAAATACTTAGAGAATACAGATGGGAGTTCTTCATTTGTATGTTTTGTTGGGAGAGGTAAGTCTTTTCGTGTGCCAAGGAGATGATTCATGGTTGTAAAGAGTTCTTTTGAAGAAGAGGCATTCAGGATTTTGGTTTGGAAATAGCTTGTTTTTGCAGATGCAATGAGGGTGGATACTTTTGTTTTAGAGGCTTGGAAAAGTTGCCTGTGTACAGTGAGTTTGGATTTGCGCCAGCGGCGCTCTGCTCTGCGGCGGGCACGTTTTGCACAGGCAATCTCATGAGTGAGCCAGGGGGTAGGGGGGCGGTCAGGTAAAAGACGGGTTGTGGCTGGAGCATGAGTGTCCAGAAGATGGTGGAGAGTAGTATAGAATTCATCGGCAAGGTTATGTGACTTTTCAGAAAGGAGACGGGAGGCATCAGATGAAAATGTGGAGAGGTCGACAGATTTGAGATTGCGTCGAGTCACTGTGCGCGTGGTACGGGAAGGAGGAGAAATGTCAAGAGAACAGAGAATTGCAGAGTGGTCAGATGGAAGGGCTGAAGTTAGACGGGTAGAAAGAACTAAGCAGTTGTTAGTAGCTGAATTGTGGTGATCACGAGAAATGATCCAGTCAAGAATGTGACCTTTTTGATGGGTTGGTTCAGAAATGTGTTGAGTCATATTGTGATTGGACAGAGAGTTGATGATATGTCTTGTGTCATAACGGTGAGTGTTGTCATAAGTGGAAAATATTTGTAGTGAACTTTACCCTTTTTTAATGAATAGAAAAAATAAGGCTACATAAAATTAACTTCTTCTGGAAACACGTTTTTTGGCATACAGCGATTTCTGCAGAAATACAAAATAAGCTTTGCAGGTTGATTTACGTTTAGAACTGATCCTGCTTAATTAATAAAGAAACAACCAACTTGGAAATGGCATGATAAAATTTACTGTGCAAAAAGAAAGACAGAAACTTGGACACACAATAGATTATACAGGAGGCAGTAAACATGGCCTGACCATCTGTGTCATATTTCAATCTGGCTTTTCAAAACAAAAAAAACAAAAAAGGAAAAAAGAAAAAAAAAGAAAAGAAAGAAAACGTGGGGGAGGGGGGATAACTTCATATCGATTGAAGAGATCTGTAACAAAAATGTGTTCGAGAAATTTTCTTGTCTATTTCTGAATGGATCTTTCACCATGTTTGGATGAGAGATGTAAACTGTTTAAAAAAAAAAATAATGAAATAAAAAAACGGCTACTGCATAAATTTGTAAAGTTATGGCATAAAGGTCAAGTTCAACCAGACCCCACCCCCCAGCCCTAAAAATGCCTAAATTTAGACTTTTTCGGGAAGATGTGTAAACAGCACTTTCTCAGGAATTCTGATAATATTTTCATTTTGCTTTCATTGTTATGACAGTCTACAGTTGTCCTCTCTTCATGTCAAGTTTTGTTTCATCTGATATTTCGTCATGGTCACTGTGATCTTGACAATTACAAAATTGGGAAATATTTCGTGGACAGCAAAAACTTTACTCTCAGTATTTTGTGGTTGAACAAATTTGATCTTTTTCAACAGTCATTAGACATACATAAACAACTAAAGACGCGTCGGCGTCAAAACGAAAATAGCCAATCCACATAAATTTCTTTTTCATTTCTAGGTTATAACATATATGCCAACAGCAACATCACCGTCAAAGAATGAAGTAGATATAATCGGTTTTATCATTTTAGCACTGCCTTGAGTCGGACTCGCAAACGTCACAACCACAAGTTTGTTGAAATATGGGTTTTATGTTACAGCTTTCATTCTTTTTCAACAGACTGTAACTACGTGTCTTTTTTAAACAAGAACACCAATTTTTGACCAACTAGCTACTTCCTTTTAACCACTATTTTTTGGTTGACCTTGACTGATTCTCCAGGTACTCTTTATCTTTGTTGAATGAAACAAACCTCGTTAAAATGGAAATTGTTAGAATGGCCTGACCATTTTGGTTTCTCGCCTTCCTTTGTGTGAACGACTAATCCTTTTCCTTCGCTGGATGAGCATTCCATTTTTTATTGCTAGGCAGGTATTCTTCAGCACCGGTCCTCTGTGTGTGTATGTACAGATTTTTTTCCCTTTTAGAATATATTAGGCACGTCATCGAGTAATATTACTTTGTTATTTTGCTTCGGGAAATAGAGACTGGTTCCGATCACCTTGTGCCTTCTGTATGTTTGTCTGTGTTTGTCTTTCTGTCTGTGAGGCTGTCTCTGTCTCTTCTTCTCTCCTGTTTTTGTTTGTTTCTCACTCACTTTCTCTCTTTCTCTCTCTTTCTCTCACCCCCCCCCCCACCCTCTCTCTCGTAATATTTGTATGTAAAGTAGCAAGGACTAGCTGTAAGGTAGGTCCAGTGGATGGGACCTAAAACTGCTATCCTTGAATGATAAAATTCAGAAGACAGAAGTCTGAACTCTTTGTCTTTGTCTCTGTCTGTCTCTCTGTCTCTCTCTCTCTCTCTCTCTCTCTCTCTCTCTCTCTCTCTCTCTCTCTCTCTTTCTTTCTTTCTCTCTCTCTCTTTTTCAGAGTTCGCACTTGCGTATTGGCAGATCTTTGTCGATTGTCAAGGCCGGTCTTGTCTTAGTGGGAATTAAATACAGAATTTATAGGTTTGAATGTGAGTGATCCATAATTAAATCACCTGCAACGATCAGTAATATGAAGTATTTGAGTACAATTTTTTAAAGTTAGCTCAACACGATGCCTCGATTAACAATTTTTCTAGCGATTTATTATTAAGTTTCTGTTGAAGTTAATTGATGATTTGATGGTCAAAGCACCTACTACGAAAAAAAACCTGATAAGTCTGGAGCTTGACCCTACATAACCTAGAACTTTCGAATTAGACAATAAAATGAGATCCTTCAAGCACAGTGGTGTTAAAGAAAACGACAGCATTTAGTGGTTGTCCCTGACAAACTTATGGAGGAAATTTCACTTTAATGAGCGGATAAAACGCCCAGAATAAGGGGCACAGAGGCGACGCACAGTCTTTGGAAAAGAGCATGAAATTCACACATAATACCAGTTATGATAACTTTGCAAAACAGTGGACAGGGAAAGATAAAAACTGACTTTATCTCCACCAGACACGATGAAGAACATAACGCCGGTAGAAATAGACAGAGCTTACATTGTAACTGTGGGATCACTAACAATGACCATGTCACCCATAGGAGAGGGAAAATGTCTTGCTCGACTGCTGACACAGTTGATCTCACAGGATTCACTTTGTTCATACATGCGTGCACGAACGCACACACAGACGCGTGCGCGAGCGCATGTACTAATAGTAATACACATACACACCCTCCTTCCATCAGTATTAAGAAAAGAGGATGAAGAACGAAAGAAAAGGATAATAATAAACAAAAAACCGAAGGGACACCATGAAGTGTTGATAATACTGCAAAGTGCGAAAAGTGTGTGACGACACAAGAAAAGTTAACAGTTGCTTGTATGGCTTAACCATTTATAGTTTCTGTTTTGAACATGACAGCAGCGGGAAGTTATGATAATGTAAGCAGAGCTGGTTGTTATCCTGGCAGGAATCTTGGCCAATGGAATGGAAAAAGTTATTCTTGGAGAAAGCGACAGTTTCCAGCCCGTCACAATATCGCACTGACACGTTTTGGTGAGTGCTGTGACTTCCTCGGTTTTTTTGTTTGTTTTTCTATTTGTTTCTTGTGATTATGGATGATTTTAATGATGCTGATAACAAGGACTGTGATTCTTGTCGTTGTTGATTTTTCTTTCTTCTTTTACTCGCTGTTTATATGGTCACGCGATAACTGACCGTTTTTCAGTTCCTGCCATGGTGCTCGGCGGTCATGGGAATTGTGGTCGGTCGTGTCTCCTGTGATTGCACTTGACAGCGGCGACATCGCTGTAATGTATGTTCAGCTGTCTTGTCCCCTTGACTGCAGGGACAGATTTGTGAAGGCGTCAGCTTGAATTTGCGGGTTGTATGGGCGTTTAGCTGGTTGTGGCCGGTGTGGAGTCTCATCAGGATCACTTGCTGCTCTCTGGACAGAAGATGGTAGTCGTCCCTTTCTGTCCGTGACTTAATGATGATGCTCCTCTTTTCGCTGTAGCTAATGCTGTTGTCTGGTTGGTCTTCTCGGGCTCCTCTTTTTGCCAGCTCATCTACTGTCTTGTTTGCTGGTATCACTCAGTGAGTGGGAATCCACAAGAAGACAATTCGTGTGGTTCTTCTGACTGGCTGGATGGCCTTGGTTAGGTGGAAGGACCTGGAGAATAGAGAGGGCACCTGAGAGGAAGCCCACTTCATGGCGATGCCACATGTATCATATATCTTTAAGAACATTCGCAGTTGTGGTTTGAGTCTCTGGGAAGTTGATGAGGATATTGGTTCTCCCGTTCACAGTATTGATGTCCGACCCATCGTGTGTACATCATACATGTATCCATGCCTCCTGTAAAGAACGCTGTATCATGGCCAGCTTGAGAGACCATGGTGATGACGACGTGATTATTGCATGTTTGTCACTGATAAGTGATATGGGCACGGTGTCCTTTGTTGTTTTGATGAATAGTTTGATGAGTTTGGATTACTATTTTCTTGGGTTTAGGTTTACTCCCATCTGTTTTGTTGTTGTTGTTGTTGTTGTTGTTTGTTTGTTTGTTGTTGGTTTTTTGTGTGTGTGTGTGTGTGTGTGTGTGTGTGTGTGTGTGTGTGTGAGGTTGGGCTTGTTTGTCAGATGTTTTCTTTCCTTCTTTTCTTTTCTTTTTTTGTTTTGTTTTGTTTTGTTTTGTTTTTCTCTGTCAAAAAGTCTATTTTTCAGTTGAAACTTATGTTGCCTTTGCTTGATATCAATTTGTTTCATCAAGAATATTTAACCAGCTGTTTTTAGTTTGTTTGTTTGTTTGTTTGTTTTTTCTTTTTAACATTTTTTCTGATGTATTTTTTCTTTTCCTGAAATTTATGAAATTGCTAGTTGTAATTACAGAAAATTAAAAAAATCTAATCAAATGTTTTGTTTTGTTTTGTTTTGTTTTTTGGTTTGGTTTGGTCTGGTTTGTTTTTTCTTTCTAACATTTTTTTCTGATTTATTTTTCTTTTCCTGAAATTTATGAAATTGTTAATTGTAATTATAGAAAATTCGGGTGCAATTTGGCTCTTGAAGAGGTCTTGCGACTTTGCGGCTGATATGTCATTCCTTATTCGAACTGATGCACGCTTAGTACAGAAGGCGGTGCCAGGATAATCAGAGAAGGACACTGAAAAGAGAAACCGTAGCGGCGATATCTTAATCCTATCTTTACACACCAAACAAACATAAATTCATACATGGGTAAGAAAAAAAACTAATGAGATATGAAGATCTCATCTATGTCTGCCTGCCCCTTACCCCCCTTTTTCTCTGTCTAGTACTTATTTTAGATCTTTCTTCAAAGGTATCTTGTTAATGTCATCAACAAATGAAAGAACTGTAAAACAGTTGGCTGTATATTTGTATCAAAATTAGAACTGTTGTTACTACGTATTCGATGTTTATTTACTGTACGATTTCGTTGTTATGTGCATCCGCTTCTGACAAGCTTTGGCCTGTATGAGTAAACCGTATAAAGTTTGAAGTTTGAAGTCTCTCATACATTCATGGGCCTTGTTTCGTCATCATTTGCTCTTTTAAAGTGGATTTCGTCTTTCCAATATGACATGTGAGACCGGAATAGAGGAAGAATTAGAAGTTTCAAACCAGTCATTGCTTTGATAGATCACGAAAGTTTTCCTTTCACTCTCACCCCAGACAATAGAGTAACCCGGTTAGAAATCGGCCTGTCAGGGAATGGCCACAAGTGATCTTTTCATGTTATGATAACAGTGTCTTATGGTGTCCTGTTTGGTGGTGGATTTGCGGCATTCATATACTGCAAAGGGTGTGTCATAATCTTTTGAAACATTTCTATGATAACACACGTCGAGTCTATTCATAGTGTTAGAATGTATGAGCGTGTGTGTGTGTGCGCGCGTGTGTGTGTGTGTGCGCGCGTGTGCGTGTGTGTGCGCGCGCGCACGTGTGCATGATCGTGTGTGTATGTGTGTATCTGTCTGTGTGTCTGTTTGTCTGTATTTGTTGTTGTTGCTTTAATGCACGGAGATTAGCAACAGCGGGTATATGATTTGGCCAAAGTGCTAATATCTATACCGTTGGGGAAAAAAGTCTCATTTCTTATTGTTTTGTTCAAGATACACCACAATCAGTTGAGTTTCGTCATGTGGAATCTAACAGTGAACCTCTATTGGTGGTGCCATCTTTTTCTTTCTTTCTTTCATCGTCTGCATAGTCAGGCCACATCTGGCAGTGAACGCAGCCTTTCTTTTTCTTTTTCCAGTTCCTTCC
Source organism: Monoplex corrugatus (assembly GCA_030674185.1). Classification (NCBI taxonomy): domain Eukaryota; kingdom Metazoa; phylum Mollusca; class Gastropoda; order Littorinimorpha; family Ranellidae; genus Monoplex; species Monoplex corrugatus. Next base: position 167,425,716 of record CM060305.1, read on the forward strand.
GTTTGCCGTGGAGCTTGATGGTCAGAGGAGCTGCAGTCTGCAATTCTCCTGTCGTTCCACTTGACAGAGGCGAAATGGCTGTAATGTACATGTATGTTCAGCTGTCGCCTCTTGACCGTAGGGGCAGGTTAGTGAAGGCGTCAGTTTAAACTTGCGCTTCAGGTGGGTTTTGAGCCGGTTGGGCTGGTGTCTCGTTAGGACCACATTGGAGGGTGTCCAGAGACTTGACTGGCGTAGAGGTACAGCTTCCATTTTCCAGTCTTATTGCACGGATTTGAATCTTGCTTGAGGAAAACTTTGTGCATGCGGTCCATGTAGCTGTAAGAATGCGTAATCTTGTTCAGAGTTCGAAAAGGTGAAGCAGCACGAGAAAGGAGATGGACACTGCCTTCATGATGCTGGCGCCTACAACCTCATTGTTACAGGATAACATTTACCTACAGTCTGTAAGTAGATGCAGCGTGCTGCCAAAAATTCATCAACTATTTTAACGATAGACTCTTACCATATGTTCACAGGTGTATCAGACAGACCTCTAACAGAGAAGCCACAGCAAAGGGAAGCAGAAGAGGACGCACACTACCACCATGGATCTTCTATCCCCCCACGGATACCAGGGGGGTGGAGGTGGGGTAGGGGCAGCGGCCACAGGCAACAGACGATCATCTATGCTTCCTGGAGCTGAGCAGAGGAGGTCGTCCAGTTTCCTGCAAGGTGAGTGTCCGCTGGTGCTGTTGGAGAGGGAGAATCGGGGCAAGGCAGGTCACAGTGATCCATAATATGAACCGTGTCAAGTCGTGTTATGGAAGACTGATGGGCTGAACTGTGGGTACAGTTTGATTAAGATATGTCATTGAATAGCTGTGTTATTGATTTTAAAAATACATATAGTTTTGGGGCGATTGTGACTCAAAACAGATAACACTTCATCACATGCATAATGGCAACTTCTCAGCATGGTAAATAATTAGGCCTTACCAGAATTTGATGAAAATCCATTTTTAATCAAACAGTAAAGATATCATTGGAGACACTTTTTGCTCTTACACACACACACGCGTGCGCGCGCGCGCACGCACACGCACACACACACGCGCGCACACATAACACACACATACACCACATCTACATGAGCACACATGTTTGTTTGCCTAAGGTATGCACGTGTTTTGAATATGCATGGCTGGTTGTCAGCATCCTAAGATCGCTTTTTAATTAACACTCCATCGGAGAATGAGTTTGGAGTTAACTTTTTTTGGATATGCTCAAGAGATATTCATCATAGATAATTCTGTATGCACTCCACACAAACTGCCAGCAGTTATCTGGTAGACCCCCTAGAGTTTGCGTAAAACCTTATTCATTGGCGAGATCTTAAAACGGTGAGTGTGTGTGGGGTGGTGGTGGTGGTGGAAAGGGGTTGGGAGAGAGGGACCTATGAAACGCTAAGGTGACATCACCATAATGGCGGAAATAGGTACGATGGGCAGTGATCAGGCCAGGCCAGTTTTTAATGTTAAAGCTGAGGTTGAACTTGAGATGTCAGATCCTGAATTCCCGGCTCTCTCTTTCTCTCTCTCTCTCTCTCTCTCTCTCTCTCTCTCTCTATATATATATATATATATATATATATATATATATATATATATATATATATATATATATATATATATATAATAAAAAAAAAACAGACCACGAAATCAGAATGGGAGAATGAAACAAAAGGAAGTAGGAAAACAGAACAACAACACAGGCTTCACTTGACTGTCTCACGTTACAAGATTTTCATTACAGTCAGAGTGTGATTTGAATTAAAACTGCTTAATGTTGAGGTTTTGTATCACTCAAGTCTTGTGATTGAGTGTTTCGCTTTCTTGGCGTGCATTGAACACACTTTCTGTCTTGTCCTCAACTTCCTACAGGAATTTACTTGTCCCCTACACTCCAACCCTCCTCCTTTCAAACTGTTCCCTGCGCATTATGTTGATGATCTTTGTGCCAGTCTTGGGGGCTATTTGATAGACATGTTTGTTAGATTATAGGCAGCGTGTACCTGCTTAATAAAAAGAAATAAAAGGGAAGCTTTTTGTGCTGTGTATCTGCTTCTATGCTAGCTGAATGGGTAGCGCAAACTGTGTTAGATTTGAGTTCTACAACATGGGAGATAATTCCTACGTGACTCTCAAGAGTTATATTCTTTGATTAATTAGTGTACCAACTTAGTTTATGATCGTTTGTTCATGCATAAGCATGCATGCGTTTGCCTGAGCCTGTTTGCACGAGGTGTGGTGTGTGTGTGTGTGTGTGTGTGTGTGTGTGTGTTTGTGTATGTACATGCATGCGTGCGCTTATATAAGCTTATGCGCGCGTGTCTATGTTAGCTGTGCTTACACCCGTAAGGCAGAGACGTACATACCGTCGCATACCCGAATATGAGACTTTTTGCGAACGTAAGCACCCCTGCATAGGCTACATACATGTGCACACAGTTTTCTTGCTTTTGTTGTTGAATATCATTCAGTAGTTCCGCTGACACAGTTGGTTAGAGCCAGAGCGCCATGTTGATAACACGGATGTCGGGGTTTCAAATACTGGGACATAGATTATTATCAGTGGCCCCGTTAGTTCAGTTGGTTACAACGCCATGTTGATAACACGGGTGTCGGGGTTTCAAACCTTTGGTCATAGATTATTATTACTGGCCCTGTTAGTTCAGTTGGTTAGAACGCCAAGTTGATAGCACAGGGGCATGGGTTTGATCCTCAGGCAGGTCGCAGATTTCACGCAGGCTGGATGACTAACTCTTTTGATACAGCCATGAACTTCAGTGCATTTTGGCTCTAGGGAAATGAAATATGCAGAAGTATTTGTAGGTAATTTCGGCCCCTTTTTATATATGTTTTAGTGTCCTTAGTTATGTGTAAATTTGTAGTCAGGTTTGTTTTTTGAATCCCCTGTGCGATAAATTGGACGGAGTGGTCAACGCCAGGGGCGCCGCATCTCCTTAGATTATGTGCGCAAATGCATTGATTTGTGTACTTATTGTTCTTTTCCTTTTTTTGTTGAAGTATTGTGTGTGTTTTGAAATGTTTATGGCCCTGATGTGGCTCTGCACAATCGGTTGGGGTGTGGAAGTATTATGTAGGTACACTGATACGGCTCTACGCAATCGGCTGGGCTTTAAGCAACAATTACAGTAACAGCAACTTAACCCTTTGACACCCGCACGCTGTCCACCAGCATCCTGCTTTGTCAAACATGTTAGCAAAGCAAACACAGTCGGCTGGGGTTTGGAAGTATTATGTATGTACCCCGATACGGCTGTAGGCAACCGGCTGGGCTTTAAGCAACAGTTACAGTAACAGCAACTTAACCCTTTTTTGACTCCCTCACCCTATCCATCAGCTTCCTGCAGAGTCAAAGGATAAAGTTTTTGCAGTTGGTAGATAGGGTGCGGGAGTCAGAGGGTTAAGATCTCATGTCTCGAGTCCAGTCCTAGCCTGCAACATAAAAGCTGGCTTCTTCGCTGCCCATCATTCTGGTGATGTCAGTGGTTGATACGTCCCTTCCCTCCCTGGCTTCACCATTTCAAGACTTTGAACGCTTAGGATTTTTGTGCAGGTTGAAGGAGTGTGTCAGATAACTGGCAGAACTGGGTGGAGCGCTTATGGAATTTTCCGAATGAATAGATTCCTCTCGAACTTGCTCTAAACTCCTAACTAATCAGTCACTGTGTATCATTTTTCCGCCTCTGCTTTATGTGTCTTCAGCAGCGGCAGAACAACGACGTACCTCTCTCCTTCCTCCTCCCCGCAGTCCTGGTGACCGTCGTCCCTCTTCCTCCCTTCGTGGTGGTGGTGGTGGTGGTAGTAGTTTAGCGGCTGGTGAGCCTGGGGACAGGAGGGGGTCCTCTGCGCACTCTGGGGGAGGAGGAGGAGGACGAGAGCAGAGGAGTGGGAGTCAGGCTGCTGGGATCAAAGCGTCGTGGAAATCAGTGGTGAAATCTGTCATGCCTGCTGTGGCGATGCAGCGAATGGTGAGTGTTGTGTGTGTGTGAGTGTGTATGTGTGTTGTGTGTTGTGTGTGTGTGTGTATGTGTGTGTGGTGGCGTGTGTGTATGCGTGTGTGTGTGTGAGAGAGAGAGAGAGAGTGAACAAATGGCAAAAGGACCCCCCAAGTCGTTCTTTGTTGTGTCTTCAGTTGGCCACCCTCTAAATAGACTTTTTGCTTTCAGTTCACCTTTAGCCTGTAAATTTTAGTCTGTGTATGTTGTTGTTTTTTTGTCTCTACGACGGTAAAAGCAAGCAAATCTTCACATCCAATTTGACTGAAGAAACCGATGGATGCGTGGCATGCAGGGCGCGTGTTCAAGCCAGGATCTCAGCAAAGGATGGCAAAGTATGGGGAAAAGACTGAAGTCTTTATGCCATTGACGAAACATAAAATTGATGAATTTTTCCTCTGTCGTGTCCACTATAATCTGTCTTTGTCTTTGTCTGGCTTTGACCAAAGCCACGACAACAATATGAGGATAATCCCTTTTTAACTGGTATACTTAAAAAATCAAAAACTGTAACTAATCTGACCAGTGTAGTTCTCTGTCATTGGCCAAAAATCCCGTAGCTGTCCATGGTTCACAGATAATCCGCCCTGACCATCAGTGGTCGTACCACTCACTGAGTACTGAATAGTGCCCATCATGCCTCATTCTTCTGACAATCTCTTCCTTGTACGCTCTCCTCGTCACTCGAATCACTGATCGACGAGAGGTGGTCAGAATCAGTTGGTCATTGGTCCCCTCACTAGCAAAATCATCGTCATCATCGTCCATTGCCTCTTTAGTGTCTGAAGATGGAAAAAAAAATACATGTTATAGTTAATGTTATGTTATATGTTATCGCTTCACTAAACTTTCTTTAGTTATCAACGACCAAAGATAGGTAAATTGATATGTCAAACAGCGCAAAGTGTATTCTTGTTTATCTTTGTATAGCGCTGTTTTCTCAAGTCATTTGGACTCACTGTGCATTACAACATAGTCCCACTTACTAGAGAAGCTCGGAAAACATGAATCTGTGAGGCGAGCTGACCACGATCCCTTCTGCGTTTACTACCCGTGCACCCAATACCCTGTTCTTTCTACTTTTCCCCGGAAAATTGCAAACGAAAATACAAGGGAGAATGGACTGGATATCCCACAGAAAAGGAAGGAAAACGAGAAAACAACACAAGAGAAAGAGAAGGAGAAAGGGGAGAAAGTTGTTATGTATATATACAGATTTACCAACTTTTTGTTTGTTTGTTTGTTTTGGTTTGATTTGGAGGTTTGTTGTTGTTGTTGTTGTCGTCGTTGTTGTTGTTGTTGTTGTAAACTGCCATACGAATATGAGTCGTACAGAAATAGTAAATAACTATAAACTAACTAAAAACCTAAAAACTAAAACAATAAAAACTAAACTAAACTAAACTAAACTAAACTAAACTAAACTAAACTAAACTAAACTAAACTAAACTAAAACTAAACTAAACTAAACTAAACTAAACTAAACTAAACTAAACTAAACTAAACTAAACTAAACTGAACTAATGAACTGAACTGAACTGAACTGAACTGAACTGAACTTGAACTGAACTGAACTAAACCTTAACTAAACTAAACTAAACTAAACTAAACTAAACTAAACGACACGAAACGAAACGAAACTAAACTAAACTAAACTAACTAAACTAAACTAAACTAAACTAAAAAACTAAAAACTAAACTAAACTAAACTAAATTTAACGAAACGAAACAAAACTAGAATAGAATAGAATGAAATAAAATTGTATCGAATTAATTAAAATTAGAATAAGTAAGTAAATAAATAAATAAACAAACAAATAAAGAAAGAAAGAAAGAAAAAAGAAAAGAAAAGAAAAAAATAAAACAAATGAAATAGAATGAAATAAATTACTAAACTAAACAAAACTAGAGTGCACAAGACTAGACTAAAATAATCTAATGCAAAGAAGGTGCATAGATATGCATGACGAAACAGCAGACACAAACTCACTCAGAAAAGGTATGGTATTACATGCATATACCCGAGGTTTCAAATATCAATACAGAATTGTATAGCTGGTACTTAAAATGGAATACCCAGTGTACCGCAGAAATCCCTCTTTTCATAGCACAACCAAATACAAATACGGTTTTCATTTTACCGCTGTGGAGAGCGTAAAACGTATATTTAATACCCATGTGAATAGTGCCAGGCCTGGTCTGTTTGATAGGGAATAACTTGCCTTGTAGTCAGTAAACCCTGAAAGCTATCGCCAAAAGGGAAAAATTTTATAAGAACTAAAAATCAAATCTTGTGGAAATATGCCCTTCTTTTCTGCCCCTACTTCTTTTTATAGTGAAAGAAAAAAGACAAAAATGGATAGAGTAGAAATACTACATACAAGATAGTGAAACGAAAACAAGAAGAAGAAAAATGAAAACGATGTGACAGAGAGATTTGTTTTAACAGATTTGAAGAAATAATTATATCCATATTTTTACAGTGTTTTGTGTGTGTGTGTGTGTGTGTGTGTGTGTGTGTGTGTGTGTGTGTGTGTGTGTGTGTGTGTGTGTGTGTGTGTGTAAACTACCAACCAAGTTTTAAAAAAGATCGACAATGAAGAACAATCGACTGCCTAACCAACCAAATAGGAAGCCAGCCAACCAACCAATTCACAGTGAAACAACCAACCATCAAACCAACCATATAGCAAGCCAACCAGCCAGTCAAATCACAGTGAAACAACCAACCATCAAACCAACACCAGTCAAATCACAATGAAACAACCAATCATATAGCAAGCCAACAGTCAGTCAAATCACAGTGAAACAACCAACCATATAGCAAGCCAACAGCCAGTCAAATCACAGTGAAACAACCAACCATCAAACCAACCATATACAAGCCAACAGTCAGTCAAATCACAGTGAAACAACCAACCATATAGCAAGCCAACAGTCAGTCAAATCACAGTGAAACAACCAACCATATAGTAAGCCAACAGCCAATCAAATCACAGTGAAACAACCAACCATCAAACCAACCATATAGCAAGCCAACAGTCAAATCACAGTGAAACAACCAACCATCAAACCAACCATATAGCAAGCCAACAGCCAGTCAAATCACAGTGAAACAACCAACCATCAAACCAACCATATACAAGCCAACCAGCCAGTCAAATCACAGTGAAACAACCAACCATATAGCAAGCCAACAGCCAGTCAAATCACAGTGAAACAACCAACCATCAAACCAACCATATAGCAAGCCAACAGCCAGTCAAATCACAGTGAAACAAAGGCGAAACCAAAGAAAAGAGGCAAGAGAAACAAACGCATAGAAAAGAGGTGAATATGATCTACATGCAAAGTTTATGAAACATCAGTAATATTTATTGCTCATGAAAAGCGAAAAGTCCCTTTGATTACAAACAAAGGAAGAATTCTAGCTTCCTCCAACTATCAACACACACATTGTAAAACGTACACTTGACGCCCTTACAACAAAACGGCACCCTCCATGTGTATTGACAGTGAGCAACCTGATCCACCTTCATTGATTATTATCTGATTCACGTCCAGGATCGTTTCAAGTGGTTGGCTTAGTGATAAGTCACAGGCATTATAAAAAAAAATGAACCACAGATAATCAGAGTGTATCATCTGGTTCACGTCCAGGCTCTTTTCAAGTGGATCAGTAAACGTCAAGTCACAGGCATATGAAAAAGTTACTAATAATTAATAATAATAATTACAATATTTATATAGCGCAAAATCTTGGTAAAATCAAATCTAAGCGCTGAAACAGACACACACACACGCACGCACGCACACACACGCACACACGCACGCACACACACGCACTCACGCGCACACACACACACACACACACACACACACACACACACACACACACACACGTATCAGCATATTGAATACTTATTAACCAAAGCTCAAAAAAGTTTAAATTTCATAAAAATAGTTCGCAAACAGACATGGGGTCAAGATTCATCAACACTTGTTCATCTTTGTAAATCGCTTGTTAGATCTAAATTAACCTATGCTCAAGAAATCTTCTTCAGTGCACCGAAACACTTACTAAAAAAACTGCAGAGCATAGATTGTAAAGGTTTCAAACTTGCACTGGGTCTTCCAATGCATGCTTCCTGTCTTCGGACATATAATGAAATCAAACTGTTGCCACTTGATGAGCAAAGGAAAGTCGCTTCTACTAAATTTTTGTTAAGAAACACTACCGTAGAAAACATCTCAGAAACAGAAATTAAACTGAGATCAGATACCGACTTTCCAAAACGAGCTAAATCAATATCTTCACAGGTCACACTTGCAACATACACATCTGACGTCATGAAAGGCTCAGGAATTGATCTAGACGTAGATCCTGTATCTATACGACCTTCCTTTTCGCCAGTACCCAGTTGGGAACTCCAAAGAGCACGATTTGACGTACACCACACTAATTTAAAAAAAGGAGACAATATAAACTTACTGGCAAGTCAGGTTAAATGTCATATAAACGACGTATATTCTGATCATTTGAAAATTTACACTGATGGGTCAGTAATTGAAAGAAAAGCAGGCTCAGCGTTTTTAATACCTGCTCTCAAAATTGAAAACTCTTTCTACATAGGACTTGATAAATCTATCTTTACAGCTGAACTCTTTGCAATATTAATGGCTTTAAACTTTCTGATAAGTCTTCCTAGGACAATTTTTCAGATACTTCTTTGCGTTGATTCAAAATCAGTACTTCAGGCTCTTGAATTATCAAAATTACAAACAAGATCAGAAATGATTCTGGAAATAAGTCACTTGATTCATAATTTATCTTTAAGAGGCACTGATATTACTTTCTGCTGGATACCTTCTCATAGTTCTTTTAGTTATAATAATAAAGTTGACAGGGCTGCCAAACGGGGAGCTAATAACTCACCAGATTCAAACAATATCCAGCTTTCTCTCTCGTTGCACGAGAATTACACTTTAGTGGACAACTACGTCTGGAAGCAGTTCCAATTAAAACAGAAAAAGTATGATAAATGTCACATGAACTTTGAAGTTAGCAAAATACTTAAGCAGCTTCATGCCAGCAGAACTATACAGTCCCTTATGTACAGATGGAAACTTGATGCATTCAAAACAAAATATACCAATAACATAGTGTGTCTGTGTGGAAAGAAGATAACACATAGTCATATTCTTTCTTGCGTTAGGGTAAAACGACATATTCCAACACTATCTGTGAGTACAGTTTCTGACATATTTGCCTCATCATCATTACTGTATGAATTTTTTGTTAGCCTGTCAAAAAGTCCTATAGCGAATTACCTTTAAAATGTTATTTGACTTGTTCATTGTTGTGGTTAGTCAATTATTAGTTTTACTTTTTATTCATTTCTTCCGGATATTTACTAATTTTGTTTGTCAGTTTGTTTGTTTAAATCGATAATTATG
>CM060305.1:167452735-167480235 GCA_030674185.1 Monoplex corrugatus
TTCTCTATCAACTGCCTATGTCATTAGTATGTAGAACAGTAGTGAAGGTTCTCTATTAACTGCCTATGTCATTAGTATGTAGAACAGCAGTGAAGGTTCTCTATCAACTGTCTATATCATTAGTATGTAGAACAGCAGTGAAGGTTCTCCTGAACACATACGCCCATACACATATATACCTTAGCACATATGCACAGATATACACAGATACACGTACATCTGAACACACACTCATACACATGCGTTCACACATACACAGATAACGCAGCACACATACGTACTCACATACGCAGATGCACGACACACATATACATACCTGAATACACACACACACACACACACACACACACACACACACACCACACACACACACACACACACACACACGCACGTACGCACGCACACACACACACATAACTGAACACAAACACATGCGCACACACCTGAACACTTACACACACCACACACACCTGAACACATCATCACACACACAACAACACACACACACGCACACACACACACACACGCACCACGCACGCACGCATACACGCAAACACTATACACACGCACGCGGGGCGCGCGCACACACACATACACACCACACGCGCTCCGCGCACACACACACACACACACCACACCACACCACACCACACCAAAAAAACACACTACACCACACCAAAGAGAGAGAGAGCAAAAGAGAGAGAATAGCTCGACACGACACGCAGAACGTGGGCAGCCGACCTACGTCATTTGAATGGTGTAATGAGGTAGACTGGACAATGCATCTGAAAATTACATCTTGATAAGATTAGTATCAACTTGGACAGGTTTGTAATTTGGATGTTTTGTGTCTGAATATTTGTTGGCTGATCAAGAGAAATATAGAAAATGGAAAACTATATTAGACAAATGTGAGACATTTCCTGGTGTCTTTGTCTAAGATTTGCTTATGATGATTTCCATTTGAAATACAAGATACTATATGATATTAACTTACACACACACACACACACACACACACACACACACACACACACACACACACACACACACACACACACACACACACACACACACGCTCACACACGCACGAACGCACACATGTGTTGAACCATTGTCGTACTATTACATTGAATTCTTTCTGCATGTTTCAATATTGTATATTTTCATTTCAAAGACAAGAAGGTTCAATGCAAGAGTACAACTGTTTTGTAGTTACCGTAACTGGTCGATGTTGAAAAGTGCATATGAACCCCTGAAACTTGTTTGTTACTTGTTACTCTTTCGTCTTGCTTCTGTAAGAGTGTGTATTTGTGTGTGTGTGTTTGTGTGTATGTCTGTCTGTTTGTCTGTATTTGTGTGTGTGTGTGTGTGTGTGTGTTGTGTGTGTCGGTCACCTTGACTGATCCTCACAAAATAGATTCTTTGATCTTTTGTGTGTCTAAGTGACGGGGTGCGTGTTCATAAAGGGAGAGGAAATTATAAACGATGTTACGAGCTTGCGCATTCACCGTGACAGTTGTTACCAATCAACCACGTTGTGGTGTCATGTTGGCTCATTTTATTGCAGTTTTATGACATGATATACCTGGTCACAACAGAAAAGCTGGAGGGAAAGACAGCACCAGGTAGACCCAGGGAGAAAAGATTGGACGGACTTGCAGGGTGGCTGAGGACGGAGAGGGTGGGACATGTACTTGCAGCGACAAGGAATAGATTTGAATGGAGGTCCATGATCGCCAGTGCCATGCGACAGGGTACATAATGATGATGATGATGATGATGATGATGATGATGATGATGACATGTACGGGGCCTGGTTAGTTCTTTCGATAGAGTGTGGACTCGAGATCCGATATCTCAAGCTCAGTCCCAACCCGTAACGTTGAAAACTGGCCTGTTCCGGTGCATATCTTTAATGTTTCCATCATTCTGGTGGTGTTGGTTTAGTGTTTCATATGCCTCCCCTCCACCCCTCCATTTCAAGACCTTGCCAGCGTTTAGGTTTTTTTGCACAGGCTTGGGGAATCTGCCGGATAATTACTGGCATTTTTGGGTGGAGCGCATACGGAATTGTCCGAATGCGAGGATCTCTCTTGAATAAACTCCACACTCCACATTATAACGTAATTTCATCTTGCTTTTTATAGAATGTGGTTTGTGTGTCTGTGTGTGGGGTGTGTGTGTGTGTGTGTGTGTTTGGCTGTGTGTGTGTGTGTGTGTGTATATATATATGTGTGTGTGCGTGCGTATGTGTGTGTATGTATTTTTTGTATATGTGTGTGTGTGCATGTCTGTGTGTGTCTGTGTGTGTGTGTGCCCGTGCGTGTGTCTGTCTGTCTGTCTTAGCGTAAGGTGCCCACGCATGCTTTTTTATCGGAGGGGGGAAAGGGGTAGCGGTAAGGGGTTATCATAACTGGTGTGTGTGTGGTATCTGTGTGTGAAATACATTCTTAAGAGTGTTTGCTGGCTTCCTGTTGTGCTTTAGTGAACTGATGCATAGTCACATTGAAGTTTACAACCGAAGACGTGCACATTTCATGGTGTGAAGTGTAATTTATAGCAGTTGTGCAACAAACGATATGAATCAGTCTTCTTTTCAAATCCCCGTTTTGAAAAAGATCATTTTCATGTGAAGCACAGTTGTGGTGGGTCGAAGGGCTGAAAGCTTACACGCACACAGGTACACATGACATACATTCGGGGTAGGGGAGGAGGAAGGGGTCTGGGTTCACACAGTATACAGATGATACTACAAGTACAAAGGATGTATAATGCACAGGGTATGCATAAGCAAGAAAATTGTGTAGAATTGAATACAAGTTTTTCATGTAGAACAATTGCCATTACCTCCACCGCCACAAGACTGCTTTTGAGACTTACTACTATAAGTACTGCCACCACTACTACTACTTCTACACAGTGTGTGTGTGTGTGTGTGAGAGAGAGAGAGAGAGAGAGAGAGAGAGAGAGAGAGAGCTTGAAAACACTTTTACTCAAGGATAGTGGTATTTGGTTCCACTGGACCTGTTTTACAGCTAGTATTCGTATTCTACACGTATAATATAAAAAAAATCTAAAAAGAAGAAGAAAGTAAACGAGAGAGAGAGAAAGAGAGAGAGAGAGATCCGAACACTGTTTAGAATCACAGTTACCATGGTGTTCGATATTTCAAATATACGATAGATTTTATAATGCTGTCGTGCTTAAATAGAAACGAATAAATGCCAGCTAGCGACTAGTTTTCTGTTTTCCAAAAGATGCTAATGTGCATTATAGTCATCAGTTTTCGTGAAAAGCAACTCTTATGACGACAGATCACTAAGTCGTTACGGTCAAAAATAACAGTGAGAGGTTTAAATGTGAAAAATTGCTTCCCGCTTTCACTTGCAGCCTCTGTGAGCCAAGCTAGTTTCGTGCATCAAATCAGGGGAATGTGCTCTGTTGTTTGGAAGCATTATTTTGGTGCAGTTTTTCCCCCATTTTCGAAAAATGGACTGTCCGCAATTACTCAATTATTCGGAAATTAAAGCCTTTCCCTTATACATTATCCCAGCTGTATGCCAGTCTGTCGCTGTGTGTAAGAGCAAGTTGTAAATATTTTTCTTCTTCTTGATTATGCACAAGGCAAGACTGGTAGGCTACGTATCATAGTTATGTGTTCATATCGAAAAGAGCAGTATGAGTTTTACATGGAAAACACGTTGTGACATGATATAAACTATAATACAATCAATCAATCATGTCGAGCTTGCTCGGCTATCCATGACACGTTTCCTCCATCCTTCTCTGTCAGACATTGCAGTAGGTAGTTCATCATACTGACAGCCCGTATCATCTATCATTTGGTCGATGAAGGTCTTCTTTGGACATCCTGGTCTTTGTTTGCCGTGACTGGGTCTCCATAGTAGAACATCTCCCACCAGTTCTTTGCTACGCTAGCAATGTCCCGCGAAGCGTAGTCTTTGTTGACGTATTAATTTACTGATTGGTGGGATCTTACCATATAACTCTTTGTTAGTTGGATGTTCTCTCCAGGATTTGTTCAGGGCTGCACGCAGCATTCGTGTGTATGCTCCACCAATCTTCTTCTCCAATGTCATTGTTAGGGTCCAATCGATTGAGCCATATGTAAGAACGGACTCTACTGCTGCTCGGAAGAAGTTCCTTTTCAGTTTGTCTGGTAGATTGGATTTCCAGATTTTGTCCAGTTGATTTAGTGCGCCCCAGGCATTTCCGAGTCTGCTATTGACGTCTTGTTCTGTGGAGTCAATACTACAATACAATACAATACAATACAATACAATACAATACAATATAGTGCAACACAGGACAATGCGTTGTGAAGTCAATACAGCGCAATGTAGTGGAAAAGGATGTAGGAGAAAACAAATGACGTGGAAGATACGAAAATAAGTGACTGAATAAATAGACCAATAGATAAATACATAAATAAATAAATAAATAAAGAAATAAAGAAATAAAGAAATGATTAAAAGAAAGAAAAATGCAAATGCTATTTCTATGAAATGCCTCATGACTGGGGTTGTTGTGATGTGTGGTGGGGGAGGGGTACAAAGATATAAAACACAAAATGATGTGTGGTGGGGGAGGGGTACAAAGATATAAAACACAAAATGATGTGTGGTGGGGGAGGGGAACAAAGATATAAAACACAAAATGATGTGTGGTGGGGGAGGGGAACAAAGATATAAAACACAAAATGATGTGTGGTGGGGAGGGTACAAAGCTATAAAACACAAAATGATGTGTGGTGGGGGAGGGGAACAAAGCTATAAAACACAAAATGATGTGTGGTGGGGGAGGGGTACAAAGCTATAAAACACAAAATGATGTGTGGTGGGGGAGGGGAACAAAGATATAAAACACAAAATGATGTGTGGTGGGGGAGGGGAACAAAGATATAAAACACAAAATGATGTGTGGTGGGGGAGGGGAACAAAGATATAAAACACAAAATGATGTGTGGTGGGGAGGGGAACAAAGCTATAAAACACAAAATGATGTGTGGTGGGGGAGGGGTACAAAGATATAAAACACAAAATGATGTGTGGTGGGGGAGGGGAACAAAGATATAAAACACAAAATGATGTGTGGTGGGGGAGGGGTACAAAGATATAAAACACAAAATGATGTGTGGTGGGGGAGGGGAACAAAGATATAAAACACAAAATGCAGCAGGTTCCTAGAGTCAGTATAAATCATTCCTGTATAGCGCTATCCTCCAATCTCATGTGTACTTACTCCACATCGCACAAAATCAGAATGTCAGTGGAACACAGGGAAATCGTGTTTCCGTCGGCGTTGGACTCTGACACAACTTACAGGATCTTTAACGTGCATATTTAATTTTCTGTATACGTGTGCACACGAGGAGTATTTCGGTACTGTTGACCTGGGAGATCGGAAAAATGTCCATACTTTACCTACCAGGTGTAAATCCATGGAGGATTGAACCCAGGATATTCCGACTGGAAGTCCGACTTTTATCCATACCAGAACCCCCCCCCCCCCCCCCCCCCTCCTCGCCCGTTCGAGGGAAAAGCAACTGACAGGAAACGGGAGGGGAACGTGTGGGAAGCTAAGAAGAAAGTGAACACGCCACTATTGATCTAGGTCTCTCATGAGTTTTCCTCGTTCATCATTATCGGTAAGTGCTGTTGTCGGTCGTGCGTGTTAACATTGACGGTCACACCTCACTGGCTCTATCCACGTGCCCCCGTGCCATTAGGTACAGGGGCGGAATGCCAGCAGGGCCGTGCCGATACACGCTATCACCTGCTGGTCCCTGCAGTAAGATTGACATCAGTTCGGTGTGAGGTGGTGTCGATTTTTCTGTGGATGGCTGATTTTCTTTTTACTAAGGAGATTATATCATATTACCCAGGGGGACTCTGTGTGTGTGTGTGTGTGTGTGTGTGTGTGTGTGTGTGTGTGTGTGTGTGCGTGCGTGCGCGCGCGCCTCTGTACGTGTGCGTGCTTCTGTGTGTATGTATATTAGTGTGTGTTTGTCTCTTATCAAAATGTGTTAACAGATTTTTCTCCGTTGTTTGTGGATGGATCTTTACCAGTTTTTGGCTAACGGTGTTGGCCGTTTAGAACTTGCGAATGCATAAGTTCTGATGACATGGGGGTCAAGGTTACATGGGCCAAAAGTGCCTAAAATCAATACTTTTCGAGGAAGGTGTAAAAGCAGCAAAGAAATTTGAGCACCTAGTCACAACAGGTAAGCTAGAGGGAAAAGAGTACCACGTAGACCGAGGGAGAAAATATTAGTTTTGTAGAGTGGGTGGGGACAAAAAGGGTAGGTGATACACTCGAGCGAGAAAAGATAGATTCCTATGGAAGGCCATGATCGCCAGGGTCATGAGGCAGGGCACATGATAATGATGATGATGCTGTTAACAGCACTATCTGAGGAACTTCTGACAATACTTGATCTTTGTTCAGTTTTGTGACAGCATACCTTTTCTTTTCTTTTTTTTTACGTGGACCTTCGCTTAAGTTTTGTTTCAGCAGAAGCTTTTTTAGTGTCACAGTTACCTTGAAAAGTATAAAATCTGGATTTTCTGGGAGACTGGGGGGGGGGGGGGCGGTAAAAGGGGGATTGTTAGAAGATTGACTGCAGGGGGGGGGGGGGACGGTAAAAGGGGGATTGTTAGTTGATAGACTATCGTGTTATGTTTTACGCTCATTCAGACACGAGTTCAGAACACACCATAAGGTTGAAGTTTTTGTTGCTCGCTCTGTAGGTTTTTTCATGAAGAAAAGTCATAGTAAACGTATGTTTTTCGTGAATGAACGTTCTTTTGAACGTGTGTTTATAGGTCAACCGACTCTCACTGCCGCTTGCGGGAGAGGCCGACCACCACAGACTTGTACTATCACGTCAAGAGGGTCAAGAGCCAGTCGTAGGTAATTCCAGAACCTCTGGTCCCAAGCCAGATGATAAATCGTGCAGCTTGCTATTTGGCGTGCGTTTGGCAAAGGTCGCGTTCGCCCTGTACTGTAAAAAATAGATCTATATCAGTCAACAATGTGATTGCCACTTTCTTGCAACTCTCAAGTGCTTGACAGGGAGGTGTATACCCTATCACACACTCGTCTTCCAGCCCCTACGCTGAGTTTTTTTTTTTTCATTTCTTTCTATTTTTCATTTTTGTAAAGCTGGCTTGTTCGTACTTTGCAGTCAACAAACCGCCCATTATTGCCTCCGGTGACGCGCATTGTCGCTTAATATTGGCAGCTGTCCCTTCTATTCTCACCTGTGGTTTGTCGTTCCTTTCCCTTTCTGTGCGTGCGTGTGTGTGTGTTGTGTGTGTGCGCGCGCGCGCGCTCGTGTGTGTGCGTGCATCCGTGCGTATGTGTGTGTGTATGTATATATATATATATATATATATATATATATTGTGTGTGTGTGTGTGTGTGTGTGCGTGTGTTCGTTCTTTGATTTAACATCTTTTCATGATGAGTGATATTAGACGCGCGCGCGCGCACGTGTGTGTGTGTGTGTCTGTGTGTGTGTGTGTCCTTTCCTCTGCCACACATACATAATTTCTTGGTCTTTCTGTCTCTTTGTGTCTCTGTCTGTCTGTCTCTCCCTTTCTCTCTTGCTGTCTCCTTTCCTTCCTCTTGCCGTTCCTTCCACGTGTATTGAAAAAATATATGTCTACATAATATAAAATGAGGCGATGCGTGGTGAACTTTTTACAGGATCCATAATTTCAAGCATGAATGCCCCAGCCCCCCCCCCCCCCCCCCCCCCCCCCACTCATTCCTTGCCTTTATGGCATATTTTTGTTTAGCTGCAAAGCGTTAGGTTTCTGTCCCCACCCCACCCCGCCCCACGTTCCTCTTTCCCTATCAGTTTTGTTCTACGATACCATCGAGGTATTAATTTAAACACATCTTCTCTCTTTAACTTTTTGACTCCCTCGCCCCATCCATCAACTGCAGAAACTTCACCCTTTGACTCTTCACCCTATCCACCAGCTTCCTTTTGGGAAGCTGGTGCAAAGGTTGAGGGAGTCAAAGGGTTTAAGTTTTTGCTTTGCTGGCATGGTTGATAATGCAGGATGCTGGTGGACAGGGTGAGGGAGTCAAAGGATTAATCTGTCTATCTGTACGGTCAGCTGTGAGCGGGAAGACCTGAAGAGGAGAAATGGCATGTGACGTTTAGGTCTCCTTCTGTGTCATCCTTGGTCAGACTCTTGCGTTAAAGCAGGCGTCCTTTTGTTGAGCCAGCTGGTCGGGTTGCATTCTATCTTGTCAGATGACCAAACTACGTAATTTTCTGATGATAAATATGGTGGTGGACAGGTGTTTCTCTGGTCCAGGACTGTCTGATTATATTACTTTCTGATCTTATTGACGACCATTCTCAAGCAATGCATCTAAAAGGTGATATTCTTGTGTTCAAAGGGACTAGTCTGGGTCCAAGTTTGGCATTGGTATGTCAAGATTAGGGTGAAAATTAAATCATGAGATTGGCTTTTGTTTCAAATAGGATATAGGGATGTCTAAGAAACGGTGCAAATTGATAATTGACATTGTAGCCTATGTTTTGTGGAGTTGGTTTTGATTTTTCCGTTGAGTCTCCCGCCTTCTGCGACAGTGCTGCAAATGACTTGAAATCATTGATTAGTTCCGGTTTCGTGCCATCGATAGTGATGTTAAAGTTGCTGGGTGTTTTGTTGACCTTCACTGTTGCAGTCTTGCTGATGGAGATTTTGTGTGTTTTGGTGTTCAGGCTTGCTGTGTCCTGTAGTTTTTCTTCTTTATATGCCAGGCTCTGATCATCTGCAAACAACATTTTCTTCAGTGTTTCTGGATCTAGGATTGCTGTTCTCCGATTTTGTTGATGTAGTGTGTATGATATAAACAGTAGCGGTGACAAGACACAACCCTATCTCACCCCGGATGTGACTTCAAACTAGTCCATGAGCCCTTCTCTTGTGCAGACTGCAGTCATATTGTTTGCATAGATGGCTCTGATTTTATCCACAAGATGGCCTCTGACATTGTCCTGCTCTGGCACTCTCCTCAATTTGTTTTTCTTACCCTGTCAAATGCTTTCTTCTGGTTTGCAAAGACAATCCAAAACAAGTTGTGAGTGCCCACGTTCAAGCAAACAGGAACCAGAAGAAAAAAAACCCACGAAAACAGAATAACGCATATTTTACACAACCAGACAATCTGACATCATATTTACGCAAAAACACATTCTGATGTCAGTTTATTCCCTTTCTCACACTGGACGGAGCAGCAAGGAAGTTTAAGTCTTTTTCTCCTAATTTTTGTATCAGGTGTTAGTTTGCTTGTGATCTTACGCTTGGCAAAGGCCACTTGGCCGTAAATGTGCGCCTGTCTTGTCTGGTTGTATTAAATACGCGTTCTTATTCTTTTTTCGTGTTTTTTTCTGGCTCTTGCTAAGACAGTGCTCAATTCTTTATCATGCTCAGTTGCCTCTCCGCAAAGCTGACTTAACCAGATTACCCAGAAAAACCTACAAAATATCGTATGATTTGATGCACGCGACAAAAGTGATTGTGCGTCCGATGTACGATTTAAACTGTAATATACGGTTTTGTCTGGATAAATTCAAGGTATAGTGGGAATCAACTGGTTTTTGCGCTGTTGTAAAGACAGGTTCATTGTACGTAAATGGTACGAAAAAAGTTTCATGTCAAGAACAGTGACGGGTTTAGTAAATGTGTTTATCACATTTTCTGAAATATCTAATTTGAAAACATAGTTGCGGGTGAACCTAGAAAGCACTTTAAATTTGTTTGAAAAGGTTCAGATGTGGTATATCTGAAATGGCTCGTCACTAATACAGATCTAAGAACCTAGTAAAAATGACAGAAAAGACGAAGGAATGCATTTTTTGCTGTCCTATACTTAGTTGTTTAAAAACGCAACATACACCGTTAGAGTTTTATAACTTTCCGAACTAGTTCTGACTCAGTTTGCTTATGGCTTTTAAGCATGAAAGCGCAGTTAGAATCTTTCTCACCCTGGGGTTCCATTCCTTTGTATGGCTGCCTTCGACAAGTACATACAGCAGTGAGTGAATCAAGCTGCGGTTTCTAGTGAGAAATTCGTTCCAAATGCCTGTTCAAGGACTTCCTCGTAATCTGGAAAGCACACTGAATGCGTTAATGCAAGAAATGACGGTGTCTTCCTTCAAGACAGAGGACAGAGGTGACCAGACCATCGTCGTACTAAATGTAACTAAATTGACACAAGGACACAGTGCATTTGACCTAAGGAAAGTGACAGTCACACGTCAGGTGCACAAACGGAACAACGAATATTATAAAGCTAGCGATGCATCTGTTTCATCTCCTAGCCTGTTCCTTCCAAACCCGCCCAGTTTATTTTAACAGAAAAACGCTGGCCCAGTGTTTAAAACGCTTCGAACCTCACAGTCACAGTGACAGCCCCGCTAGGCCTACTCAACATAGTTTGTATACATTTGCACGTGAAACGCGTCCTGCTGAATGTACATGTACAGTGGCGCTGTCTGACAGTAGCATAGACACAGCAAGTGAACATTTGAACATCAGAACTGGGTTTCAGAAGAGAATAAGGATAAATAATGTGGTAATAATAGCGAAGAAGAAGATGAAAAACATCAGGGATGAGGATGAAGGAGTAAACGAAACTGTGACTGAAGTTGAGTATGAAACATGTTAAAACTGGAGAAAAAGAAATAAGCAAGATTTATCGATATGAAAGGCAGGGAAAGTGACAAAACTACTGATTTGCTTGAAAAAACACAGAAATGTGTTGAAAATCCAGATGTCTGTTTTGCTGACATAGATCCATGCATCGAGGCAACACACACAGAAATGGCAGGTTTTGTTACATCTTTAGATCAGTCGTGAAAAATGATCCCAAAGACAGTGCTGGTGAGATAGACAACACCTGAAGCTACTGGGAGTCCACAGTATACATTTGTCAGTCCATCATATCGGACTGTAAATACGATCAATAACTGTACTCAAGATTTAACCTACATGAACTCCCTTTAATGACCTGGTTGCTATGTGATAAGCCAACCCCATCCTCCTGTACCCTTGTGGATGGGCTTAAAGGACCGAACGCATTAAATCATTCATTCACCCATTCATTCTCTTACCGCATAGCTCACTCATTGGTACACTTTTCCATTTGTTACTTTCATCTATACAGTGCCCATGGTCTCTGTATTCAGTGGCGAAGGTGGTCTGTGATTAACTGTGGTTTGACAACAGTTTGACTTGGACAGATATCAGCCCTTTATCAGACCTGCACCCAGCGCCAGTGTAAAGGCCCTTGCTGGTTGGCATGGGTTTGGAGAGCAGTGAAAGAATAAGACGGGAGGAGAAGAAGGAGGAGAAGAAGAAAAGTGAGACGATAGAACTGTTACTAATACAAGTTGCAAGAAACGAAAACTTGCGTGTTTTTGCTTCTGGCTGTAAATTTCTTGTGACAAACTCTTTTATAGTTGTCCGTTACTCCCGACTCTGATATTTACAGGGTTTTTTCTGCAAAGTCAGGTCTTGTCCTTGTTGTTTGAGAGTATTCAGTCTAATTCCTAGGGTTTGGGTATTCAGCCTTATTCCTAGGTCTTCAAGAGGCTTGTTTGTCGATCAACCCGTGTGTATCTGTGTATCTTCAATCACGCCAAGACGGCGGCTACAGAGGTTGTTATCAGGTGAATAGTTCCAACGTGGGTAAGTTAAAATTTCTTTGCGAGGTTCGGGCAAAAAGCGTTTAACACCGACAGAGATGTCGACTTGAGTGTGGATGTAACATGTTGTGTTACTGACAAACGTGTTAGTACCTGCAAAAATACTGATGGCTGCAGATATAGAAATGTGTGTTAAGTTCAATCCTGAGCTATACTTTGCGGTTATCATTGTAACAGAACAGAATGTATCTACAAACCAACGTTTACAGCGATGAGTGTAGAGGTTAGGAGGTTTGCAGGTCGATATCTGATAATGCCGGGTATGATGTGCTTATTTTGAACAAGCCTTGTTGTGTAGCGGGAGATACCGATTTGATACTGGTTATGACTTGTCGAGTGTTTCTTTTTAAAACAAAAAGTGTCTAGAAACAGATCACCATAACGGCGGTTGCAGATAGAAAATACGCTTTTGCGTGTGATACTGCGCCATAATTTGAGATGTAACTGAACACACACACACACACACACACACACACACACACACACACACACACACACACACATATATATATATATATATATATATATATATATATATATATATATATATATATATATATATATATATATATATATCATATGTAAATCTGAAGCTCCGAACGACACTTCCTTGATCCCGAAATAATCGAGAGTGAACATTTTGTGGACGAACTTTTTCAGTCTCCTTTAAAAAAAAAGGGGGAGGGGGGTAGTAGAAGGGGACTGTTTCATATCAGCCGCAGGGGTGGTGTGTGTGTGTGTGTGTGTGTGTGTGTGTGTGTGTGTGTGTGTGTGTGGCCAAAATGTGTCAGTGCCGGGGACCATCTCAGCTGTTTCTATGCGAATCTTTACCAAATTTGGAGCAAAGTTGTGAATTGCTGAGAAGTCCCAGTTGTGAAAGTTTGGAAGTCATGGCGCTAAAGCCAGGTCACTCGAATGAAGAAACGCGCCTAAAATGGGCTAATTTAGAGAAAGACGTGATGAACAGCACTTTCTCAGAAACTGTGATTGGTGGTTTACGTTCTTTTTTTCACAGTTGAGACAGTGTGTCAATGTTTTCACTTCACTTCAGGTTTTATATCTTGTGATATTTCTTCAAGGTCACGGTGATTTTGAGAAGTAGAAAATATTGCGTTATCTGTAATAGTTTGTGTATGAAAAGGGAGATTATCAGAACAGCTCGACCTTTTTTTTTTTTTTTTGCTTTAATTCCTAGGATTGTTTGGTTTACGGAGAAGTGTATCACAGACAATCGCTAACTCCTCGTTGGCTGTTTGTTGGGTCTATTCGTGAGACCGGGCCAGCTGTCATAAATCTTACCAAGGTTCGGTGAGAGGCGTGCTTCAAAGTGTTGTGAAGGACCTGTCACCTTCATCATCGGCTGGTTCAAGGGAAAGAGAGAGAGAGGGAGGGGGAGAGAGACGGGGGAGGATGAAGGGGTGAAAGGTCCGGGGGAACAACAATCGTGCAGTTACCGGAGGGCAGGTTACCCGGCGTCAAAAGACAGTCGAGCGGTGCATGCATGTTGTGTTTGTGGAAACAGAGGTATGTGTCATACAGCCAGTTATGCACATGATCGGCAGTAATTGCCACTTGGTGTCGTGTTACACACAGTTGTCACTTTCACCACCAGCCAGAGAACAACTGTAGTATGCTATCTATGGGTGGCGGCGTCTCTGTGGTGTCCTGTCTACTTCTTGTGCCTGGAAACGGACAAAACATGGTCTGAGTGTAATTACGAGCGCGTAGGTGAAAGGATCAGGTTTGCATGACGTGGATGTTAAGGTAGAACACCAGTTGTTTTTTTTTCAATCTGGCCGTTCCACGTTCGATTCTACTCTTGGATGAAGACAAATCTCGTGTATTTTATGTGCTTGTGTGTATAGGATGCTGACGTATGTGCGCATGTTAAACACGGTATTTTGTATCGGTTGCTACCCTCTGTTGTCTAATGACTAGAGTGTTTTGTGTCGATTTTGTAATGCAATACTATTTTGTATGTTATTGCTCATGTCATGTTTCTTTTGTCTACAATGCCATGTCTATGTCCACGTAGTGTGCTACAATTGTGTATAGATCTAGCATCGATTTGTGAAGCACCTTGAGCAGTTTGTCTGGATAGTGTGCTCAAAAAGTACCCATTATTATTATTATTATTATATAGGCTCCACTTCACCCAGCTGTGAAATGGGCGCCAGATCCTTATCTGGGAAGGTAAAGCGCAAGGAGTTGAGTGGTCATTATCCTGATAAAACTGTCCCGACAGTAGCAGGGTCTGTCGCGCCTCACTCTTCCATGACATTACGGTCGTTATAACAGACTTTTTATCTCACAGCCAATCTGTGTTCAAAGGCGTGTCACATATCTCTTTTGTGGATCAGCGTGTTCAACATTAGCATGGACTAAACAGAAATTCAGAGCTCGCAGTGGATTTTCCATTGTACATTGAAACTGTACAATCAGAGCGTGTCTGCAATGTGTCATGAACATTAGAAGTTGGAGTTACAATGCATTTAAGAAGGATTCACAGGTCTATGCTAAGCTGCAAAGTATTTAAGGGGGATAAACGGGTCCATGCTTTGTATCAGAGTTAAAATGTATTTAAGAAGGATTCACAGGTCCCTGTGTCAGGATATATTTAAGAGGGAATCACAGATCCTTGTTTTTAAGTGAGAATGTATTTAAGAGGATCATTTTCCTGCTGAACTAGAATGTATTTAAGAGGGATTTACAGCTTCGTGTTTTCTAAGTTAAAATGTTTATCAGAGAAAATTCATAGGTTCATGCTTTGTAAATCAGAATATATTTGAGGTTGAATAACAGGTCTGTGCATTCTAATTTGAGATTGATTAACAGGTCCATGCATTCTAATTTCTAGCAAAGATTCTAGAAGAACGTCGTGACAAAGGGAAAAGTTTCTGCCCGATTCTGTTCGTTTAAACAGATATTTTCGTCAAGAAATAATTTTCTCCTGATGCAAAGTGTGACAGCAAGCAAAGCTTAATTGAATGCGCCTTTGAGACAACTTTGACAGTAACATTGATCTCAAACACAAAACACGACAAACAAACTAACTACTAGATCTAAAAGAAGAATGATTCATAGAGATATGACTAACTAGCTAAGATGTTTGCCTGATGATTACATCATCGCAGCATCAAATTATAAATGTAAGCAGAAGGGTGGGGACTAAGTTTTTCCGACATCGGCAGAATGTCATGAGCGCTTGACCAGACCTAAGATGACTTGTAGTGGAATCGTGACGAATTTAGTCACGATGAGTTGATCACTCAGACTTGTGTCCCTTGTTGACTCTGGAAAGAAAATTTATGACGCGTGACTACAACTTTCACTTCTTGTTTGAATCTCCAGGCAGTTGGATGTGTCATTAGTTGTTATGCGATGTTCGTGGACACTAAGAGCTGTTAGAGGTAAGACATAAACCTGGCTTCGGCAATGATAACTCGACGTGTATAATATAGCATGGGATTACAGAAAAATAACAAAGAAAAAGCAGAGAGAGAAT
This sequence comes from Monoplex corrugatus, assembly GCA_030674185.1. NCBI lineage: Eukaryota > Metazoa > Mollusca > Gastropoda > Littorinimorpha > Ranellidae > Monoplex > Monoplex corrugatus. The sequence goes on from CM060305.1 coordinate 167,467,999, forward strand.
GAAATCATCAGCTGAAATACTTTGCACTTTGCCTGTTTTCGCAGAATGTGAATGGAATAAGAGTTCGAGCGAGATTTTGTCGACCGTAGGTTCATAATGACTAAAATTGGACGTTTGTTTGAAGACAGTGGCGGTGAAGTTACCACTCAGATTTGTGCTCCTTGTTCACACAGGAAAACAGTTTATGATAGATGGATGCAGTCCTTCATTGCTGTTTGAGCAGTTGTACTGACAACTTTACGAGTCTACTACACTAGACAGCTCGACGTGCCGTAAACTGTGCCATGTTCCTGTGCACTCAAACATACTTACGGTGAGACATGAATCTGTCGCTGCACCGAGAAGACTTTGTTATATTCTTGTGAGTAAGTTTACAATAGTTTCAAACAAAATCTTCGACTTCAAGCACAACGTATGTGTTGGGAGATCATCGGTCGGATTATGTTTTACAACTTGATAGACAAAGACTTCTTTGGCATGGACTGCGCTGGATCGTTCATTAGAAGAGTGATTCTAGTATGAATGTTTTTACTTGTGAGATCCACCCATGAAGAACTGAGAAAATCTTGTTTACACATTTTTCATACACAACACACACCACACACACACACACACACACACACACACACACACACACACACACACACATACACACACACACACACACACACACACACACACACACACACAATACACACACACATACGCACGTACGCATACGTTCACACACATGCAAGCACACACACATACACACCCTTTGTTCGATATGAAAAAAATTCACTGGTTAATAAGAGAGAGAAAAAAAATGATGAGGACGAATGAATAAAAGGGAAAAGTTGTCATATTTTACATGTGACCGCTCCATACCAAAGGGTGAATGCGAGCTAGGCGCGCGCCGCATGAAAGAGATCTTCTCTTTGCTTTTTCATTCCCTTGCCAAATGCAACTTTTCAAATCTGCGTGAAGGTGGTAGAAGCTGGAAGACAGGGCAAGGTGGTGTCTGTAGTGTTAGATATCTCTGCTTTTTCACAGGATTGCTATTTCCATGAGACATATCAGCTTAGATGGTGAAAAGGTAGAGATTGTCCCATGACCCCGGGCTTGTGAAAGTGTGAGGTGGAAGAAGCTTCCATCGTTCTTAGCGCGAGCATGAAGAGTGCGATGCCCATCGTCTTTCTTCTCACTGGTTAGCCTTTCTTAAACCTGAAATGAGGTACATGTAAACACACACACACACACACACACACACACACACACACACACACACACACACACACACACACACATATATATATACACACACATATACACATACACGCATATACACACACGCACACACATACACACACACACATACACACACACACCCGCGCGCGCGCACACACAAATACACACACACACACACACAACACACACACACACACATACACACATACACACACACACACACACAAATGAACCTAACCTGTTGTAAGACATGACTGGCGAAATAATAGGACGCTTATCTTCCGACAGGACGGCCAATGTTCAAATCTTGATTCGATACACGATTAAACAAATTCGTGTGGCTTCCTATCTGTCCAGCTGTGAATGGGTCCCTGACTGTTCAGGGATGGCGAAGGTAAAGGGGCGAGGCAAAAACGTTTGCTCATGTCACATCAGAGCCTGGAATTCGTTGCGGAAACAAGGATTTCCGCGGAAATCAAAATCGAAAATCGCGCAAAAAAATATTTTTCGCGTTAAAAAAAAATCGACGACCATACTTAAAAAAAAAGAAAAGAAAAAAGGAGCATGCAGAAATGGTCATTTGTGAGGCAGACACAGAGGGCAAGGACACCACAGAAGGAAAGGACATCACAGAGGATGAATACACCACAGAGAGCATATCTGATCAAGCACAGACAGAAACCAAACGAAAAAAAAAGCAAACATCTCTGGCAAGATTCTTTCGTCGTTCTGGCTTGGATAAGCCTTCTAGCTAGTTTTGATGAATATGTCTGTGTATGAACACACTGAAACGATCTGCTGTGTATGATGGATCCTGATCTTGTGCCCAATGTTTATTAAATACTCTTTTGACTGATATTCATTGTGATTTTCAGTGTGTTAGATGCCTTTAAATTTGTCTCCAGAATGCCTCAGAATGCACAGATTTTAGTCTTGATTTTAAAAATTTTCCGGGGGAGCATGCCCCCGGACCCCTCTAGAAGTTTCCTCTTTTTTTTTTTCTTAGCAATTCCAGGCTCTGCACATAAGTAGTCAAGCTATTATAATCTCGTTCTTCAATTGATCAAAGAATTTTAATTTTACAGGTGCAGGCCTCTCTCTCTCTCTCTCTCTCTCTCTCTCTCTCTCTCTCTCTCTCTCTCTTCTCTCTCTCTCTCGTTGAAGAATCTTGGGGGGGGGGGGGGAGGGGGGTATCTACACCAAAATGAAGTAAATTTAAAGCAAGGGACATACATACAAAATAACATTTGACAAATATGGAGTCAAGAATATTACTTGGTTACAGCGTGCCACCTGCACAGTTCATAATCAGACGACCAGGAACATAGCAGTCGACAAACTCTGAGTCTGGTGTGTTTTATTACTTATTAACAGCTTGCCACCTGCATGATTCATTGTCAGACGAACCTTGGAAGAGAGAGTGGAAATGTTATTAAATCACAGGCCATGACAAGTGCTTTGATAGTGAAATAACAAAAACAAACGAGAGACGTCATAGGGTCAGAGCCGTTCAATTTGATGGTGAAACAGAGCATGACAGGCTCTGGACGACAGTGAAGCAGGAGACATCGACAACAGTTGGTGATGTGATGTGATTGCTGTGGCTTCACTGTATCCTGTTGTCCAGCTGTGAGAACTTTCCCTTCAGTCAGTTCACCCTGCTGTGTGGCTGTCATAACATTCACTTAAGTGCGCCATTGCGGGAACTACGGATTGTTGGTTTTGAAGAAGCATTCAACGTTGTGGTGAGAGACGAAAGATATGGCTTAAGTCAGTTCATCCTCATGTCTGCCTAAATCAGGAACCAGAAAAAAAAAACACGAAAAAAGAATCAGAACGCGTATTTAATACAACCAGACACGACAGGCGCAAATGTTCGGCCAACTGGCCTTTGCTCAGCGTAAGATCACAAACAAACAAATTCCAAATACAAAAATTAGGAGAAAAAGACTGAAACTTCCCTGCTGCTTCTTCCAGTGTGAGATGACTCAGTTTAGTCCTTTCCTCACACTGGAAGAAGCAGCAGGGAAGTTTCAGTCTTTTCTCCTAATTTTTGTATTTGGTATTTTTGATTTTACGCTTGACAAAGGCTAGTTGGTCAAAAATTTGCGCCTGTCTTGTCTGCTTGTATTAAATATGCCTTATGATTCGTTTTTTTTTTTGTTCTTTTTTTTTTTTTTTTTTTCGTGTTTTTCTCTAGTTCCTGTTTGCTCGACCGCAGGCAATCACATTTGTTTTAGATTCTGCCTAAGTCAGTTCATCCGTGTGTCTGGCTGTGTGAACGTGCAGTACTTAGTGCTAATTCCAAGAAGGAAGAGATCAGTTTAACGTCTTCATCATTTTTGTAGGGGACATGGGATCTGCATCTTCTGTGAGCAGGAATTTAATCTTTGATCAGTTCTGCACCTCTGTGTGTGTGGGCGCAAGAGGATTTGTTTAACCTTAACATACAGTTGTGGAAATGCTGAGTGTTGATTTGAAAGAGAAAGAACTCGGCTTTACATCCTCGTCGCCGTTAAAGGGGACAAGCGTGTAACATTCCCTAAAATCAAAACTTTTGTTAGTATTGTTATTCGAGAGGTTCTGTATCTGCGTTCGTGTCTGTGTATGTGGGTGTTTTATAAGCGTGTGTGTATACTGTGAGCTATGCCGCCACCGCCCAAGAACAAGAACGTGAAGTTCCTGCCGCCCAATTATGATCCAGAAGAGGACGATGAAGATGATGTGTTGCTGGTGGCTAACCAGGTAATACTACCCGATACCTGATGCTGTGTGTGTGTGTGTGTGTTGTGTGTGTGTGTGTGCGTGCGCGTCGCGTGCGTGGGTGTGTGTGTTGTTGTGTGTGTGTGTTGTTGTGTGTGTGTGTGTGTGTTTTCGCACAATGTTTATCTTGGTAAATGGGTTTATCATCATATACAACTTTATTGCACTTGCATCCACCAACCTATTCTTTTTTTGTTTTTCTTCTTACCATAGTTTTTTAAGGCGGACTGGCTGGCTGTTTTGATACTGCCGTGGGCTCAAGATCTGATGTCTCGAGTTCAGTCCCAGCCTGCAACGTAAAAAACTGGCCTGTTCATTGCCATCTGAATGCTTCAGTGATTCCTGTGGGTGTGAGAGTTTTTATAGGTCCCCCCTCCCCCCACTAATTGCTGATTTCAAGACCTTGCCAGCGCATAGAGTTTGTGCAGGCTCAACGAGTCTGCCACACAGTTACTGGCAGATTCTGGTGGAGCGCGTATGGAGTTACTCGGGTGCCATGAATCCCCAGACAAATTTCAGACTCATAGTCATCGATATTATCATCTGTGTTTCATTATCACATTGTGCTGCTGTCGTCATGGTCATGAGCATCTTCTCTTAATCGTGGTAGTCATCGTGTTCATTGTTACCATTCGTCATTTCTGTCAAGATTTTTTCCACCCATGTAACGCTTATAGTCCGCCTATAGTCATCGTCGGCATCACTGTCGAATTTATCATCATCATCATCATAACCGTCGTCGTCGTCATCATAATCATTTTTTTCGTCGCCGTCTTTGTTGTGGTTGTCGTCATCATCATCATCATGGTACCCTCGTCAAAATCCATGTCACGAAGGGACCCAACTCAGAAAATAGTTATTTGTTTCGTTGTTGTTAACAACATTCTTTACACATCTTGTCATCAAGATTTACATATAATACTTTTGCCCTGTGCAAAATAGAAAACAGTAACGACAACATCGATTAATAGATCACAAACCCCATACAGTCAGCGCACAAACAAAAGGATAAGTCAATGATTCTCTAGTGTTGTGTATAAACTTGAGACAGATCAGGATCAGACATTGTCCCAACACTGGGTGGACTACTTCGTGCCCCTTTACGGGCCTCTGTCCAGTGATGTTAAATTGAGCGTACAGTGCTTTGTTGTCATTCACTGATGGTTGTAGACCAATCGTCCATACGGGCCATTTCAGGGTTGACTAAGTTTCATGAAGTCATCCACACACACACACGCAAACCTCAGTTTGATCTTCTTCTTTTGTTGTTGGTGGGGGTGGTGGTGGTGGTGGGTGGTGGTCTTTCTACGCTTGACAATGGCCAGTTTAGCCGAAGATTTAGGTCTGTCGTAATTTGTCAGTTAGAAATCCTTTCTTGTTCTCCGTTTTAATGTCTGTTAACTTGAAGGCCGGGTGTCCGTCTGGTTCAGATTATCCATACGTTTTAATCACGTTATTAAACAGTGAACGTCACACAGTTATTCCGAAAATGATCACATTTATAAAGTAAACACAGCAAAAACAACAACAAGACGTAATGATAACATATGAACAATACAGTATGTATGAACATACGATGTTGTAACATATCAACAATGAACATGTCAAAACCGTTACAGTCACTCCTTACCTTGAGACATTTGATAACGATGCCGTCCCTGCTTAAACTTGGACAAGCAGAAGGTTTTACCACTTTTTTTTATTAAACTTTTATTTTCATCTCATGATCTGTGTTTAAGCTTTTGAAAAAGGGATACATTTACACCTTGCTTCAGCCGGTTAAAAACACAGGGCTGAAGCCACAGGTACCAGACCTACCGGCGCCTTCTAATACAAACCATGTTACCATGTTGTATAATCAAATATCTATACGGTCCTTACATTAGATGAGAATGGCGCTCGCCTTTGCGGCCATACTCTTGGTCAGATATGGCCTGGCCCTATAGGTGGCGAACGAAAGAGAAGAAGAATTTCTGTTGTAATGCAGCAACGACAACAATAAAACTTTTAGAGGTGATTCGAATACTGTTAATAGTGTATGTAGCCTTCACATGTAATAATGATAATGATGATGATAATAATAATAATATAATGATAATGATAATAATGGAAAATACTAATACTGGTGACAATATTATTATCATTGTTGTTGTTGTTGTTATTATTATAATTATAATTGTTGTTGTTATTGTTGTTATCATATTCATAATGATTGACAGTTGTTGATAATGATGACACTAGTAGCAATAATAAATGATGATGATGATGATGATCATAATGATGATGACAAATCATTCTTGAATAGCGCTGTACTCCAAACTCATTTGGACTCGACTGCGCACTGCACGTGATCAAGACACAGTGCAATGTATTCAGAAGTGCTGATATCACACACACACACACACACACACACACACACACACACACACACACACACACACACACACACACACACACACAACACACACACACACATACACACACACATACACACACATCACAACTACACACACACACATACACACACACATACACACACACACACATACACACACATACACACATACACACACACACTACACACACACACACATACACACACATACACACACACATACACACACACACACAATACACACACACACACATACCACACACACACACACATATACCACACACACACACACACATACACAAACACATACACACAACACACACACACACACACACACACACACACACACACACACACAACACACATCACACACACACACACACACACACACACCAATAAACATGCACTATCTAGCCATACATACACACGAATTTATAGTCATGAACATATACATACAAGATTGATTATACGATGTTACATGACAGTTTTAGACATATAACGAAGTATTTTTATGTGTCTGTCGCTATCACACATAATACTACTACAGCGAAAATGTCTACTTGTGTCTGCCATTAGTTATCTATGACCTACTCGTCACAGAAAGTTGAGCTATAGAATAGACATTTCTCTGTCTGACTCGTCAACCAAAAACAAGTTTGAATGAAAACCGAACCGGTCCTACTTTTGAACATAACGTTGTATTTTCACCGTTATATTCATCTAAGGGCAATGTCTTGACTGTTTAGAATTTTATTCCTACTTTTGTTTTTAACTTCCTGTGAAGGAGAAATAGAGAGAGGGGACAGACAGACATACATACAGACAGAGAGAGTGCATGTGTGTGTGTGTGTGCGCGCTCATGTGTAAGTTGGTAGATGGATGCGTATATTCACGAGCGTATGCGCCATATAACGCAACTGTATTCTGTCTTCGGAAAGGAAACATTTCATACAGTTTTGAAATAGACGGCGTGATTTCTTGGTACGTGGTGGGTTGAGGGCTTGGTCACCTATCAGCCACATTGTAAATCGGGTGGTCTCTGTTCAGTGTTTGGGACTCTTATCGTACGAACGGTGACCCCTCTCACTTGACAACTCTCCGCTCCGTATTTCATTGTGTCAAAACGTCAGACCTAGGGAAAGGCAAGAGAGAGAGAGGGAGGAAGGGAGGGAGAGAGAGAGAGAGAGGTCTGTATGCGTGCATGTGTATGTGTTATTATCTGAAGAGAGAGAATGTAAATATGTGACAGTGTGTGTGTGTGTGTCTGTCTGTCTGTCTGTCTGTCTGTCTGTTTATATGTCTGTTTTTATCTGTCTGTCAGTCTGCCTCTTTCGTCTACACCCTTTCCCCACTCCTCTCTGTCTGTTTGTCTGTCTGTCTGTCTCTCTCTCTCTCTCTCTCTGTCTCTGTCGCTCTCTCTCTTTCTCTCCCTCTCTCTGTTGCTCTCTGTCTGTCTCTCTCTCTCTCTCTCTGTCGGTCTGTCTCTCTCCGTGTCTCTGTCTCTCTCTGTCTGTCTGTCTGTCTCTCTCTCTCTCTCTCTCTCTCTCTCTCGCTGAGTGAGGCTAGTCGAAGAGGAGGGAAAGGAGATACGGTAAGCCACAGCAGGGATATTGGGGCTCGGGGGAAGGCGGACGGAAACTCTTTGTTGACTGTTTCAATTTGTTGGATGGAGTTATGATGGGGGGGGGGGGGGGGGGGGGGTAACAGTGCGGTCGGTGGTTTACCGAGGCGTCCTTCTGCCAAAGCGATTAACTTTAGGCTTGGTGGGAATACAAATCATTGTTAGTTTTCAATACTGTGCAGGTTCACTGAGAAGTCACTCGCTGATTGATTCGTTTTTAAAACCTTGTGAGAATCCTGCAAGTTGAAGTTACTGTCTGCTTGACAAATGCTACACAAATCACTTAAGGGGGTCCGCCTATAGAATTATAAAGTTTCGATTTTGTAGGAATATCTAGTCATGAATAGTATGATGATAAACGACTCATGTGTTTGACTTTGTGCGTACAGCTATTAAAAAGTAAATGAAACTGATAAATGACTGAGTTTGACTTTGTGTGTATATGTATTTAGAAATAAACCAAATTTGATTAATGGTACCTGAATTTGATTTTTTTTTTCTGTATATACATAAATAGCAATAAATTAAATTTGATATAAAGACTTCAAGAGTTTGACTGTGCATACATAGAAGTTAGAGGTAAATGTTATCTCATGAATAATCCTTAAGTTTTACCTATGTATATACAGCTGTTAGGTAAATTAACTTTGATGAATGAGTCTTTAGCCAGGAATAAATGAGAGTTGAGGATTTCAAAGTCAGTGCATATTAGTGCACGGTCACAGTGCGCACTGCTATGAATATGTGCACTGATCTCGCGTGAAGGCATGCAAAATGAAACATACTCAGACAGACAGCTTCATACACATACTTGTAGACATACCCACATACCTACTGATTCGCTAGCAAGTGCGCAGTCACACCAACTTGCGTATACATATGCACACACACACACGCGCGCGCGCGTGCACATACGCACACACACACTGTGATACGGCAATTTCTCACAACGTGCTTGTCATCCTGTGCAGGTTGTTCCAGCCCAAGGCATTATTCTTTTCTTACGAAATGGGAGTCCCAAAGGAAGAACTTGAAAAGAAACTGAAACACTGTGATACACATCACCACTACCATCGCACCAACAACAACACAACACAACACGACACACCTTTGTTTCCAATTTATGAAGACAGCGTTTCCGCGCTCGGAATAGATTCCATCCATATGCACTGATGTCACAGATGCCATGTGTTGGAGGAGATACAAAATGATCATGGACCAGGCCGTAAGCCGGCATATAAACATTATGTGCTGTCAAGGTCTTGATATCCATCAAACCTATGGCTTTTATCTTCGTATCAGTTTGTCACTGGAACAACGTAGGTCACACTGTAGTTAAATGTATATCTGCATCTACAATATTAAAAGAAACATATCATGAAACGGATGGAAATACATCCGGCCCTCCAGCACGAACTGACTGTACCAACGCCCCACACAACAATATCACAGAAACTAATTTCTTAATAACACGACACACAGCCACCATCCTCCCACTAACACGGTTTATTATGTCCATCATCCCATTCCTCTTGTACATTCTCCACTCTGATAATAATGATAAAAAAGAAGAAACAATTTTGGTCTGTTAAGATTGTGTCTCCGTGCTCCGAATGAATTCCATATGCATTGACGCCACTGGTGCCATGTGATAGAGAAGATCCAAAATGATCACGACACGAGCCTTAAACCTGCATATAAGACCCATGAGCTGACATGGTTCTGAGGTCCTACTTAGCGTTTGGGTTGTGTATCTTTTATTTGTGTCAGTGTGTCGTTGGAACAATCTTGCTACATTGTGATGACATGTGAATCTGTGTCTCACCTCAGGAAAAAGAATGAAAAAACAACCGGCTATTAAATATAAATTTATTTCACCAGTGTTAGGTCTGTATGATCACATTACAGAAAGCATCCCCCATTCAATACAATGCGTAGTCTCATCTATCAACCTGATTGAAATAAATAACGTCTCCTTTATTGTGGTCTCTTGTCCACCCCCGAGATAAAAAATAAATAGATAAATAAATAGATAAGAAGAAGCACAATAAATAAATGAGTGAATAAACAAACAAACAAACAAAATAAATAAATAACAAAACACACACACACACACAACTGAAGCAAACCCATACAACAAACTTTAAGCCACTATCACCAATCAACAATTTGACGACTACAGCAATTAAATGCTTGTCTTTCTACCCATGTATGAACCATTGGACCAACGTATGGCCATTTGAAGATTTTCCTCCGTTCCTGTCTTTTCTTGACGCCTTCTGTTGTCCCAAAGGACTGTGACGTTATCCTTCTGTTTTTGGTCCAGTGTTGGCAGTCTGTGTCTTTCTGCGTCTTCTTTTGGTGTCCAGTGAAGGGCAGTCTGGGTGACGTTATCCTGCTGTCTTCCTTTTGGTGTCCAGTGAGGGCAGTCTGGGTGACGTTATCCTGCTGTCTTCCTTTTGGTGTCCAGTGAAGGGCAGTCTGGGTGACGTTATCCTGCTGTCTTCCTTTGGTGTCCAGTGAAGGGCAGTCTGGGTGACGTTATCCTGCTGTCTTCCTTTGGTGTCCAGTGAAGGGCAGTCTGGGTGACGTTATCCTGCTGTCTTCCTTTGGATGTCCAGTGAAGGGCAATCTGGGTGACGTTATCCTGCTGTCTTCCTTTGGTGTCCAGTGATGGGCAGTCCAGGTGAGTTATCCTGCTGTCTTCCTTTTGGTGTCCAGTGAAGGGCAGTCTGGGCGACGTTATCCTGCTGTCTTCCTTTTGATGTCCAGTGATGGGCAGTCTGGGTGACGTTATCCTGCTGTCTTCCTTCTGGTGTCCAGTGAAGGGCAGTCCGGGTGATGTTATCCTGCTGTCTTCTTCTGGTGTCCAGTGAAAGGCATTCCGGGTGATGTTATCCTGCTGTCTTCCTTCTGGTGTCCAGTGAAGGGCAGTCCAGGTGATGTTATCCTGCTGTCTTCCTTCTGGTGTCCAGCGAAGGGCAGTCCAGGTGATGTTATCCTGCTGTCTTCCTTCTGGTGTCCAGTGATGGGCAGTCTGGGTGATGTTTATCCTGCTGTCTTCTTTCTGGTGTCCAGTGAAGGGCATTCCGGGTGACGTTATCCTGCTGTCTTCCTTTTGGTGCACAGTGATGGGTAATCTGGGTCATGTTATCCTGCTGTCTTCGGATGATAAGCCCATTCCATCTCCATTGTCTTTACATAATGATAGCATTTCTGGGTCAACTTTCAAAACATAGGGTTTTTCGCAAGTTCAATGAGACTAATCCTTCTAATGACAAGTGCATTTATAATGCACATAATCTAAACCAGCCTTAAGTGCTTATAGTGATTTTAACAGATACACATTAAAAAAAGTACACACATACATAAGTACACGTACTTACACAGTCTACATACACTTGCACAGATTAGGTTAATACATCACACATGAACACATTCCTACCTACCGAGCCTACGTTCTTTCATTTTAAAATATTTCACTTTGAGTGATATTTGACCTACTCGTACACAAACGTGCAAATACATAAAACGCTTAAATGCATACCCCTTTCCCGGTTTACAAAATAATTCACATATAATTGCCAGCACATATGAGCAGTATGCATACGAAATTATGATTTCAGATTCATTCTTGTATAGCGCTGTTATCCAAATTCACTTACAGCTTTGTTATCCAAAGTGACTTAGACCCTTTTGGCATTACACACGATCAGACTTTTTAGTGAAGAATGGAGAACTCGAGTTGTCGGTCAAACTGACCACATTCCATACTGTTGCTGCATAGTCTGCAGTTGTCGGAGTACAGTGAATCCCATTCAAACTAATAAAAACTTCAAAGCAAACTCAGTAAAGGAGAGAGAGAGAGAGAGAGAAGAAGAGTGAGAGAGAGAGAGAGAGTAGCCTAGAGGCGGAGAGACAGATAGAGATTCGTGAAAAAGTGGTACTCCAGGTTAACGGCTTTTAATGACAGTTGACAGCAAAACATGAAAACGATCATGTACCAAGCAAAAGCCAGCTATAGGTAAACCGAGGTCTGTTTCATTTTTGTTTCTTTCGTTTTTCTGCCCTTTACTTCTTTTAATAATGCGTTATTATGTTCTGGAAAAGACATATATGTTTTCATGTTTCATGAAATGTATCAGACTGGTCCGTGTGTCTGTCCCATTGTCAGTCGGTTTGCTTGTGCGTCTGTCCAGTCATCTGTCTCTGAAATGCGGGACATATAACT
>CM060305.1:167492735-167527735 GCA_030674185.1 Monoplex corrugatus
ATAACCATTACGTGTTTCCAAGAACAAGACATAGTGTACAGGTACTCTATTGTTTCATATATGCCCGTAGGTTACCAGGGGATCTTTTGGAGTTCAAAGACCAGGCGTGAACTTGCTTGGGTCCCAACGACAATTGCCGGCATGAAATGATTTAGTTTCAGTGTGAAGTTTTTTTTAATATGGCGTCTCTGTGCTCAAATTGAATTCTATTTGCGCTGAGGCACTGATGTGTGATAAAAGAACATGAAATGAGCATGGTATAAGTCGTCCGCCTGCGCGTAAGTCCTTCGTGGTGGCAATGTCTTGAGTGAAAGGACTTAGACATGAATAAATAAAACATCTTCCTCTGTTTCGTCGTGGCCCAGCCCTTGTGTGTGTGGGGGGGTGGGTAGGTTGTGTGTATGAGTTGTGTGTGTGTGTGTGTGTGTGTGTGTGTGTGTGTGTGCGCGCGCGCGTGTGTATGTGTGTGTGCATGAGTGTGTGTGCGTGGTGTGTGTGTCTGTGTGTGTGTGTGTGTGTGTGTGTGTGTGTGTGTGTGTGTGTGTGTGTGTGTGTGTGTGTGTGTTGCGTTTATTTGTGGTTGTCATGTCAGTGCAGGTTTCGCTATAATCTGACAGTAAATGAATTATAATGTGTGTGTGTGTTGTGTGTGGTGTGTGTGTGTGTGTGTGTGTGTGTGTGTGTGTGTGTGAACGCGCGCATGCGCGTGTGTGTGTGTGTTGGTTGAAGTTTGGAGTTTGGTCAAGAGGGATCCAGCGTACTCGGACAATTCCATACACACTCCACCCAAATCTGCCACAGTTATCTGGCGGCCTCCCTGAGGCTGTGAAAAACTGTATGCGCTGGCAAGGTCTTGAAATAATAATAATATATTTTATTTATATAGCGCAAAATCTTGACAAAATCAAATCTAAGCGCTGAGCGTATACATGCATACATACCTACATACATATGAGCGTATACATAATAATTACAATATTTATATAGCGCAAAATCTTGATAAATGAGGCGGGTAGGGAAGAAGGGACCTATGAAACACTAAGCTGACACCACCAGAATTATGGAACATTAAGATGGGCCAGCAAACAGGCCAGGTTTTAATGTTACGGGTTGGGATTGAGCTCGATACATAATTCTTTTAACTCTTTCTGCATTTATTTATTTCTCTCTCTTTTTCTTTCTCCTAATCCGTTAATCCCCTAGTCATTCATTATTTCACTTCGCCTTTTGACTCTGTCTAGTTTCCACATTTTTCATACTTATTCTGCTTACTAGTGCTTCAAATCGTCCTTCACACCCACATCGCTTTTTGGATGAAACTGTTAAGCAGTGATCTGTGTGCGAATGCATTGCTATTTGTGCTTAACGGTGAGCATGCACAGTCATAACTGTCAGATTAGCACTTTTTGTGATATTATGTATGTGTATGTCTTTTTTTTAATTGCATGATTTAAATTTATAATGCAGGCTGTTACATTCATTGTACCCAGAATTTTAGTTGATTTTACTGTAAATATTGAACATCAGTTTTGTGGACGTACATTGTAACAAGATTTTTAGTCTATTTCATTGTATATATGAATATGAATTTGAATATATATGAATAAAAAATTTCCTGACTTCTGAGTCCACGTCTCTGTCACAATATCCCGTGTTAGTGGGTTGAGTACTAGCCTAGTGATTAAGCCTAGGATACGACAGATCCTGGCTTCTATTTCTTATTAGAACTGGAACTTTTCTTCTCCGTCCATTGACCTTGCAGACTCCGTTCCAAGTCGGCGTGAAATGCAGAGAAGCTGTGCATGTATGTACACGGTCCTTCATCCACATCTCCACGGCATTAAAAGCGTTTCGGTTATGGTTCGAAGGGAGGGAAATAGGCCACCGTCTTCGCGAAAGCGTTTGCCTCCCTTTTACGTAATTGTTGGCGTGTGTGTTGGTGGGTGAATGAAAGTATGTGTGTGAATGAGTGAGTGATGTGTGTGTGTGTGTGTGTGTGTGTGTGTGTGTATGTGTGTGTGTGTGTGTGTGAAGGGCTTATCGAAATCAGCGGACAATCGCACTGTGAACAATTGCAAACGTTCCGGGTTTTCTTTTCCAACTTGGAATTAAATGGGAATGTAAACCCTTACAGGGCTTTCTTGGGGTTGGAGTTAACACTAACCCTAACCTTCAACTGTGGATATACTCTAAACCCCCAACCCCCAACTCTAATCGTGACTCTCGGCATATTCTCATACCGGCATTCTCTAACAAAGTCTGTTCGTGTGAATATTTTTGCGATACTTTTACTGGTTTTTACATTTAACATTTTACTGATTACTAAAGTAACTTACGTGATTTGTGCGCGTGTGGAAAGATTCTGTCAGAATTTGAAACTGTAATAGTCTGTACCCACGCATTGGCCAGGACAAAAAAATGAATCGAATACACAATTAAATAACAATGATAACCACGAACTCAGACTCATCTGACTAAACACTGCAGAGATATTTCAATATTGATAAAGCTAATGCAGTAGCTTTAGACTCCTTTGCAATCTTCAGCTCTAGCCCACAGGTCTTACATCATCTACGAAGAGTGGAGCTTTGGTAGGTGAGCGCAGATGGTTTATCGACGATCAGTATTGCATGATGTGCATAGACGGGTTGCACTGTTCCTTTATACGCGAATCCATGTACTGGAAACGGTTGTAAAGGGGGAAGAATCACGACATGCCTTCATAGGCTTGAGAAGGTTTTCTCCCTTCGCCTGATACGGCTTTTCTCACTTGTAACGTCTCTGCATAATGAGCTCTCTCTCTCTCTCTCTCTCTCTCTCTCCTCTCTCTCTCTCTCTCTCTCTCTCTCTCTCTCTCTCCTCTCTCTCTCTCTCTCTCTCTCTCTCTCTCTCCATATATATATACATTATATATACACACACATATACATATATATATATATAGTATATATATATATATTGTGTGTGTGTGTGTGGTGTGTGTGTGTGTGTGTGTGGTGTGAGTGTGTGTGTTGTGTGTGTGTGTGTGTGTGTGTGTGTGTGTGTGTGTGTGTACACGCCTTATTCGTATGTTCTGTTTAAACGTCTTTTACTATCTTAGCCCGATATTCATTGAACATTTGAATGTCTTATCATAAATTTTGTCCGATATCTATGAATGTTTGAACGTGCTGTTATTTTTATTTGATAATCGTGAATGTTTCAACATCTTGTTAATATTTCGATCCCATATTCGTAAATGTTTGAAATTTTTGTTATCATTTGATGCTGTATGTATATCCATGAATATTTGATGGCATTGTAATTATTTTGATCCTATATTTGTAAATGTTTGAAGATATTGCTATCATTTTGATCTGATATCTGTGCGTGTTTGAAGGTCTTGCTGTCATTTTAATCCAGCATTTGTGAATGTTTGAAAGTCTTTATTATTTTGCTACAATATCTGTGAATGTTTGAAAGTCTTTATTATTTTGCTACGATATCTGTGAATGTTTGAAAGTCATTATTATTTTGCTACAATATCTGTGAATGTTTGAAAGTCTTTATTATTTTGCTACAATATCTGTGAATGTTTGAAAGTCTTTATTATTTTGCTACAATATCTGTGAATGTTTGAAAGTCTTTATTATTTTGCTACGATATCTGTGAATGTTTGAAAGTCTTTATTATTTTGCTACAATATCAGTGAATGTTTGAAAGTCATTATTATTTTGCTACATATCTGTGAATGTTTGAAAGTCTTTATTATTTTGCTACAATATCTGTGAATGTTTGAAAGTCTTTATTATTTTGCTACGATATCTGTGAATGTTTGAAAGTCTTTATTATTTTGATCCGATATCTGTGAATGTTTGAAAGTCTTATTATTTTGCTACGATATCTGTGAATGTTTGAAAGTCTTTATTATTTTGCTACGATATCTGTGAATGTTTGAAAGTCTTATTATTTTGCTACGATATCTGTGAATGTTTGAAAGTCTTTATTATTTTGCTACGATATCTGTGAATGTTTGAAAGTCTTTATTATTTTGCTACGATATCTGTGAATGTTTGAAAGTCTTTATTATTTTGCTACGATATCTGTGAATGTTTGAAAGTCTTTATTATTTTGCTACGATATCTGTGAATGTTTGAAAGTCTTTATTATTTTGATCCGATATCTAAAAAATTGACCTTCTTATCATTTTGATATGATATTTGTAAATGTGTGACCATCTTATATTTTTTATCCTAAAATATGAATATTTAACCATCTTGTCATTATTTTGATCTTATATTCGTGGATGTTTGATTATCTTATTACATGTATTGGTATCGTGAATGGCTTGCCTACTTTGTTATTATTGTGATCCGATATTCGCCGTTCTTGCACTGTCTTCTGAATAAGTGGGAGACAGCCAGTCAGTGATTTATGAAGGCTGTTGACTACCACTCGGCTTAGTCATTGAGACGGGATCAAGAGATGCTAAGCTATTTTCTGTGGTGGGTGAGGCCACGATGTCTGGTGAGACCTGACGGTGTGGTCACTTACAGACTAATCCTCTTTACCTGGTCTGGAGCTTGGAGCCTCTATAGTCATCCCGAGAAGATGAAAAGTCTCAAGGACAGATTGTCTGAGTCATCCTCCATCTAGTGCAGTCTCTGAACAACAGAAACCAGAAAAACAAAATAGAATGAGAACGCATATTTAATTTACAAAACAAGACAGGCGTACATTTTTTTACCCAAGTGGTCTTTGTTGAGCATGCACACACGACAAGGAAGAAACAAACAACAATAAAACTTAGGATAAAAATGACAATAAAAATCATTTTCTATGGCTCAACGAAACATAACAGAAGATCGGTTGTTGTTTTTTCTGTCGTAAGATTTTGTTTGTTTGTTTGTTTTTTCAAGCTAAAAGACTGGCTTTAGGCAACGTTTAACGTTGAAAAAGAAAGTATATTTGTCATTGTCATTATCATTGTCGTTGTCATTGTCATTGTGTCTGTCTCAGTTCCTCCCTGCCCTGGACGTAAAAATGTATGCTTTCCTTATTTCACTACCGTCACCGACAGGCGTGACTGTCAAGAGGGTAAACATCGGACTTTCAATCGGAAGGTCCCGGGTTCGATCTGCCAAGACACCTTCGCCTGGTAGGTAAAAGGTGATGGTTTTTGCCATTTCCCAGGTCAGCATGTGTGCAGACCTTCCAGTGCTAAAACCTCTTTCCTGCACATCATCATCATCACCATGTGCCCTGCCGCATGGCGTTGGCGATTTGGCCCTCCATACAAATCCATCCCTTGTCACTGCAACTACATCTCCCACCGTCTCTGTCCGCAGCCACCCTGCAAGTCCATCCAAAATTTTCTCCCTGGGTGTACCTGGTGTTCTCTTTCCCTCGAGCTTTCCTGTTGTGACCAGGTGCTGTAATTCCCTTTTCCTCGTGAAATGACCTATAAATGTTCCTTGTCTTTTCCTGATCTCCTTTATCAATGATCTTGTGTCTGCCTTCATTAAGACTGTCTCGTTTGTTTTCTTTGCTGTCCATGGAACTCTCAACATTCTTCTTAGAAACCACATTTCGGTTGCCTCAATTTTGTTCTGACTTTGCGTGTTGACTGTCCACGCCTCACAGCTGTACAACAGTATCGGTTCTATATAACATTCAAGAACTCTTTTGCTGATGTTAATCGATCGGCAATTCTTGATAAGAAGGCTTTTCATCTTCTTGAATGCTGTTTTGGCTTCGCTGATTCTTCTTACATATACCCCTGCAGAATGTCAAAAATGTACGTTAAAGATCCTGTTAAGTCATGTCAAATGCTAGATTATGGAAACATGAAAACACCCAGTACACATGCTCACTGAAGACGGACTATGCAGTGTGTGCAGATTGTTGTACAGCAACTTACCACCTGCACAGTATGGGCAAAAACAACGTGCATGCACACATACGAAAAAAATCGGAGCACGAAAAAAAACTAACAAACAATCAAAAATCACCGTCATCAATAAAAATTTGTTCTTGTTCTCTCTGACATTTGATCAGGCCTTGGGGCGTTAGTTACGCGTGTCTAAAACAGGAGGAGTCAGTTTGCTGCTGTCACTCCATGATTGATGCATCGATCGACCACCGCCTTGTGCTTGTTTTGACCGTATCTCTCTCTCTCTCTCTCTCTCTCTCTCTCTGTCTCCCTCACCCTAGGGGTCCTACTTGACTGGCTGGTCTGATCTGTGGCCTGATGGAGAAAACGCAGCCATCGATCTGAGGCATGTTGCATGTGATTTCCGTGTTAAGCGAGGGTAATGGTGTTGAAAAGCTACCCCTAGCAGCGAGGGAAACGAGAGTTCTACCTAGCTTGTCCAGCCACTTCATAAGCATACTCCGTGTTGCAGCGAGTGCCAAAGTCGATGCTCTAATCATTGCCACTGAATGACGTCAGGTGAGAAAATTGTCAATGCGCCGATTTGATGCCCGAAAGCTGTATGAAGTTCACTCCATATAGGGTTAAGGTTAGGGTCAGGACTTACTCGGGGTTATAAGTGAACGACGAAGCCGCTTGTGCAAGGATATCAAAGCCTTGATAGACCAGTGACTTAGCATGATATTGTGACCACAACATTGGTGTAGATGTTCTTTATTTTCTTTCATTTTAATTTGTTTTAATTTGTTTTGTTTTGTCTTTTATTTTGCTTTGTTTTGTTTTACTTTTTATTTTATTTTTTGTTTTATTTATTTTATTTTATTCTATTTTATTTATTTTATTTTATTTTATTTTATTTTACTTTATTCTATTTTTTTGCATTCGAGCATGATTACAGCTTAGATAGTCGCTCCGGTGGTCTGGATGAAGGATGTGGCTTTCATCAAGTCCTGTTTGTTGCCCCAGGGCTGTTCTACCTGAGGGCTTATGTGGTTTCTTCTATCTCTCTCTCTCTCTCTCTCTCTCTCTCCTCTCTCTCTCTCTCTCTCTCTCTCTCTCTCCCTCTCTCTGTCTCTCCTCCCTCTCTCGTCTCTCTCTCTCTCTCTCTCTCTCTCTCTCTCTCCCTCTCTCTGTCTCTCTCTCTCTTTCTCTCTCTGTCTCCCTGTCTTCTCCATCTTTCTCGCTCTCGCTCTGTCTTCCCTTCCCTCTCCCCCTCTCTCTCTGGCTGTGTCTCTCTCTGTGTCTCTCTGTCGCTCTCTCTTTATCTGTCTGTCTCTCTCTCTGTCTCTGTCTCTCTTTTTCTCTCCACTCCCCCCCCCTCTCTCTCTCTCTCTCTCTCTCTCTCTTTCAGATCTCCCAAGTCAACATGTGTGCAGACCTGGCAGTGCCTAAAACCCTTCATTCATGATTCAGACTATGGTTTGGAGGCTTTCTCTTGACAGTGCACACACATCACACATCAGATAGCAAGCAACCTCTTGCAGTGAGGGAGGCGACATTTCTGCCTGGCTAGGCGAGCCACTCTGGGAAGCGCTGACATAATAGAAGACATACCAGCATTTCGTGTTGATTTGGGTTTTGAACACGCTATGTTTTTCGACAATGACACCAACAAGATGTATTGGATGGGTTGCTAGATAAAAGTCTGTTTGGAAAATATTTCGGTGTGTTTGTTGTGTTGATTTTATAAGATGTTTAGTGAAACCGTAGCTGACAGTTGTACTAGTAATCATCATCATCAGGTGCCTTGCCGCATGGCGTTGGCGATTATGGACTTCCATCTGTCTCTATCACTTGTTGCCCCAAGCATCTCCTCCACCCTCCTTGTCCCCAGTCCACTCTGCAAGTCCGTCTAGCATCTTCTCCCTGGGTCTACCCGGTGCTCTCTTTCCCTCCAGCTTTCCCGTTTTGACCAGGTGCTCCAGTTCCCCTTTCCTCATAAAATGGCCTATAAATGTTGCTTGTCTTTTCCTAATTTTCCTTATGAATGATCTACATGTGTCTGCCTCCTTCAAGACTGTCTCGTTTGTTTTCTTTGCTGTCCATGGAACTCTCAACATTCTTCTTAGAAACCACATCTCGGCTGCCTCAATCTTGTTCTGGCTTTGCTTGTTGACTGTCCACGCCTCGCAACCGTACAACAGTATTGGTTCTATATAACATTCAAGAGCTCTCTTCCTGATGTTAAGTGATGGCATTTGTTGGTAAGAATGCTTTCATCTTCTTGAATGCTGTTTTGGCCTGGCCGACCATGCTGGATATTTCTGATGTGCATCTGCCGTCTGGTGAAATGATCGTTCCCAGGTATTTAAACTTATCAACCTGTCTCAAGGTTGTGCCGTTTGCTGTTATTTTGCATGAGGGGATTTCATGTTTTTTACTGATCACCATGACTTCAGTTTTCCTGCTGTTTAGTTCCAACCCCTTACCTTTGCTTTCTATTTCAAGTATATTCACAAGGTTTTGTTGGTCCCTTTCACTTTCTGCAATTAGCACAGTGTCATCTGCGTATCGAATGTTGTTTATCATTTTTCCTCCAACCTTTAATCCAGGGTCTTCCTCTAGGTTTCTCATGTTTTCTCTGTAAAGTGAAAACAGATCTGGTGACAAAACACAACCCTGTCTGACTCCTCTTCTGATGTTTTGGAAAGAGCTTATATCGTTTTCTATTCTCATTGCATCTGTTTGCTCCTCATACATATTTCTGATTATTCGTAGATCTTTTTCATCAATATTGGGTCTTTCTTGTTGGTTGATCAATTCTTCATGTCTTACCCGATCGAAAGCCTTGGTACTAGTAATAGTGTGTAAATGGCATCATGCACACACAGGAGACTGGCTTTCCCAGTGTTTGTAGCCTTTTTACTATTGCTCTGATATATCAGAGTTTGTTCAGGAGGGATTCATCTCATTCACACAGTTCCATATACGCTTCACGCTTCAGCTATATCTGTCAATTGTTATCTGACAAACTCTTTAAGCCTGCGCAGAACCTTATGCGTTGTGAAAGTGTTGAAATGTGGGTTGGGAATCAGGACCAACTGCTTTGCAAATGCTCGGTCCTTAATGTGCTGTTGACGAGCTTTTTCACACATGGCTTGCATGTATGCAACACAGCTCTGATTTCTCTCAGCCTCTTCCCTCCCGCTGTCTAGTTATATATGCATTCATTTTTACTTCTTTCTTTGTCTTTGTTTGATGTGGAGGGGGAGGGGGCGCATGCGTCGGCACGTGTGGATGAAATGTGTTTACCGGTCACCAAGCAGCATGCACGCCCCATCTCCGTTCCTTCATCAAATGTTCCACTGTCTCCGTGCCGTCTGCACGTAGGTACACAAAACCCATTGATCACTATGGTGTTGAAAGAAACAGAAAATGTCCGTGGTCACACCAGCAGCTATTTAATTTCCAGGTTCGTGGTGATGATAAAGACAGTATGTGCGTGACAACGACTGTTGATGATGGTGCCAGTTGTGCTGCTGCTGTTGTTCAGGAAATGTCATGTTGGAGCCGGTAGAGGATAGGGTGGGGATGGAAGAGGATTAGCCGTGAGCAAAAGTGATATAGGAAAAACAAAACTATTATCATAATCATCGCAGATCGTTCACAGATCGTTCTCTTATAGCGCTATTCTCCGAATTCAGTTGGACTCGCCGCGCATTATTCATAATCGGATTTTTTAGTGGAGCACGACCCCCCGTGGGATGCCGGGGGCTCTTTCAGTATAGGTAATATCCCCACCTTCTGGAAATTCTGTGCAAGAAATTTCCTTTTTTCTGTCACCCTCTCTGTTTCTGCGTTATTACGTTGCTTTCTGTAATTTCTTTCTGTTATTTTCTGCCTGACTGGTCCATTCACCTGAATGTGTTCTGTAAAATCTTACGTAATTTTTCTTAGGATTGATGATTGGGTACATGTATTAAGTGTATATTTGGATCTAGGGAGGTGAGATATGCAGAAGCAATTTCAGGTAACTTAGGCTTGTTTTTATATATGTTTTGGTGTCCTTAGGTATGCCTAAATTTGTATTCATCTGTGTTTTTTGAATCCCCTGCGCGATAAATTGGACGGAGTGGTCGACACCGGGGACATGTCCTTAGATTATGTGCGTAAATGCATTGATATGTGTACAAATTTTCTTTTTTTTTTCCTGTTGAAGTATTACGTAAGTTTTGAACTGGTTATAGTCCTGATATGGCTGCACGCAGTCGGCTGGGCTTTAACTAACAATAACAATAGTGGAGCACGGAGAACTCGAGCTGCCAGGCGAGCTGACCACATTCTACTGTCATTGCACAGCCTGCATCGGTAGTGGGCATTATTTGATAATCTGTATGCATATGCACACAAAGGAGGATTACGTACCGACAGGTCTATACACGTGGGAGATCGGAAAATTCCCCACCGTTTACTCGCCAGGTTGACGTATTTAGGCGAATCGAACCCAGGACCTTCCCATTGGAAGTCTGACGTTTGCCAACTGAACCACAGGTTCGTTTCAGTTGTCGGGTTTCTTTCCTTTCTTCTTTGTTTCTTTCTTTGTTTCTTTCTTTGTTCCCAAAGTTACAACAAAGGCAAACGAGTTGCTGTAGTTTTCCCACCATGCCGTGCTGCAAAGAAAACGCGGCTGGATACTTACAGGATCGACTCATTTCTTCGGAATTGTAGTGTTAATATTAATAACCAGTGTAACAACACAGTGTCATCGTCACTACATTTATGCATGGTAAGACAGGGTCCAGTTGTCTGCCGTTGTTACTTATGCTTTCGTAAAGCGCTTGACCCCGACTGAGATACGAAAGTTTGTATTTTATCACTACTCATTTTTATGGCTTTTGTGAAATTGTATGTTATGATTCATCTGTTTTCAATACACATAAATCGTATGTGTGGGGTAACAAGAATAAGCTGTAAGACAGGTCTAGAGAGAGAGACCTAATGTTACTATTCTTGAGTGGTAAAGTGTTTTGAAGTTTGAAGCAAGCAGTAGCCCAAGACTGAGAAAAGAATTTACTTCCTCCCACCCACCCACCACCTGCACTAGACCTTAGTCGTTGTATGTGTGCTAGATCTTCGGCCTCAGCGGATACTTCAAATCTGCTTTTGAAGTAAGGACGTGAGACTTGAGAAAAGAGAGAGGTCCTGTGTGTCTCTCGTTAGAGATAGGCGTGTGTGTGTTGATGTGTGTATTTGCATGTTTTTTGTTTGTTTGTAATTGTGAGTTTGTTTTGGTTGTTTTGTTTTGGTTTGTTTTTAAGGGGGGGGGGGGTAAGTAAGTTGGTGTGTGTGTGTGTGTATGTGTATGTGTGTGTGTGTGTGTGTGTGTGTGTGTGTGTGTGTGTAGTGTTTAAGACTGAGCAAACGTTTTTCAGTGGGTTTTGAGCGTTGAGTTAAAAAAAAATCTCGTAAATTTTATTTGATTACATATTAGTCTATATTGCATTCTATTCCCACACGTGTCCACATCTGCATTTGTAACTTTGTTTTTGGGGAAAAAAGACCTGTGCAAAGGTGGCAAAAAATGTTACAAATATTTTTTAACTATAAATGTACTCACATTCGAGTCATGGCACTCATTCTGACAATGTAAAACTTCACAAGACTGAGGTTCCTTCAGTCAACGGTCCCAGTGCCAGACAGCCCACAGAAGCTATACATATCAAGTCGGTATGGTGCCACTCACCAACACATAGCACCTGTGACGTTAGTGAATATGGAATTCATTCCGAGCGCGGAGATGTCTTCGGAAACTAAAACTGAGACTGCCATAACCACTACGCCACAGCGACTAGTCCGTCAGCAAGATTTCTTTGGTAGCGAGGATTGATGCAGCCTGTCTTTGTGGAGTCCATTTCTGCCAGACACAAGCATCAATGCGTCAAGATGAATGGAGAACCAATCGCTGCCATCAGGTAACCGGGAAAACGATCAATATCAGTTCAGGACAGACCACTGTGGTCTCTCTCTGCCCGAGTCAATTACCCCCCCCCCCCCCCTCCCTATCATGACTGCTCGCCTTATTTGTTGGGAAGGTTGAACGGTGAATGCGCTTGATTTACGCTGTTGTGTGCTGCTTTTTTCTCCCCTTACTTATATTCCGTCTGTTTAACCTTCAACCTGAAGTATGGCGTGTTAATTTTTCCTCGCTCCTTTTGGTTGTCCCGGTCTGTGTATTATTTTTTAAATATACCGTGTTGAATTTTCCCCTCCTTTTTTGCCGTGTTCTGTTCACATACAGGTTTTAATTAAGTGCTTTAGTGCCAACCCTCTCGTGCGTTGACAAGGCAGTGAGCGTGTTACTGTCGTAAACATAGAACGTACTGGGCCGGCTGTGAAGTACGTTTTATATGATTCACCAGTTGATGGATGAAGTGTACATAAACGTTGTGTGCTTTGTAATGTGAGATAGTTTGCATAGTTTGCAGTTTTTTATTTTTTTAACCAAGAGATTAGGTAGGAAAAAGATAAAACTCGCTTTCAGTAATCAGTCGACAGTTTTTAGGATTCAACTCCAGCTTGTGTTGAGAGACGGTCATAATCACTGTTATCTGGAGCGCTTATGTCACATGGAAACATCATTTTTGGTCTGCGTGTTATGTTCGGATAATTTTGTGAGATTTAAAACAGTATCTTTGATTTTTTTCTTCCGTCTACATTTTCGATCCCCGATTGATATTTGGATAGTTTTGTGAGGTGTAAAAGAGTATCTTCAATCGTTTTTTGGTTGTTGTTTTTTGTTGTCGTATAGCGCAAACAGCACGTGTCAAAGCATGATTGTTGCACTGTTCATTTAAAAAAACAAAGAATCGATATGATGGCTGTATGATAGCTTTATAGAGATTTGCGTGCAGTGTACATTTCGTGATTGTTGTATGGTAGCTTTTTTAGGGATTTTTGTGTGTGTTCATTTTATGACAAAGACATCCATGAATTCACCTGAATCTCAAACGACCACAGGACCAAGTCACAGGCTGACCATCTTGTAATCGGGCCAAAATGGAGAACACCTGGCCTGCAAGACGTTAAAGTACATACATTGTAGTGCAGACGTTTGTTGTGACCACTTTCTTGTCATTGCCAAGATAATGATCAAGCTGAAAAGGCAGACTCCAAAGTCTGCTATAGGAAGAACATTCATCACCAACAAGCTTAAGGACCCTAAAGTAGCGTTCCGGTATTCCGCTTTCATGAGAAATCTATACGCAGATCTGTCAGTAACGCCACCGGTGGCATGGTGGAAGGAACTAAAGGAGCAAACACTGCATCTGGAAAAGAGATCCTAGGCTACAGGAAGGCTTTGAGCAAATTCTGGATCAGTAACCACACCTGGTATCTGATAGCAGAAAGAAAAGACTTGCATCAGAAAAGACACATGGATACTTCAGAAAACAAAGCAATCTACCAGGAATGCTATTAGAAAGACCAGGGGCTGAAGCGCAGTGCACAACAAGACTAACGCGGTTGGATCGAAGACCAGGCAGAGGAGGCCCAAAGCGCAATATCCTGTAATGACACGAGAGCCATTTACCACATTACAGAGAAGATTATTGGTAATCCCAAGGCTATTTCTGGACCAGTGAGGACGAAAGATGGCCAATCAGAAGGAAAACCTTGCACAGTGGGCAGAGCACTTTAAAGAGGTGCTAAACAGTCCTGAACCAGCTTCACCAACAGACTTTGAAGATCCTCAGGTTTTACTGCCCATCAACACAAAGGACTTTATCACAGGTGAAATTAAAACGCCATCAGAAGCTTCAAAAATAGCACGTCCTCTAGTATCGATGATACCACATCAGAGATTCTGAAGTCAGATGAAGATTGTGTTGTCAAATGGCTATACACTCTCTGCAACCAGATGTGGAACTGTGGCTAAGCTCCTGAGGACTGGAAAAAACGGAACCGTAGTTTCTATTCCCAAGAAAGGCAACCCGACTGAATGTGATAACTGGAGAAGGAACACTCTCTTATCCATCACGGGCAAAATTTACTGTCTGCTTATCTTAAATTGAATGCTGGACATCGTAGACAGAGAACAGCGAGCGGGTTTCCCCCAGACGTTCATGCACAGAACAGATCATCAAAGCATGCCGCAGTATTGAAAGCTAGCCATCAGTTGCATTGACTTCTCCAAGGCCTTTGACAACATCCACAGCCCATCGCTTGGAAGATCATGCGAGTCTATGGCAATCGGTTAAAAGAAATAATGGCCACAGAGAACATTTCTAGTAACGCAAGATGCTGTGTAAGGACTGAAGTTGATCTAAGCGACTGTTTTGAATCCTGACTGGAGTTTATCGGGGTTGTCACCACCACCGCATTTCTTTGTACTGGCCATAGACTGGGTGCTGAGGAAGGCTGCAGAAGAGAAAGGCGTCCAGTGGCATGACGGGGAGCACGTGTCCAACTTGGACTTCGCAGACGACATTGCCGCACTAGCAACTGACACCCAAGAGATCCAGTCACTTGTCGGTGATGTCAGCAAAGATGTGAACAGCACTGGACTTACCATCAGTGTCAAGAAAATAAACACTTGTTACACAACACCCATCATCCTCAGGTGTATTCATTGGACAGAACGAGGCTGAGGTGTCGTCAAGGACTTCACTTACCTGGGCAGTTCAATCAACAATTCAAGCAAATGACCAAAGAACTGAACTGTTATGTAGGCAGAGCAACGGTAACCTTCGGTAAGCTGTCAGAAGTCTCGAACAGCAAGAAAATCTCCCTCAGACTAAGTGGCGGTTCTACAACTCCAACGTTCTGTCAGCTTTGCTGCATAGCTGTGAAAAGTGGCACCTGAAAACAAGCCAGAAGAAGAACTTGATTCCTTTGATTAAAGTGCCTAGGCAAGATCTTGGGCTTTAAATGGAAAAACTGTGACAATCGATGAAGCGTGGTCAAGAATCAAACAGATCCCAAACACCAACATCATCTGCAAGCATTAACTGAAGTTGGCTGGTTATGCCGCTAGACTGAAGTTTTTCAGACCTGTCTGCCGACCAAGTCCTAAATTAGAGCCCGAGAAGACAACGAAGGAGGGAAAACCGATAAATGAACTGGCGCCAGACGGTTGACAGAGATCTACAACTGGTAAATAGACGATGGTTTGATGCTCTGAGACCGCATACCGAACCCGTAGGAGCATTCTTGCTGCCTCATGCTTCGAATGACGCGGGCGCATCTAACGTTTGGTGAACTTTTCTCTTTTTTTCCACTCTAATCTTCTTTCCTTTCCTTTTTCATTGTAAGGTCCTTTTTGTACGTCAAGGGAACTTTTTCATATTTCAAGGAAAATTGTGAAATATCGACACAAGTATCAGCAAAGGTGTCTTGATCTTGATGACATGATTTTTACCGTATTTGAATTCCGTAATTAACTATTGGTTTGTTATCTGACTAGAATGCTACCCTACCGGCAGACTCAACCAGCAGTCAACAACAAAAGATAGATGGATTGAAAGCGAAAGGCAGATCAATAAAGACCTGGATTGACGGCGATGTGATGGAGATTTTGGCATCAACCAGCTTTTCTCCTTCAAGCCTTCCAGCTCACTGCTGACCGTCAGTTCTTATCTCCCTGCGACACCCATGAGTGTACACCTGGGCAGATGAAAGACTAATGATCCAATCTGCTTGTGTAGTTTCAGCTCCAAATGTCCAAAGAAATGCGGTCTATTGTTTAGACTGCACCGATTATAATGTTACCAACAACAGAGAAGACGCAGTATGAACACGTCACGCATTTGCTAACCACTGTGAGTCAAACTGAGTAATGTGCTTGTCGCTGTGACAAACTTACCGATAGGGAAGCAAAACGGTTCACGGACACCCACTGACTTTTGAGGTGATAGTAAATTTTCACACACACAAACGCACGCACGCACGCACACACACACATTAACACACACACACACACACACACACACACACATACACACGCACGCACCACACACACAAAATCAAGTAGTACTTGTCGCTGTGACAAACTTACCGATAGGGAAGCAAAACGGTTCACGGACACCCACTGACTTTTGAGGTGATAGTAAATTTTCACACACACACACACACACACACACACAACACACACACACACACACACACACACACACACACACACACACACACACACACACACATACACACGCACGCACGCACGCACCACACACAAAAATCAAGTAGTACTTGTCGCTGTGACAAACTTACCGATGTGTAAGAAAACGGTTCACGGACACCCAGTGACTTTTGAGGTGATAGTAAATTTTCACACACAGACACACACAGACACACACACACACACACACACACCACACACACACACACACACACACATACACACGCACACACGCACGCACGCACCACACCCACAAAAATCAAATAGTAGAGAAACTTAACGATGTGTAAGAAAAACGGTTCACGGACACCGACTGACTTTTGAGGTGATAGTAAATTTTTACACACACACACACACACACGCGCGCGCGCGCACGCACGCACGCACACGCCCAAAAATCAAATAGTCTCTAAAAAAAAGATTGTAAACATGGTTTGACCATCTTGAAGATAGTATGGTGTGGCTTGACTATCTTGGGTTTTGAGGAGGGAGGGTACGCCAGGACCTTACAAATTTGTTCCTTTTTTTCTAAAGGGAGAAAACCACTATAGCGCCAAGTCTTTTGAGTAAGTAAGCAGTATTCACTAATGTGCTTACAAAACCACTAATAACCAGAAGTCAGTGGGACTTTCACGCTTGCACACACACACACACACACACACACACACACACACACACACACACACACACCACACAACACACAACACACACACATACACACACACACACTACACACACACACACACACACACACACACACACACACACACACACACACACACACACACCACACACTCAGAATACCAACCTGCTTGGCACTAGGTTAATTATACCGCCTTATTACCTGACTGCGCACAGCCACAACAGGACGGTGCCTTGCGTGAAGCCGTCCTAATTGATCCTGTCAACACACCGCCCTGTGTCAATACAGTCAGAAAGGAGAAGCAAGGTGGTCAAGGAGGAGGAGGACGGGGGGGGGGAGGGGGAGACGAAGTGGTCAGAGACAAAACGGGGAGGTCAGAGACAAAAACGGGGTGGTAAGGGGGGGGAGGGTAAATGAGGTGGTCAGGCACAAAACGAGATGGTCAGGAGGGGTGGTCAGGTGGATAAATTATTTGTTCAGAGCGGGTGGTTACGGTCTGTTTAAAAAAAAAGATGGACGGGGATCTCAAGACGTTTGTTTTGACACTAAAGCAGACAGCGGGGCGGATGGAGTGAGGACTGTCTTTTGTACAATCTTCTGTTGAAATTTGAAGGAGTTACGTTAGCTAACATGCGTGGTATTTCTGTCGTTATAGCACATCATTGTTTTCCATTGTTGTCTGCTTTAGAGGAGTCATACAACTTGCAAATCAGCAGGTCGAGTTTTATTTATTTATTTATTTATTTATCATATATTTATTCATTTGTGTACTATCTTTATTTATTCGTTTATTCATTTTTTATTTGTTTATTTAGTTATTCGTTATTTATCTATTTATTTATTTATTATTTATTTATTTATTTATCTATCTATTTATTTATTTATTTATCCCATCAAAAAGAATAAGAATAAGAATTCAACACTTCAAAGTTCTAAACACTCAAGGATAATAACACCAAAACAAGTCAGTCATCACAAGAAATATAGAAACACAACAACGAAAACTTATTTCATCTAAATCAAATGAAATCTTTTTCCGTACAGTACTTGGAAGTTGTGACAGAAGCGAGGGATTGGTGTCAATTGTGATGTTAATGCAACTTTCTGCTCTTGAATGCCATTAGGATTGAGTGAGTTTTAGCTCTGGGTCATGCCTCATCGAATAGCAAATGAGCCGTGGGCTGTTTTATTGTTTATTTTATTTGTTTTAACACAAAGGAACCGTGTACATTAAGGATCAAATTAGGACAGTTTGGCAATGTTGAGTGTTGTTAGGTTTGGAGCGTTAATATTTCAAGCTCCAGTTCTTCTTTGGAATCACTCCCCCCCCCCCTCTCTCTCTCTCTCTCTCTCTGCCTCTTCCTCTGTCTCTCTCTCTCTCTCTCTCCTCTCCCCGCCCCCCTCTCTCTCTTTCTGTCTCTTCCTCTGTCTCGCTCTCTCTCTCTCTCTCTCTCTCTCTCTCTCTCTCTCTCTCTCTCTCTCTCTCTCTCTCTCTCTCTCTCGCTCTCTCTTGATGACCTTCGGAGGACTTATTTCCCCTAGCACGAAGGCCCTGGGTAAAAAGTAAGGGATTAACCGTCATTACGACAGTGCGCGAGCGTTGAAAGGTTTGGCCCATTGAACTTGCGGGAATTTGTGGATTGAACTTGTATCCCGCTGCACAGAAGAGCCAGGTGAAAGCCGAAGCATTAGTGTCAGGAGGACATGTGATGATCGAATGTTGTGTTTTGAGAAGTTGTCTTAGTAGAATATCTCCGGACTAATTTTTTTCTCCCGTAAGTTAAAGGACTTTGTAAAAAAAGGTAAAAGGATAAAGGTGGTTGTAGCAGACTTGTGGTCATCGAGTGTTGTTAGATTTCAGAGACTGATACTGATACGTTACAACAGTTTAATATCTTTTCTTACACCTAAGAATGCAGATTATTAGGGAACCGAATTTTTCATTTCAACGAAAGAGGCAAAAAGCGCGTTATATGAAAGTCATGAAAACAGCTATCAGGTTTGTAAAACAATGATACCTCAAGCTGCAAATCAAGTAAAAATTGTCATTTTAGTCAGTTTATTCCTTTTCTCACACTGGACAGAGCAGCACGGAAGTTTCAGTCTTTTTCTCCTAATTGTTGTATTTGGTGTTTGTTTGTGATCTTACGCTTGACAAAGGCCAGTTGGCCGAAAATTTGCGCCTTTCTTGTCTTGTATTAAATACGCGTTCTTATTCTTTTTTTCTGTTTTTTTTTTCTTCTGGTTCCTGTTTGCTTGAATGCGGGCAGTCACACTTGTTTTGGATTTTGTAAATTAGTTTTGTTTGGCTGGTTCAGTTGTTTGTCTATTCTTTATTTTGTCAAATTTTTGTTTAATGTAGAAGCTAGGAAAGTGAATGGTAAGCTAAGTGTCCTTACTGTTTTCTGACTTTCAAAATGTTGTTGAATTTGGGGAACTAATTCTTCCAAGCGGAATATCCAACGTGGACCGATTTTTTTCTCCAAAGCAAAGGAGCCACGTTAAAAAAAAACTAAAACAAAAAATCGAGTGTTTCGTGTTGTTACCACAACTATCAGACCTTTAAATGTATTTATTTTTCTGTGCTTAATGTCAAAGACTTCACCACAGTTTTATAAGGTCTTCACAAATACCTAGAGGTGCAGTTTAGTCCTGGGTCGCTGGTCTCTTTTACGTACAAGGATTGCATAAAAAACGAATGATGAGTGTTGTTACCACAGCTTTCTTACCTTTAAGTGTTGTTGTGTTTGGGGAAAGTAATACCTCAATTTTCAGATCAGCCGTGGACTGATCGAACAGGTTGGGGGAACAAACGACAGGACGCTTGCAGCATGTCTTCACATTCTGACGAGGTCGAAATGGTGTAAAGAATTTTGTTGTCCGTTGCTCTGCTCATTCTTTTTGAAACCGTCGGTTCTGAGGCGATTGTGAAACGAGTCTTTAGGGAACGTGGACTTTGATGTCAGAAAAGAGTCATCACTGTAGGTCAGTTCCATATGCGTTCCGCCGAGATATGCCAGTAATTCTCAAAAGTCTGTACGGGCGTTTCTAAAAATAGAATTAATCACGAAGACTCTTGTTTCTTGATTTCCGTGAAACCAGTGCAATTCTTTTTCTGCAGTTGGCGTTTGTTTTTAGATGTGTGGAACCATTAGGCCTAGCACCGCCATTTAATACAATTTTACATCTGTGTCTTCACCAACAAAGTTAAGTAACTGAAAGAAAATCAAACTATTTTTGCTGGGAAAGTAATAATCTCTGGTCACAATTGAGCTAACGCGTTTCTTTGAACCCACGAATGAACGTGTTTTGACGGTTTTCGAAATATGAACTTAAAACGGAATTACAGTAATTATGAGAATGTTAACTTCTCAGCGGTGTTAGATTTTCGAAAGCTGTAAAGACCCAAGCTGGTGTGAGCAGGTAGGGATTATCTTTATATTCAACAATAGACCGACATTGTTTTAAGGGACGAGTGTGGAGCTGGTTGCACAGAAACAGTCGACGCTGACTTTCTCGTATATCAGTTGTTTTTGCATGGCATGGAATTAAATATGAGGAAGTAGGGATTATGGTTACACTGCACAATAGACAGTCATTGTTTCAGAGACGAGTCTCGGGCTGGTTGCATAGAGACGGGCAGCACTGAATTTCTCACATATTAGTTTTTGCCGTGTGTGGTGGCATGGAATTATGGCGATCGATCAGTTTGTGTGGCGTGCATATTGACAAACGTAACGAGTTTTCATACCTGTATTTGGTGCTGAAACTTTTAGTGGATTATGTTTGGACGTGGTGCGAGTGGGTGCTTCTGAGGCTTAGTTCGAACCTAGTGCTTTCCTTCTTCTTGTGACCATGAAGCGACTTTGGGCTTTGCAACAACAGCCGAGACAAACGCTACCTGATCTCCGCCGATCTTCCACGTGAGTTGTGATAGTGAATTTTTGTCTGTCTGTCTGTCTGTCTTTCTGTCTGTCTGTCTGTCTGTCTGTCGGCCGGTCGGTCGGTCTGTGTGTGTGCGTCTGTCTGTCTGTCTCTCTCTCTCTCTCTCTCTCTCTCTCTCTCTCTCTCTCTCCTCCCTCCCCCCCCTCTCTCTCTCCCTCTCTTTGTCTCTCTCTTTTTGTATGTCTCTCTATCTTTATCTCTCTGTCTGTCCCTCTCCCTTTCTCCCTCTCTCTCTTTCTCTCTCTGTTTGTGTATGCCTCTATCTCTCACTGTCTCTGTCTGTCTCTCTCCTCTTTCTTCTCTCTGTCTTTCTGCTTGTCCCTTCCTCTTTGCCTCTCTTTGTACAGTTTTACATGTAGAATTTAAAACGTATTTTGATATGTGTACATCGTTTTTCAGCATACTAATCTTCAGGCATATTGCTGTTGATTTCATATCGACACTTGAAATTTGCAACTATAGGATTTAAACTTGCTATTTGTGAAGCAGCTAATTTGCAAGCATAAGATTTAAACTTGGTATCTGTGAAACGTATAATTTGTTAATGTTAATAGTCGTAAGGTTTATTAGATAAGTTTTTTTTTTAAGTTAAAAGCTGAAAACATTAGAAAGTGCCATTCATGTAAGCTACTTCTAAGCTGCTTACAGAAAACAGATCTACAAGACAACAATACCCATTAAAGGCGATAACCACTCCGAAAGCTCAAAAAGTGTGTTTTTTGCCATTTGTCATGCCTGTCATTAGCAGTGACGTTCTTTTCCCGGAACATACAAATGTGGTGTCACATTCTATCAGACCCTCCCCTTTAACTCTTTGACTCCCGCACCCTGTCCACCAATTGCAAAAACTTGACTCTTTGACTCCCTCAGGAAGCTGGTGGATAGGGTGAGGGGGTCAAAGGGTTAAGTTTTTGTTTTGCTAGCATGGTTGACAATGCCGGATGCTGGTGGACAGGGTGCGGGAGTCAAACGGTTAATCAGCACATTTCCAGCATTTACAGAGTGGCCTGTCTTGAACTGCGGAATTCAGTAGATTTATTTTTCGTCATTATGGTACTTTGCCATTGATTTGATGCCTCTAAAATTCTCTCTCTCTCTCCACCCCCCCCCCCCCCCCCCTTGCCTTTGTTCCGTCTTGAATTGACTGTGTTAAGACACCTTTGGCTGGTCTTCCCAAATAACTTCTTCATTAGTTTCAGAATATTCCAAGAAACTACGCTTGGCTATTTTCAAATCTTTCCGATACGGATTCTTCTTCCATCTCCACAAATCATTGCATAGGTTCCCTAGTCAGTCTAGGATCATTAATAAACTCATCATCGTCTGAACCTGTCTCTGGAACAGGTCTGCAGTATATTTTTTATATTCTTGATACATAAATCCCGTGCAGAAAACTTCCCTTCTCCTCTGATACCTGAGTGTTTTGTGTTTCGTGTTTTAGAACAAATTTGTTAGGCCAACGCAGATTTGTTTACCAAGGTGTAGTTGTGTGGAAGGAACTCCCTGTTCACGTTATTAGATCATTCTGCATAAACCATTTCCTTTGTCTGTCCTCAAGACACGTCTTTCTCCAGTTGCAGTTGTGTGTGTGGTGTGTGTGTTGGTGTGTGTGGTGGTGTCGCGCGCGCGCGCACGCATGCGTGCGTTTTTGTCCATGAGGTAGTGTTTGGGATGTTTATACATATGTCCATGCATGCGTGTGCGTGTGTGTGTGTGAGTGATACACATGCACAAATAAATTTCACACATACACACACGCACTCACAGCACAGCACACATACACACACATACACACACACCACACACACACACACACACACACACACACACACACACACACACACACACAAAACCACAGCACGACAGGCATGCAAACACAGCACACACATACATACACACACACACACACCACACACACGCGCACACACACACACACACACACACACACACACACACACACACACACACACACACACACACACACTTTTGTAAATCATAGTTTCAATTCTCAATTGAACTGGAATTATTTTTAAAACTGTGAGGCTGTGTTTTGAAACATAAATCAAAAGTTACGCGTCTTTTCATTCCTCTCTCTGTCTGTCTCTCTCTCTGTCTCTCTCTGTCTCTCTCTCTCTCTCTCTCTCTCTCTCTCTCTCTCTCTCTCTCTCTCTCTCTCTCTCACCCTGATATGGCTGTGCGCAGTCGACTGGGCTTTAATCAACAATAACTCTCTGTCTGTCTGTCTGTTTCTGTTTCACTGTCTGTCTGACCTGTCTGTCTGTCTCTCTGTCTCTCTCTCTCTCTCTCCTATTCGTTCTCTCTCTCTCTCTCTCTCTCTCTCTCTCTCTCTCTCTCTCTCTCTCTCTTCGCACTCTCTGTCTGTCTCTGTCTCTCGCACTCTCTGTTTGTCTGTCTCTGTTTCTCTTCTTCTTCTTCTTCTTCTTCTTCTTCTTCTTCTTCTTCTCTCTCTTTCATTATTTCTTTTCTTTTTTCCTTTCACCCTCCTCCTCTTTGTTCTTCTCTGAAGTTTACATAAGCTTCTTGCTAAACGTCTGATGTTTGGTTATTCAGTTCACATGAGCAGACACATGGCCATAACTATGTGTAATGGGACATTTCCGCTCTGTTGTAGTCACCCATTCTTTATCTTGCAGTAAGTGCATTTTGCACTTGGGTTTTCTGTGTAAGCCTCCTTGAGATCTGCGTGGCTGAATGCCTCCAGTCGGATAAAGTGTATATATAAATATAGGTATAAATATAAATATGTATACATATATATATATATATATGTATAGATAGATAGATAGATAGATTAAATAGATAGATAGATTAGATAGATAAATACATTAATAGATAGATAGGTAGGTAGGTAGGTAGATAGATAGGTAGGTAGGTAGGTAGATAGAAGAGAGACAGGTAGGTAGGTAGGGAGGAAGGATAGATACATATATGTATGTACCTTCACATACACACCCTTGTATATATATATATATATATATATATATATATATATATATATATATATATATATATATATATATAATAGATAGAAGGATAGTATATTTTCGTACAGGGTCAGTCATTGCATTTCAAGAAGAGAGATGACGATGTTTTTAAATATTGTTTGTTCATTTTACTCGGGGGGAAAACAGAGGATTGTTTCATACGAATATCTCCGTTCCATATGAATATCGACCAGAAAGACAGTGAACACACAGATTTTTGTCTGTCTGTGAACACATATTCAGGAAGTTTGGAGTTTTCAAGAGGGATTCATTACACTAGCGCAGTTCCATATGCACGCCAACCCAGTCGGCCAGCAATTATCTGGCGAACTGCTTTAGCATGCACTGCACAAAACCTTATGTGTTGGCTAGGTTTTGAACGGGACGGGGAAAGAATGAGGGGGGGGGGGGTTAAAGGAGAAGGGACTTATGAAACACTAAGCTGGCACCTCCAGAGTTATGGAAATATGAAAATATTAAGACGGGGACAGCAAACTGGACAGTTTTTGATGTAGCAGGCCGTGATCAGCATGACACAAATTGTACGTGAACAGATCCCCCGCCCACCCCCCCCCCCTTACAAGAATGTATTGAGAATATTGAAACAGAACTTTTCAGTAATTCACACCCTAGCGGTTGTTCATCTACACAGAAAGAAAGAAAAGAACAGACTACCAGCTCGTCTGTAAACCCAAATTTGTACCGACAAACTGTTCGTGAATGATTTGAAAAGGATTACCTACAAACCGATTGTAACAGAAAATCGACAGACCACCTCCCCCTCAGGACTGTCTTGAAATGTTGTTGTTGGTAAGCCAACTCTTCCGAAACGAGCAGAGTCAAAGTAAGTTGAAACTATTCACAGGCCTTGTTATTTGATCGGTTATACAATTCTTCGGATAAACATCAGTCGGTATTTGCGGTCTTCTTGAAGACAATGACGCGTGTTTTGAGTTTTCGTCCGATTGATTTTGTTGATAAGAGTCACGTAGGGGGAAGTTGTTGTGTGGCTTATCCTGGCCCCCTGCCTTTACAGTCCATTTCATTTTTAGTATAGACAAGCCGACCAGTAAACAGAGCTGTAAAAACTTCCCGTAATCTCTCTTTCTTCCTTTCCGTTGTTTTGTTCTTCTTGTCGAAAGCTTCGTTTGCTCGATTTTTTTTTTTTTTTTTTTTTTTTTTTTTTTGTGGTTGGTTGGTTGATTTCTACTTCATTGTTGTGATTATGAGAATTGGGGAGTGTTGTTTTAGTGCAGTATTTTTGCTGTCCCATCTTTTGAATTTCTTCTTTGTCATTAACCCCGCATTGCTTATTTCGGCTGTCCAGACTTCCTCCAAATCCACCGAAATTGAGATCACCATAGAAGCAGAAGAGCATCAAACGTCACAAAATGTAAGACAGTGCTTCACAGTGCTGTCATGGTGATGAGAATGGAGATGATAGTGATCATGCTGTGGATTTCCTTTTGGGATTGGAATGCGTGATAGGAATGTACTCTACTCCTACTATTATATCAAGCCCAGGCCCGAGAGATGCAGACACCTGCCATGCTGGTCAGGGATTTTGAGCAACACCATCAAGTGAATGGGACAGGACTGTATGGTTCCAGTCTTCCCAGTGAGCTCATAGTGCGCTCAACTCTTGGTAGGAACCGGTCAGGGCAGACAAAATCCCACCATGACTCTAATAGGACTGAAGAGGATTGGAACCCACAATCTCCCAGCTAGTAGTTGATTGTGCTAAACCATTGTACCACCTTGACGGGGGTGATTTGTTTGTTTGTAGTTCATTTGATTTTGAAGGAGAGGATGCTTACTACGCGGGCTGGTTGGTAGAGCCATGGACTCAGGATCTGATATATTGAGTTCCATCCAAGCCTGCAACATTAAAACTGGCCTGTTCACTGCCCATCTTAATGCTTCCATCGTTCTGGTGGTGTCAGCTTAACGTTTCATAGGCCCCTTTCCCCGTTTCAAGACCTTGCCAGCGCATAGGGTTTTGTGCAGGCTCAGGAAATCAGATGATTGCTGGCGGATTTGGGTGGAGCGAATATGGAGCTGTCCGAGCGCGGTGACTCCCTCTTGAAATAACTCCAGTGCACGTACTTCTCGTTGCCGTTACACGTGTAGACCAACTTCCGAGATAAAGTTGGTTGTCATCTGTAAACAATCCACAGGCTCGAACAGTTTGTCCTTAAAGATTATCGGCTTTGCCGGGGCCACATCTACACCCTCAGCAGCCGGAGATTCCTGCAGACCTGTGGGATGTGGTTCTTGTCCTGTTCTGCCTCACCACAAGAACACTCAAGGGGAGGGCACAACTCTCAGTTTTACTAAAAAGATGTTCGCTCAGTGTTCTGTACTAACCCACAGAGTGTGGCTCATAAGGCAAGGGGATTAGTGGGACATAGCTGTTGACGTTCGGACGAAAGTCGTATGAAGTTGGTTACTTACGCTTCACGGGGCTGTGTGCGCACGCGCGCGCGTATCACACACACACACACACACACACACACACACACACACACACACACACACACACACACACACACACACACTCATTCTCTCTCTTTCTCTCTCTCTCTCACATACACACGCACGCACGCACACACACACACACACACACACACACACACACACACACACTCATTCTCTCTCTTTCTCTCTCTCTCTCACATACACATGCACGCACGCGCACACACACACACACACACACACACACACACACACACACACACACACACACATGCACGCACACTCTGGTATCGAGTAGGGACGGGGACACACACACACACACACACACACACACACACACACACACACACACACACACACACACACACACACACGACATGGAAAAGGGGTAAGGGGGGATCAAGGTGTGGTCAAAATCCCTCAACACAACACAACTGTTGACATTGACAACCTGCCCGGTACAAAGCTAAACGTGGGACTTAGGGTTATGATAACACTGTCCTTGTGTAGTCAAGTAGTGTGTCGGCCCGGTATACCGGTCCTCCCTTTCTGTTCAATCTGCTCTTCTGTACTGAACATTTTGTTTTGTGTTTATTGGAACAGGCGTCTTAGAGAATGTGTGTGTGTGTATGTGTGTGTGTGTGTGTGTGTGTGTGTATGTGGATCTGTGAGTGTATGTGGATCTGTGTGTGTGTGTGTGTGGATCTGTGTGTATATGTGGATCTGTGTGTGTGTGGATCTGTGTGTGTGTATGTGGATCTCTATATGTGTGTGTGTGAGTATGTGTGGATCTGTGTGTGTGTGTGTGTGGATCTGTGTATGTTTATGTGTGTTTCTAAGAGATTTTTTTGTATTGATCGGAAGTATCGTGTGTCTGTATCTGTGTATCTGTGTCTGTATGTTTTGTTTGATTGTTGTTGTTTTTTTCATCTTTTTATCGAGTTTTTGAAAAACTAAGTAGAAGTGTCGTTAATTAGGGGGAGGGGTTTTTAATTTTTTTTTATTCACTTTAATACCAATGATTTCAAAGACAGCAAGCGATTTTACTGGTCAACATGACATAGTTTTGTATGAATAAAAAAGGAATTAGGTACTAACCGCGCGTCTCGTAATCATGCTCCACGTCCTGGCATGCATTAGATCTTATGATCGTCTGTTCTCTGCTGTTGTGTTCCTGTTTTTTAGCAAAGCAAAAAGACAGATTGTGTGACAGCTTTTTGTTGTGGAGGTTTTCCGGGTAGATCCATGACACGCTCGTAAATTTTATGTACCTGTTGGCATATATTGTACCTTACGATTTGGAGGGTGGGGAAAGCTTTAAGTCTCCTGGCTGTTAACTGCACACCGTGTGTTGGGAGCTTTGGAGAGATTAGTGTATTAGTTCTATCCATCGTGCGTGTGTGTGTTTGTGTGTGTTTTTATCTGTCTGTCTGTCTGTTTCTCTCTCTGTCTGTCTGTCTGTTTCTCTCTCTGTCTGTCTGTCTCTCTCTCTGCCTCTGTGTTTCTCTGTCTGTCTGTCTCTCTCTCTCTCTCTCTCTCTGTCTCTTTCTCTCTGTCTGTCTCTGTCTCTCTCTCTCTGTCTGTCTCTTTCTCTCTGTCTGTCTGTCTCTGTCTCTCTGTTTCTCTGTCTATCTGTCTGTGTCTGTCTCTTTCTCTGTCTGTCTCTTTCTCTCTGTCTCTCTCTGTCTTTGTCTCTCTCTCTCTCTCGCTCTCTCTCTCTCTCTCTCTCTCGCTCTACTGTTGTGCGCGTGCATGAGCTTAGACGTGATCTTATCAAAACAAATGGACACTCACAGTTCATCGGTACAAACATCAGGTAGAAATAACGACTATGAACACTAATCGCTCCTCACTCTACATACGTGTGTGTATGACTATAGTATATCCTCTTGATGTCCCGGGCAGCAGGCTGGACGAGTCCTAGACAGAACGAAACGACTGTCACCTGTTGTGGAAGCATAAAGACTGCCCCCTTGAAGGACCTACATACTGGTGGAGCACTATAAGAAGATCACCTAGGCTGCTCCCCAGTCTTCAGCATGCTTCTTGTTCTTCTTCTTCTTCTTCTTCATCTACTACTACTACTACTTCTTGGTCTTGTTGTTGTTCTTCTTCTTCTTTTCCTTCTTCTTCTACTACTTCCACTACTACTACTACTAGTACTACTGCTACTGCTACTCCTATTACTATTACTACTACTATCACTACTACTATTACTACTATTTCTTCTTCCTCCTCCTCTTCTTTTTCTTTTTCTCTTTCTTCTTCTTCCACTTCTTCTTCTTCTTCCTCCTCCTCCTCTTTTTCTTTTTCTTCTTCTTCCTCCTCTTCTTTTTCTTCTTCTTCCTCCTCTTCTTTTTCTTTTTCTTTTTCTTCCTCCTCCTCCTCTTCTTTTTCTTTCTCTTCTGTCACAACGTCGTCTTCCAGAAATGTTTCTGTTTCGTTTTGTGTTTCAGACATGACAGTTTATTCCGTCCAGTTAAACACATTTTTGTTTGCCTGTTTTTGTCTTTGTTTTTTCTTCTTCTGTTTATTCTGACCGTTACTCTGCTTTCATTCTCTTGGTGCTGTGACAACGTATCAACACTTACTCTACTTGGTAACGCCATCCCAGGCAGTAATTTTCTCTTTAAAAAAACTGTAAGATAAGGCAGTGATTATGGAGAAAGGTATACAAGTCAGGTGTTAAGGTAACAAAAGGCCTCTGCAGGTCTGTTACAAAATTAACAAGCCGAGCAGTGGGACAGAGACAAGAGAGAGAGAGAGAGAGAAAGAGACAAGAGAGAGAGAGGTGTCACCACAGAGCAATGATACGGGACAGGGTGAGTGACACTGCTGGCTATTGAACAAACTGCCGTGAAGAAAACAGACAAAATCCCTGGCAGGTTTTTAGCTGAACAAAGCTGCACTTGTGCGTAAGCCGATGTGAGATAGAAGGCTTAGATATGTAAGTTCAGGGCGGCGAAAATATAATTTTCTCTGCAGGTGACCTGATCGCTTACCCTCTGCCTTTGTTCCCTCACCTCCTTCCCCTCACCATCTCTCTCTCTCTCTCTCTCTCTCTCTCTCTCTCTCTCTCTCTCTCTCTCTCTCTCTCTCTCCCCTCTGTCTCTCTTTCCATCCATCCCGGTTAACGAGATGTTTTATCATGATTCGTGTTCTCTTACATTAATTTCAGCTTTTTGAAATAGATTTTAGCAACTGCAGACACAAGAAATTGATCAAACACTGTTGTACTGTGTCACTGACTTTACCGTTGGAAAATAAAGATCACTCGATCAATCCATCAATTGCTCCCCTCCCCCTCTCTCTGTCTCCCTCTGTCTGTCTGTCTGTCTCTCTCTCTCTGTCTTTCTCCCTCTCTCTCTCTCTCTTTCTGCATAGCCTCCCCAGACTGAGAAAGCCAGTTGGTATTTGATAGCTTTGCTGGGACACTTTTTAATTTAAACTCCGGAATGAGATACACATTTCATTACAATGTAGCCTAGCTTGATCCAGACTAAAAAAGAAAACAAACAAACAAAAAACCAAGATATAAATAATACGCTGTGTAAGACCACAGGACCTTGCCAATGCCATAATCACTTTGGATCCCTACGATCTCAAGGTTCTGCTGCCGTGAACACATTACTTGCGTATGTGCTCTTTTGATAATTACAAGTACATGCTTTTGTGAAACAGGCGTTTAAATCAAATATTCTTTTAAAATAGGGCAAGGTGGAGTTGAAAGCGGCAAC
Source organism: Monoplex corrugatus (assembly GCA_030674185.1). NCBI lineage: Eukaryota > Metazoa > Mollusca > Gastropoda > Littorinimorpha > Ranellidae > Monoplex > Monoplex corrugatus. The sequence goes on from CM060305.1 coordinate 167,522,563, forward strand.
GGCCTGTTTCTTTCATAACCGTCGCTTCTTCACCTTTTTCTGTGACCTTTTCAACTCGATCCCGCTCCAGGTCGATCCCTAACTTTGTACCAGGATTCCAGAAGGTTGTGAACATTCCATTGTCTCCCGAGGTGCAGGCCGGCGGATGTCAAAGCCCCTGACACCTTTCTGCAGACCCTGAAGACATTGCTGATCTTACCCTGGCCTTTCAGATAATACTGTTGACTGGCCTAAGGCACGCGACTCACATTCAAACTTTTAGAACATTTTATTTTTAAAATTTCGTTAGGCGGGCGCTAACGACAAGAACAATGAAAAGAATAAGTAACATAATATGTCATGAATCATCCTGACGTTAACATACTTTTTATGCGTTTTTGGTTAGTTATTAATTTATTCGTTCATTTATTTGTTTTTGTTTATTAAGACACCTTTTTTTCCGTTCCGATTTTTATCCGGTGAATGTATGCATGTTGCTTTGCCCATACTGTGCAGGCAGTTTGTTGTTACACAGTCTGCATATGTCTTCGATGGGTGTGCATGTGGGATGTTTTCACGTTTCCATAAGCCAGCCATGACATGGTTGACGGGATCTTTGGCGTGCGTATTTGCTGTTCTGCAGGCGTATATACACGAAGGAGATTTAGGCACTGATAGGTCTGCGCTTACGTTGACGAAAACCTCTCCACCCTTCATTCACCAGATGAAGTCTAGTTTACCCGCTTGACCATCGACCCGTCAGTTGATTTTGTTTGTGTCCTGTTTGCGTTCCATTCTCTATAGTTTGTTTCCCCAAAAGAAATAGTTTGGTCAGGTAAGAAAGACTTGTGTGATTCTGTTCATCCTCTCCACACTAAGACACCTTAAGGCACGGTTCACACAGCATGGCAATACTTTCCTTACAGTAAGTTTCCCTCCAAAACACCTTAAGACACGGCTCACACAGCATGGCAATACTTTCCTTACAGCAAGTTTCCCTCCAAGACACCTTAAGGCACGGTTCACACAGCATGGCAGTACTTTCCTTACAGCAAGTTTCCCTTCAAAACACCTTAAGGCACGGTTCACACAGCATGGCAGTACTTTCCTTACAGCAAGTTTCCTCCAAAACACCTTAAGGCACGGTTCACACAGCATGGCAGTACTTTCCTTACAGCAAGTTTCCCTCCAAGACACCTTAAGACACGGTTCACACAGCATGGCAATACTTTCCTTACAGCAAGTTTTCCTCCAAGACACCTTAAGACACGTTTCACACAGCATGGCGGTACTTTCCTTACAGCAAGTTTCCCTCCAAGACACCTTAAGACACGTTTCACACAGCATGGCGGTACTTTCCTTACAGCAAGTTTCCCTCCAAGACACCTTAAGACACGTTTCACACAGCATGGCGGTACTTTCCTTACAGCAAGTTTCCCTCCAAGACACCTTAAGACACGGTTCACACAGCATGGCAGTACTTTCCTTACAGCAAGTTTCCCTCCAAGACACCTTAAGACACGGTTCACACAGCATGGCAGTACTTTCCTTACAGCAAGTTTCCCTCCAAGACACCTTAAGACACGGTTCACACAGCATGGCGGTACTTTCCTTACAGCAAGTTTCCCTCCAAGACACCTTAAGACACGGTTCACACAGCATGGCGGTACTTTCCTTACAGCAAGTTTCCCTCCAAGACACCTTAAGACACGGTTCACACAGCATGGCAGTACTTTCCTTACAGCAAGTTTCCCTCCAAGACACCTTAAGACACGGTTCACACAGCATGGCAGTACTTTCCTTACAGCAAGTTTCCCTCCAAGACACCTTAAGACACGGTTCACACAGCATGGCAGTACTTTCCTTACAGCAAGTTTCCCTCCAAGACACCTTAAGACACGGTTCACACAGCATGACAATACTTTCCTTACAGCAAGTTTCCCTCCAAAACACCTTAAGACACGGTTCACACAGCATGACAATACTTTCCTTACAGCAAGTTTCCCTCCAAGACACCTTAAGGCACGTTCACACAGCATGGCAGTACTTTCCTTACAGTAAGTTTCCCTCCAAGACACCTTAAGACACGGTTCACACAGCATGGCGGTACTTTCCTTACAGCAAGTTTCCCTCCAAGACACCTTAAGACACGGTTCACACAGCATGGCAGTACTTTCCTTACAGTAAGTTTCCCTCCAAGACACCTTAAGACACGGTTCACACAGCATGGCAGTACTTTCCTTACAGTAAGTTTCCCTCCAAGACACCTTAAGGCACGGCTCACACAGCATGGCAATACTTTCCTTACAGTAAGTTTCCCTCCAAGACACCTTAAGGCACGGCTCACACAGCATGGCAATACTTTCCTTACAGCAAGTTTCCCTCCAAGACATTAAGACATGATTCACGCAGCATGGCAATACTTTCCTTACAGCAAGTTTCCCTCCAAGACACCGTAAAGCACGGTTCACACAGCATGGCGGTACTTTCCTTACAGCAAGTTTCCTCCAAGACACCTTAATTTAAGACATGGTTCACGATGATAAGATATTTCATCTACAGCAAATTTACTACAAGATATCACTTTACAGCAATTTTCCCTATAAGACTCGCGAAGACATGGCTCACTCTGGAGTGGAAATACTTTTCCTACAGCAGTTTCCCCTTGTACTGTATTAGAAAACAAATGATTGACAAACAAGATACAGGGTTTACAATTTGGTAGCAACACTTACCATAGACTTTGTTTTTCAACAGTACATTAAAAACATTGCTTGACAACCGCTGCAGAGATTGGTAATCCTTCTGCTGCATATCTGCATTTGTATTATATTGAAAATCCAAAAGACACGGCTCACAATGATGCGATAGTCTTTCGGCACAATTTTATTGTCTACTGTCCTTGCAAAGTCAAATGTCTGGCAGGTACCTAAACAAATGGAGACCCAGTTTGTCACTGTACACTATTGACACCTGCCATAAGTCCTACGTTCACCTACTTGACTATCACGCCTGCCACGTCTCTGGGTTGTTGGAAACAGAGAAGTGTCGCCATGTGTGTGAAGCCCCTTATCGTCCAATAACCTGCGGACCCTGCGGAGACAAACATTGTGCTAATAACTGATATCTCTTGAGCATGATAATGACATTATTATCAGTCCCTTTGTCCTGCTTCATTGATCAGTCGGCTGGATAAGGCAGAGGATATGACAGTTATGGTGACAGGGGTATCCTCAGCTTTACGGTGATGTGATCATACATAACTGGTTAGCCTTCTCTGTGTGCAACTTGTGTCCGGCAAGAGAGGAATATTTGAGTGCCTGTGTGGAGACGCGTTTGCCAAGTAATTGACGTGCACTTTGTTCTGATTTCACCTGTGTTTGGCTGACTTTAGATATATGTCCCTTTTGGTTGCGTACAGTACTTATTGTTGGATATGTTTCGAACAGTATTACTGTTATTGGTTGGACTATGGTGTCGTATAGTACTTATTGTTGGATATGGTTCGATACATATGGTTACTTATTGTTGGATATGGTTCGTATAGTAGTTATTGTTGGATATGGTTGTAAGTACTTATTGTTGGATATGGTTCGTATAGTACTTATTGTTGGATATGGTTCGAACAGTACTTATTGTTGGATATGGTTCGAACAGTACTTATTGTTGGATATGGTTCGTATAGTACTTATTGTTGGATATGGTTCGATAGTACTTATTGTTGGATATGGTTCGTATAGTACTTATTGTTGGATATGGTTCGAACAGTACTTATTGTTGGATATGGTTCGTATAGTACTTATTGTTGGATATGGTTCGATAGTACTTATTGTTGGATATGGTTGAACAGTACTTTGTTGGATATGGTTTGAACAGTACTTATTGTTGGATATGGTTCGAACAGTACTGTTGGATATGGTTCGTATAGTACTTATTGTTGGATATGGTTCGAACAGTACTTATTGTTGGATATGGTTCGAATAGTACTTATTGTTGGATATGGTTCGAAGTACTTATTGTTGGATAGGTTCGTAAGTACTATTGTTGGATATGGTTCGTATAGTACTTATTGTTGGATATGGTTCGAACAGTACTTATTGTTGGATTGTTCGATGTATTACTGTTGGATATGGTTCGAACAGTACTTATTGTTGGATATGGTTCGAAGTACTTATTGTTGGATATGGTTCGAACAGTACTTATTGTTGGATATGGTTCGAACAGTACTTATTGTTGGATATGGTTCGAATAGTACTTATTGTTGGATATGGTTCGAACAGTAGTTATTGTTGGAGTATCTGAGGAGACAGCTTACATTGTCGTGTAAAAAAGCGGAAAATGGACTCGGCTTAATAATGTTTTGCATGTGCACAAGTATGTGTATTTAACGAGTCCAGGTGTGCACACTATAGGCAGTGTATATGTGTGTGCGTGCGTGCGTGTGTGTGTGTGTGTGTGTGTGTGTGTGTGTGTGTGTGTGCGTGTGTGTGTGAGAGAGAGAGGGAGCAAACTATTATCGACAGTGGGTTTTTTGTTATGTTGTTGTTTAGATTGTTTAGCTCTTCAGAAATGGATCCCTGGTGTGGAAAATCTACTACAGTTTGAATACTTGTTTGAGCGTACATTTGGTTTGGTTTGGTTTGTTTTGTTTGCATTAGTGTATTCGATCAGTTAGATCCTAAAAATATTTTTTCTCAGTGTAAAGAAATTTTATCTGGACAGATCCTTATCAACTTTGGTCGTCGTGTTTAACCCAAGAAATAATTACACTCTGTTTGAAAAGGCATGGCTAGTTTTCAGGATCACAAGTATAAATTAAAGTTTCTTAGAATATCTTAGCGGCTCGCTGAAAACTACATGAATTAAAAGAAAAAAATGTAGACGGGGAGTGAATAGGCCATTTTTTGTTTTAAAAAAAAGGAGAGAGGGGGAAGAAAAACAAAAAAATTTAAAGCTGAGAGCTGGCCCTTGATCAGAAACGTAAATCACCCAGTAGAGTATTGTGGTGTGGAAACGAGAAGGCGTGTTTGTTGAAACTAAACACTTCTCTTCACACAAAGCTTTGTTCAATCACCACGGCGAAGGGCAGGCAGCACCCGTAATCACCACAACTGGAGTACCCAAACATCCGGAACTTCACTGTATTTCTTTCTTTTTGTCAGTTGGTTTACTGTGTGAAATTCCGGTTGCTTAC